>CM076972.1:39609656-40167156 GCA_039105355.1 Benthosema pterotum
GAACTAATCATTGAACTAGTTAGGCTAGGGTGAGACCACAACATGCCACATAACTCTCGTCGCCATAGCTACAGCTCACAGCAGTGAAACCATGAAAACATTCTCCTGAGTAGCCTGTACTGGCAAAGTTAAGGGCAAAATCTTCATCCAAAAATGTGTCGATAGGATATATGGTTCAACACTTAGGGTATTATATCAAGTAACGGTAACGCGTTGATATATAGGCCTAGTACATAATAGATCTGGTGATTTTACGCTATGCCACTAATAAATAACTTCGCTCTCGAGATTAAAACATAAATAAAATAAAATAATAAAATAGGCCTTTGCGCATGCTTATTCGAAACCTTCGGACTAAAAATAATCCACATGCAACAATTACGAACGAAGCTGCTTCCAGCGACGGCAGTAGCAGCTTCACAGCAGCGATGATGGCGAATTGACATTTTAGAAATAACGGTACCAAATCCTCTCCACTTCGGCAGTCCCTTTTTATGTTGTTGCTGCGGCACGGCCCCTGTACTACCGCTGCCTGGCTGCATCCTTTATGGGTCTGACCCAATGTCTTTGAGCCCCGATGACGACACCGTGTTAATAAAGGGAAAAACGCAGGTGCTGACTAAATCTCAACCACCATAGAGGCAAAAAACGGCCCGCGTATAACTTTTTTGACATGAGAGATTTCGACATCGCAATCAAATCGCAGGCCCTTTACTTACCGTATTAACGCCAATGACTCGGTGGTCGCAGCAGGCATTGATCATGACCTATCATCACTGCAGCTTGCCATCCATCCAGTCCAGTCAGTCAGTGGGTTAGCTGCTCTGCACCAGCGGTTCCACTTCCACCAGAGCCATCATCATCATCATCATCATCATCACGTCGTATTTCATCCCGGGCCGAGGCTATACATGTTGTCCAGATCACTCAGCACTAGCACTCATCGGTGCTTTGCTTCTTGTCTTTTTATGGCTCTCTGTGATGGAGAGAGAGAGAGGGAGAGAGAGGCAGAGAGCGCGCGCGCACACACACACGCACACAGAGGAGGAGGTGTGTCGATCTGCGCTTTGCGAGAGGCGTAATAACACATGCGTGTCTCTGGGGGGCGTGGCTGTGGCGTGCGTGCGCGCACGCGCGCGTGCGTGGTGGAGAGGAGCCTGGCTGCCGGAGGGACCGGCGAATATTCAGGCTTGAGAAAACAGCACTGCAGTCTCCCAGTCCAATCAACGCCCGTCTTTGATTCATGCCCCGCACGCCTGCCTGTCATTAATCCATCCTAATGGACAGTCGCGGGCGCACCTGCTTATCAGTGGCTGTGTGTCATTAGTGCGGGCTATTTCTGTATTTTGTCATGCAGGCTATACTTGTCAGGTGTCAGCAGCAGCCTGTATTCCAGCCTGATTCGCTGCTTTCCGCTCATCTGTAATGTCACTTTGCAAATCAGTCTGGCCAGAGCCTGCTTGACTTACATTTCCGCTGATTGGATGGTGTTCGATTTCAAACAAACGTGAACTTTTTTCTTTCCTCCAACAAACCACAGGCCAATCAGCATCCTCAGCTGCATTTCAACGTTCATATGCCCCGCCTACTTGTGGGGATAGGCTCCTGGCTATACTGATTTGTGAAGTGACATTTCAAATGTGCAGAAGGCAGCAAATTAAAGTAGATTCCAGGCTAGCCTATGGGTTCTCAAAGCGGTGTCTGGGAATCCCCAGGCAGCGGTTCTTGAGGGGTCTCTGATCCAGATAAGTTATAGCTTTAGGAATCAAATGGACCCTTATGTTGCGTAAACTCAGAGTGTGTAAATGGAACCACATATGGACCCTTGACCCTTAACAGGTGCATATTTGTTTCCATTTACACTCAGGAGTTCTCAGAGGTCCTGGGGCCAGGAACCTCAGCTTTTTAAAAGAATTAACACCCGTGCGAAGTGAGGGGAGCTCATCATCATCGTACGTCATCAGCAAGACGGTCCCTTATTTCATTCAATTACAATGGCGTTTAACTAAGATCACCAGCGATAGTTCAGAGTAGGCCATCACTATGCTATATGCTTTAATTGCCAGTGGCAAACAACAAACATTAAGCTGTAGGCTATATAGGAAGCTACTGTATATCTGTGTGAACTTAGTGAGGGACACTCTTATCATCTTACAACCTCAAACACAACATACTGTTTGTTTAAAGAGGGACTATTGCTTCTCAACAATCCTGACATTTTTGTCAAGATTGATAGGTGTCCTTGAGTCCTTGACAGGAAAAGTGGAGCGTGTCTTGAGTGACTGTCCACAATCATCTCCCGGCTGCCCTTCTCATGCTCCGGGGGCCAGAGAAAGGCCAAATATTCCATCTGCCCCGCATGGGGCACAAGCTGTACAACTATGTAGTGAGAAGTGTTCTTCACACTGATGAATACATCTTCAACAGTGTCTTTATTTTGGAAGTGCACCGCTGACAAAACATGGCATTGCTTTCTGCATTTGATGTTGACACGAACAGATGGAGATGGTTCAAGCCAAGGATACCGGATGTTGCACCACAACATCCATCCTCGGAAGATGGTTACTGACTGGATTTTCTAATGACCTTTGGAGCCAATGGTCTGGTCTTTCATTGACACCAGAGGAACTCCACCACTGGTTTCACCATATCACTCTGCTATTTTTCTTTCTTTTGCTCCTGTTGGTTTTCTCTCTACTGTTTATGTAAATGAAAATACTTGGGCTAGGTTGCATGCAACATTTTGGACAGTTTGATATGTGACTTGGTTCACTTTATCTGGTCGTTGTGTTCAGATTGGATTTAAAACCATGCACCCCCTGAAAGTCATTAGAAAAGATTCAGATTCTCTGTGGCCGGTCCACATTTAGTCTTATTTTAGAATCTGATTTCTATTTAACAAATGTACTGTATATTGTCATACATCCAGTGGCATTTCTAAGCAATTTGGAGCCCCAGGCAAGATTTTCCCCGGAGACCCCCTTACCAAATGGATCCTTACGGGTCCATTTGGTAAGGGGGGCTCCGGGGAAAATCTCCTGTGACTTCATACCTATGACAGGTGCCCCGGTGAACGTCCAGGTCGCCCCCCCCCCTCATGGAGCCTAGGCAACTGCCTAGTCTGCCAAATGGCAAAAACGCCCCTGCATGCATCATATTGTCATACGGTACATCATACCGTACTGCCCTGTTTCTTCAGGAACTATATTTTCTATAGTTTCAAGAATCATTAATATTTACTTGCTGTGCAGTGTTATAAGCAGATTATAGTTATTCACAGAAAGTGTTACAGACATGGCTATGGGAACCTTCAGCAACTATCCCAGGGTATTAAGGTAACACAATTTATCCCTGGACATAAGTGCCATCCATGCTTTCATTACATGAAGCACCACACCTCCAAATCTCATTAAGATTAGCCCTACAGTGTCTTCATTGTGAGAATTGATGAGGCGGATCCAACCCCAGAGAGCATGTGACTTCCACAGTGAAAACTGCTTACCAAAGCAAGTCTAGCCTGGACAGACACCACCGAACCCAAGCCACTGTATGTTGGGGAGTTCCACTTATTACACGACACAGCAGCACATACGCCACAACAGATGCTGTCCCGACCGCTATACGTGTGGGTTGCACCGCCAGGGTTTATTTTTCTGCCTTGCCTATAAAATATTGCACATTATACATTATGTAAGAGCACAGTATTCCATCTGCAACATGCTCTGTGCAGCAGAATGATTCACAATGACAGTGCGGTGGATCTCACATTGCGAAGGTGCGAGCAAGCATCCAGCAGCATTCCTGGCTGGGAGTGGGATCTATCAAAGCATGACTCACCCTCTTCAAAACAGAGCTTTGGCATCAGTTGGTGTCAGCTGTTGGTTAGCAGGCATTAGTATCCATCCGTCAGCTGGCTTTGAGCTGGTGTCTCAGGCATCCTGCAAAGCCCTGTAGAGAGGAAATCAATGGCTCTCTGTTGATTAGAGCCCCCCCGTGCAAGGGATCCATCAGGTTTACACCATCACATAGTAGTAACAAAATGAAACAAAAACACAAGCTTTGCTCTGGCTAAAAAAAATACCAACCATTTTGAGAAATATTAAAGCCCCCCCCCCTAATTATTCCACCCCAAAAGGCTTTTTAGCAGATGATTTATTTCCAAAATAGTCAATAGCGTGTTGACACTCGGACTTTCACTTTAACATTTTTGGTTCAGCAGTGGTTCAGCCATAAACCATGCGCCACGCCCCCACCTTTTGAGACAGCTGAATCACTGCTGAACCAAAAGTGTCAACACACTACTGACATGGTTGAGAGATATCTCAATATAGGTCTAGTTTACAAATGTTTTAGGGCACAAATACACTGGGAAAGTTAAACACATCAACAATCTTGGTGGATGCCCTTTAATGTTCATCCCCGTTAACAGACAACTCTCAGCATGCACTTCCACGTTTTTCGAGCAGTTTTGGGGTTGAATGACTCGACAAACCCTCTAGCCTTTCTAGTGCTTTATATAATCTCCACTAGGAAATCGTATAAAAGATGAAAAAGGATAGGCCTACCGTTAGGTCCATTGGGTACTAATTCCAGTCCAATATAGCCAGCCAGTGCAACCACCAAACTATCATAAAGCAAGTTTAACCTTTGGAATGTAACAAGAGCTCAGGGGAAACAAGGAAAACACATTAGGGTGACATTAGACCAACATGTTTTCACCATGTCATGTGTAATCCCTGCAGTGATTAATATTTAAAATAGCCAGATCCAGACCTAGAACAACTTGCATTTGTATGGCATGACTTCCAAAAAATCCAGCATGAAATATGTAGAGGGTCCAGGATGATGAAGGCTTAACCATGTGGAAAAAAGTGGTGCTAAATGTAAGGTCTCCTAGCGTACATACACCCAGTTCTTCCCTAATTCCAACTGAAAGCAGATTACATTACAAATTAAACTAGAATGAATGCAATTTTACAATTGGTAAAGTGAGGTTGCCCCGATGATATTGTAATACTCTCCCTCTTTGAGGTCTTTTCCTCATTTTATTGCTTTTCATCGACTCTTTTTCTCTGTATTTCGTTATATATCCTCTCATATTCTCTTCTGCCAGCCTTACTATCTCTATCATCGAGGTGTTTTCCTCATGAAAGATTGTATATTAATATATGTATTAATATCTCTTGAAAATCACATTTTATTGAATTCTGCTTACATGACTCATTAATGATGTAAATCATTCACCAAATGTATGTATCTACAGTAAATTCACGGTACACATTCTCGTACACACATTCTCAGCTGATACATACAGTATCCCTAAATGACCTACCAATTTTGAAACATGCTTTAGTTACGTAATCTAGAACAGTGGTTTCTCATTGGCTGAACAATTCCAAAATAAATATTAGTTGAAAATAATTGTTTACAGAAGAAAGTTTACAGTCATCACATTAACAATAGAGGGGTTTCCCTATAAAGTTTACAGCCATCACAATAACAGTAGTGGGGTTCCCACGGCAACCCCACTAACTAAACCACTCTAGTATCTTATCCAGGCCAATGGAATCATGTTAGATGTGTGGTCCTGCAGCAGAATCATGATAGTCCGGCAGGTGGGTGCATGGAATTAGAAATTTGGTATTTTTTATTGGTCTAAAAATAAATCATTGAGCAATTTCTCCCCAGGGACGGAAATGATTTACATTCAAAAGTCCATAATGTAAACAATCACTGACTCAATTATTCATGCATGTTTGATAGGCTGAATTTGTAGAGAATAACCATTCTTTGTTAGCTTGTTTGTTCAGTAGGCAATGTATTTTGACTTTGAGCTAAATACTCAAGTGCATTTTCAGCCATAATATTGCAATGCCCACTCAGGATGGTGGAATCGCTTTTTATTGTAACTGTGTAGAGATAGAGAGCATTCAAATCGCCCCCAAGTAACAATCATAAACAAATTCATGTGCAAGCCAAACCAGTTGGGAGCGGTATCCATGGTTACACCACACTGAGTAGGAGAAAAGAGACCGAATTGATTTCAAAGGGAATGAAGTAAAGTGCTGATGGGAGCCCTCCATGGAGACCATAAAATCTACGTCACAAGGATAAGATGAGGGGAGGTGAAAATTGCTTTCAAGTGCATACGTATCAATCTGCATTTTGCACCCTTTCAGGATTGCTGCTTCCCACCTACTTTGATTCCCCTCCCCCTAGATTTCATGCCGTGCTTTGGTGTGCGCAAGCAAGCAACATCCGGTCATTAGAATCTTATTTTGGCCCATATTTTCTGTAGTTTCCAAAACTGACATATGTAAGTAAACATATGGTATACCATAAGATCTCCCTCTGGCAGCATTACAACCAGAGGACGACAAGATGGAAGCAGATTCTCGAGGCTTCCTTTGAGTGCATGTAGGTCAATGTAAGAATAGTGGAGATATTATTAACAGCTGCATCCAGCAAATGAGAAACTCTTCTCTCTTGTTGTATCTTCTTGTCACAGTGAGCTATCCCATGGCGAGGCTTAATTACATTGCTACTGCTCTACACACTAGTAGTCTTTCATCCTTCATCGTCTGTCATGGGGAGTCATTGTGGAGATGAAGGCCTTGAGTGCAAAGAGATTTTTTCTGAGGCGTATAAAGTCCTAGATTAGGATTAACACATTTACAACCAAAAGTTTTAGAAAATGGGGATCTACATTTGCACTTCTGACATGGACATTACCGTAGTTAGCAGATATATTCCAAGATTAGATGTAAAACATGTACTTTCACTCTGATTGATTGTGCCAAAAAAATATGAATTTATATTACAAAACAGCTTTTAAACAGCTAGTATTTAATATTTAAAAAAAAATCATAGTTCAAGTAATGCTTGGGTGTAAATTAGGCAGATCTTCAGTTATTCAAGACTGGTCAGATAGCAAATCCATTGTGCTCAAGTTAAGGAAAATCAATGAGATCCTTCTATCTATGGGTATCATACCCATAGATAGAAGGATCTCTAAGGATCTCTCCCTTTCACAACAGGACAATTCAGAGCTTTACTCTGAGCGAAGGTCCGAGGACCGAGGCTATAATGGCTGATCAACAATCACTGAATTGTTTCATTATTTAAAACCAATTATGCGATTATGCAGAGTCACACAAGGAATTGTGTAATGGCATTTGTTCTAGCTCTCTCCCTCTTTCTCTGCGTTCTCATGCATATATGCACAAGTGTAAACACACACACAAACAGACATTTTGTTTCCCTAAGACAGGGCGCCAATGACTATAAGAGCGCTCATCAATTGATGCAGTTTCCGCTTAATCAGACAAAATAAACCACAAACAACTTGACTCTTTGCCCCATATTATATATTTGAAATCCTATGAATAGTTGTGCCCATTAGTCACACTGACCAATCATCAGTTTTAACACAATGCTCTTTAAAGTTAAACTGCATCTTAACACGTATAATTGCACCTTTTGCTTTGCTATCAGTAACAGCTATCCAGATGCACCTGTGCTTGCAGCTATGCTACCCAGGGCTGTTTAAATGGGTCATCTCTAGAAATATCTTTCATTACTGAACACGGCAGTATGGGGCCCCTCCCGTTTTCCCTCTCCCTGTCAGAAACAGAGCAAAACTCTTGCTAGTTGTGTCCCCTGGTGCTTTCTTTCATGACCTGCAAAAATAATGAGAAGCTGAATCAGTGACACATCAGCGGCACCGCTGTATTAGTCACTATACTGCACGACAACGCATTTCAGGTAGGCTATAGGTCTACACATATCATCACATGCATCTTATCTTTTCAGCTAGTAGTTAAAACATACAGTACATGTCTGAGCTCATGTTTCACCTTGTGCAGCACCGACTCACAAGGTCAGCCAGGAGGATACCAGCATCATTTTATTTTCACTGTAATATAAGGATGTAACGTGAAGTTGAGATCAATGTTTGTCAATGATGCTGACACATGACATTTTGTTGCCAGGAAAACAGAAAGTGACAGAGTTCAACGTGAGATCACTCAAGTACTCTGTTCAGAGACAGCTGTTAACTCTATACGGACAGGGATGTTACTGTTGTTGCTTGGAGAACAACACAGAATTATGATAATATGGAGGTTGGAGCGGTTAGACAGGTTTAGAAACGACCCTGACCTTTCATAATCAGTGCGGTGAAGGCTGTATAACATACTGCCTACAAATTGGATTTTTGCACCCCTGACACTTCTGTCTGCAATGAAAACATTTTTTCCATTTGGTAATTCAAATTGAACTCCCACTCTCATTTATTTCTACCAGAGTGTCTCATCATGTCTTTCATACAATAAATAAATCTAAACATTTAGTTTTCTTCACATCTTGAACAGTGATTCAGGACAGACTGAATCCTTGATAGGCGAAAGATCGAGCAATGAAGCCCTCGGTGTCTTTTGGATTGAGAGTCCCTTATTCTCTCCCATTGCCACAGCTGACTGCATACAGATACAGACACTTAAATCCATTGGAACATATAACTGGAACATAATACATACTATATTTCAACTGCATGTTGTTTTCAGTGAATGCATGAATCACACCATTATGCTCAAAAGAAAAGATAGCCTGTAAACAATAGTGAGTCTCATCAGGGACGCTATTTGTCACTTCTCTGTTTTGATTCATAGGATTATTCAACAACCATTGACGTTTGTGTGCTCCAAGCCACAGTTGGAGACAATGACTAAGTATTATGTAAGTCACTGCTCACAAACACCACTTTATACATCCATCTCAAAAAGCCGCTACTTGCACTTTATTTTGATACGCAAAAGAAATACAGTATTCTGATAATATTTGTATATAGAGAAAATATTTTGGAAAAGGGAAGATATTCAGTACAATACACTGTTATTATTATTACTATTATGAACAGACTGCAAGTCCACACCACCTTGTGGTCACAGGGGTATTCTCCTGTGTAACATGTAGCATACCATGTAGTATTCTTTTTTAAACAGTAGAGATTTTGTTTGTCTCTCTTTCAAATGTATCTGTTAAGGAACGAAGGAACAAAAGATCACTACAAGCTCACAACGTGTTACATTGCAACTAATACATCTGAGATTTTCTGCAAATGCTACCCTCAGAATGCTTTCATGTGGAAGTGGAACCCACTTTAACCACACTGTGTGTAATCAGTCCTAAACTGGACACCACTGGTTGCTGTAAATTTCGCGATTTAGGCGTCAATAAAAAAATAATAAGATGTCCAAACATTGACTTAGGTTAAAATTAAATTATTCATTTACTGTCACATCAACCAGTCTTTGTTCCCCTCAAAGTCAACAAACTGTTTGCCTCTCATCTTAGCAAACCTGAGCACTTTGGCCTTGGCCAAGCCTACCAGTGACATCATCCAACATAGAAATAAAAATGAACAGAAATGGCTCTTACGCTGTGGTTAAAATGTTCAATAACAGCAGACTGCTCTAAACCAATGTTCTACAAGTTGTCGCAACGTCTTGGAAGAAAACCTTTTAAGGACTGTCCACACCAATGCAACTTTTTGCACTTGGGGATTTAAGTAGGCCAGTACAGCTGCAAGGAATTGTGACTTTGACTAACTCCATTGGTGCTAAATCAGTGGGTAAAATATAAAATAACTTTCCTGGATTAAAAGTATTACAGTGAAGTTTACTACGAGTTACTCCCGAGTTATTAATAATTCATTGACATTAATTGTGATTGTAAACTCCTTTCTGACTTAAAAAACCCCACAGTAGCCTGCCAAACCCTAAATTTGTTCGCAAAATATCAGAAACAGAAATTATAGCCATTGTTGATCATAGACTTTATTGGATATGTGCATGTTTTTGATAACAGTAATTTTCACATAATATAGCTGCATTGCATATAACATCAAATAGATTTGTATTGTGTTCTTATTTTTATAATTTTCTTGACATTTAATTAATTTATCCACCATGATCTCCATTATACAATTATCATACTTTTTGATTGACAAACATTTTATACTTTCGGATACATTTATGTTTATTTTCACACCTGGCAGCCATTTACTGAAATGTAAAATAAATTAATACAAAAATACAAATAAAAAGCAACAAAAAAATATAAAATAATAACAATCATTTGTCCATGTTTAAACAAAGCCACTATAAAAAAAATAATGCAAACATTTGAAAACAGTAGTGTCGAAACTGGCGGCGAATGGGGAAAATAACATCATATGAGTTTCCATCTTTGCCAGTGCTTACCCATTTGCTCTCAGAGATGGCAAGGCAGATAATGCATGCCTAAAAACTGCCAGGAGCCCTCTGAACGACAGCATTGTAACTATCCATATTCATTAGGATGACTCAAATGCCCAGATATCACACAGTTATGAGGCTTGTCTGATCAATCCATTTGGCAGTTTAGCCTATGGGGATGAGAAGTAACAGTGATCCAGTGACACTGACTCACATTCATTTGAAACAGATAAAATAAAAGTCCACGAGACTTGTTGATTTGTAGAAAATTGACAGTAAGTTCTGAAAAATAAACTATAAATAAATACCTAAATAAGCCATCAAAAAGCACAAATAACACTTGAAGACACAAATTACGTTGACAAGCATAGCCAGCAAGGCGTAATAAAGGAAGCTTACAATCAATCATGAGTCTGTACAACACTTGGTATTTTGGTTTCACCAGTTTACAGAACAACATTCACACATTTATGCACTGTTTATCACAAGGGGTCACTGTGAATTCACAAATAGACTCATACACAAAAGGCAGCATAGAGACTTTGCAGGGATATTGGGGGGCCTGTCAGTTGGGTCTTCACTACAGAATGTGATATTGCCATACTATTATCCGCATTGGGACTGAAAAGCACTCTCTTTCTGGAAGACTTTTTTTTCAGTGCTTGGAAACTTGGCATTGGAATAATTAGGGTTGTCAGTCTGTCCGTGCTTTGAAAGTGTGAAGTTTAAAGTCCACATCTACTGCAGTGGTGTATCCCATAGTTTCCCTAGTGGTACATTTTGTCCTGACTTTATTCTCTGAAGCACATCACTTTCCTCGGCTGAGCAGTGTTTGGAGTAGGTCCCCTGCTCTCAGGATGTTGAGTGACATAGACCTTCCTTCAGTGTACAGTATGGTGCAGCACAACACGCATATAGGCGGATAGGTTACTTTGCAGAGCCGCAGCAGCATTGGCATTAATACTAGTGTTAGTAACATCATTGTTTAAAGTTAGAACGATATTCTTTTGACCAACTTGGGTTAGAACAGATAATATAAAACGTATTATTCCAGTTTTATTTTGCCGTTCAATTAGGCCTCGACTACAGCTATAAGCAACCTTTTTTTCTAGTAGCCTACGTGAAATCCTCGTTTTTTTAGGTTTCGATCTCATTGTCATGATCTCACAATACAAATATGTTAACAATTTTCTTGGCCTTCCAAAACATGTTGTCATTTTAAAAGCATCTACGTTTAGGGTCTACCATAACCTGATCTGTTTGCTGTAAACACATTACTGTAGTAATCCTATTAAATGCACTCCATTTCTCACACACAATGACTGTAGTATGTCCCACTGTACCGTACTGTACCCAACAACACAGCATCCCAGGCCCATGTGATGGCCTTAGCATGGAGAGCGGATGCTTTGTCAACTGCCAACCATAAGAAATAGTCTTGATACATCAGTCTGCGCCATTGTATTCAAGTATTATTTTGTTATACTATTTGTGCAATTGTGCGTCTCATTCATTATATATATACATTCTACCTCGTTAAAAACACGCGCCTTTCCTGTCGTCACCGGCGTAACATTGTCATCAGCAACAGTAGCAGCAACAACGTACAATCACATTGAAAGACCCTCGCCCTGACTTGAGTGTCACAATCAATAGGACATCCCTGAGACAAATCCATTTGATCTGACTCAACTCTTGTTGTAGGTATAATAAGGCATGCTTTCAAGGTGGAGAGTGCTATAGGGCTTTTTTGTTCACGGTGTATCAAAAAAAGAGAGAGGGGCAGGGAGTGGGGATCGGGGGGGTTTACGACACCTACTAGGCGACTACACTAGCGACTTTAAGCTACAAAGACACAAATACAAGCGCCAGTGACACGGGTTGGAAATTGCAACCGGTAACTCCTGCTGACATGCAGATAAAACATCACCAAGAGTGGTCAACAGCTCAAACAGTCTAGCGTTGGCTAAACACTGGACATTTGTTATGTGCAGCTGTGCCGAGTTCATGTATGAATGAATAAGGACCAACTGAAGCTCAAACATAACCGATTTTATGGCACCTGAAAAATAGGGGAAAATTGGATCTGTATGTGTTTTTGTATAGCATAAATAGGTGCCCAAAGGTGTTCTTGCACACGCGTCTGACACAATCATCAAGTGAGTTAATTGAACTTGTAAAGGAATGTTCCCAATATATGCTCTTATATATTGTATTGATCTATTCTGCAAACATTTAAACTACACAGCAAAATCCTGAGCGTCAATTTAATGTGAGTGTGTGCAAACACAATCTAATCCGGTTAAATTTGTACACTCTCAGAGTTAAATCAACACCCTAGGAATTTACAGCGTACTTAGGCAGTGGATGTGTGCATTTTCTTTTTTCGGGGTCAATGTCCTGATGTCCTGTTGGTCCTTGTTTGTTGGAGAAAGAAGGGATCTGTCCTTCAATCCGCAGTGAGTGGGAAGAGGGCTTACGCCGTCTCAGTCCGAGGAGAAGAGACTGACGAAGGATTTGCGTAGATTGCGTATGGTCTCAGCCTTCACCTCGTCCTGGCTAAGGCTGGGCCGTGGTGACGGTGTTTCTGGAATGTTGAAGGTATTTGTAAGAGACTGGGACTTGCTACAGAGAGAGAGAAAATGGCAATAGAGGAGAGGAAGAGGCGATTAACGTCATGCAGCGAACCCATGAAATGGGACTAGAGCTTGTAATGGCAAGAGATAGATAGAGAGAGAGTGTATAGGTTCATTCCTAGATGTCAACAGAGCGTTCCTAAACTGTGACATTCATTATTACTTTATCATTTCAAGGTGGCATTTGAACATGATATTAATAGTGAATGACTTCTGGATGCACAGCCATGCATTTCGCATAATGGATACATATTCAGGAGAGCACAATACAATATTGCTTAGCGCTTATTGATCTATGCTAACTTAACTTCAGCAGTATAATGTATTGTGCCCTCGAGCATGTGTACACTGGGCATTGCAATGTCAATAATTACACAGCTTGATATAGCTTTGCATCAATCACCTGTATTCCAAATTCATAGCGTGGAATATACACGCTATACACCTTTTCTAGATTACATTTTCTGGCCAACAATGCAAAGTAGTTATCAAACATATTATACAACGTAGTTCATCATCAAATATCCACATTAGTTACATTTTAGATAATGAGACCTGAATTGAATCAAAATACATTATTCATAATCATTCCACATGATAGTAATACTGACTGAATCGATAAAATGCACCTGATCATATTTTTTTTCTTTTTTTTAGTTCATTTGAAAAGGGATGTAGCATAAAGATGCAATGCACTGTCAAAGATAATTGTAGCAATACAGTCAAGGATACATTTAATTAAGTCAATATCGTGTGCGGTCTGAATACACTTTTATCGTCAGTGCCTGATACATAAGTAGAGGTTAGGCCATCAGTGGTGGTATGAAATTATAGTTCTGGCTGAGTGGATAATGATTAATAATGCAATGGACATCTGAAAGCGATCCCCCTCTATTTGGAATGTGTCAAAGTAACACAATCGTTCCAGACATTCCGTAATGTGTGTTCTATGAAAGTGCTGGAAGTGGCACTGAACGGAAAAATAAATACAATAAAGAAATCTATATGCATCACTAAAACATGCTCATTCAAGATATGGAACATGGAGCTGATCCATTCAGCAGCAAAGGAGTCAGACTGTGACATGCATATATATATATACATTGTACATATATACATATTATACTGTATATATGGAACATGACCTGTTGCAAGTCAGTTATTTATCATCATTTAGCCTATGGAGTGCCTTACTTCAGCTGTGGTGAGCCGCCCATAGGCTGGCCATCCTGACCGGTGGTCCTCTGGGGCGGTGCAGGCTTCTGCTGCATAGGGGGCCGTCCACCCGGGCCACCCTGGCCCTGGCCTGCAGCCGATCGGGGCTGCTGGGTGGTAGCTGTTGCTCCGGGGCGGCCCTGCTGACCGGGAGGAGGCCTCTGCTGCTGCTGCTGAGAGCCTGCCAGCGACGGCTGCCTCGGGGGCTGACTGGGCCTCGGCTGTGGGGGCCGCTGCTGCTGCTGCTGGGGTTGGCCTTGAGACTGCTGCGCTTTCTGCTGCTGGGACTGTTGCCTCTGCATTTGAGGGGAGTCTCCTCTTTGAGGAGAAGCCTGGCCAGAGGGAGACCTCTGGACCTGAGCGGAGCCCTGTCCCCCCGGGGGTCGCTGCTGGGCGCCGGGCTTGGCCTGTTCGCTGGCGGTGTTGGGGCTGGCAGCGGGCTGTTGGGTCTGAGCGGGAGGTTTGCCCTGAGGTGGGGGGCGGGATTGAGAGGCGGGTCCTTGAAGAGGACCGCCTGAAATGGATAATGGAACTGCTGTCACATCAAACGTCTCACTCTCTTCTAAATACTGACCTTCTACTTAAGGGGTCATTGAGAATTGCTGAAGACAAGCAAGCAAGGATTACTCTTACCCTGGGTTGGAGGGCGCTGTGCCTGGGGTACTTTATTCTGGGAGACTTGCTGGGGAGACACTGCTTTCTACAAGGAATACAGGAATTAAACCAAGAAATATTAGAAATATTAGAACATTTTAGAAAATAGTAGCCTGGGATCAGGGATTTGATCCATCGAGTGGCTCCAAAAGGATTTGCCTAGTTTGAAATGTCTATATTTTGGCCTCCTCTAGGCTAGTCACGTCGCGTCTTTTAGTATGAAAATCATTTTGTACAGTCATCTTTAATTCTAACTTGTGGCACAAAGTTCTAGTGAGACTAAACTAATTGATTTGCATTATGTGGGCATTGGGCATTGGGCAACAATGTGATGCCAATTGCCCAGTGGAACACACCACCGGAGGTCCGGAAGGCAATTGTTTTTTGAGCGGTGAATGGCTGCTACCGTTTCAGAGGCAGACAGGCCCACTGGAACCAGGCCCCAAATAGCACATTACAATACCGTACAGAGCACAGTCACAGTATAGTAACTGTAACAATAAATTTGTAGTTGCAACGCTCAGTTCACACAGGTGACAGGTGTGATCTTTTTTTTCTATTTTCTAAAATGGTAATACCAGGCTTTCCTACATGGTGGTTTTTTTTTTTAAGTTTGTTTCAGCTGTAGACTCTTTCAATAATTGATGTTTAAAGGGGAACTCCACCCATTTTCAACATTCTAATATGTAGTATATATAGTATATCCTAGAGGTGCTGGGTGGACATGATAAAAAACGTTCCCCCATTCTGTGTACTGTTCCCAAGAAATGGAGGTCTGAAGAAAACCACTAACATGGTGAAACATCTTGATGACATCATCAAGATGTATTTTCACCATGGTAATGGATTTCTTTAGACGCTTCTTTTTTTCAGAGAGCGTACAAATGGAACCAAATGAACCCGTTAGGGATCATTTGGTTGCATTTGTACGCTCTCAGAAAAAATGTTGAAAATGGGTGGAATTCCCCTTTAAGGCTCAGATTGTGCAATGCTTTATATCATCCACACATATCAAATCACATTGGGGGCCACTTTGTAGATATTCAATCTCTGAATCACAATATTCTCTTGCGAGGAGAACATGACACTTTGAAATAACACTTCCCAACTGTGTATTGGCGCTGGAATATCTTCGCCAGCCCACGTAAAACATGTTGAAATGCATGGCTTACATATAGTAGGCTAGAGACCAGAGCTCCCAATACACAGAGCGCATCGAGAAGTGCTAATGTAAATGTTCACATTATCTTCCACGTTTTATTTTGAAGTGGATAAGCCCCTTGAGGTGCAGAAACACATTTTCGACGGTGTCCTCAAAGTCACCCTTTAATCGTGGAATAGTGTATTTTTAGATTTTATGTCAGTTGAATTTCAATTGTGTACCACACATAACAGTTATGGCAGCCATATGGATGTTTATTTGTTTTTTTTTTCTTATTTGCCCCACTATTCCGGATCACTGGTTGAGGCAGGGGTTTTCAACATGTGGTCCGGGGACAACCAGTGGTCCTTGAGAGGGTTCCAGGTGGTCCCCAGCTAAATGATGGACAGTTGGTAACCAAATGCACCCTTATAGATCCGTAACTTTATTAAATTTAATTAAATTATATTTAAACATCTCAAATAGTTGATTTTCCTAGGATCTACACTTGTAAATGTAGAAGAATTGTTATTTTTGACCAAAGTTTTGTTTGAAAATCCTTAGTTTTGGGTCCGAACATGAAATGGTGGTCCGTGGCTGAAATGCTGAATAAATAGTGGTCCCTGGTATGAAAAAGGTTGAAAACCACTGATGTACTGTATTTAGGGCATATACTGGCAAGCTCAAATTGGAGGAGCAGCATGGTTTGGACTTTTTTTTGGCCACTTCAGTGATAAGCTTTATCCAAAATTGTTATGTATTGAGTGCACACTGCAAACACCCAAAACAGTCTAGACACGCCAGCAGCAATATAGTCATTTGTATGCAAGTAAAATAATTGTCAGAAGTAGTGACCTGAGGGGAGGAGGAATATGAAAAGCAGAGGCTTTGGATTATCCTCCTGCAAATTGGACCCTTGCTACAAAAGTCTGCCAACATCCCTAGCCTCCAGCTGCTCACTGCACCTGCACTGGCTGTCCTCCGGTGGTGGAGCGGACGAGGGAAGGGCTGGAGGTGCGCGGAACGGTCAGGTTCATCTTGTACACCACCAGGTCCGCGATTTGAACACGATCCTCGTCCTGCTGGTCCCCGATCAGTGGCATGGAGCAGTCGTCCACCTGGGGAACAGCACAGTGACGTGTTTTACATAATGCTCCTCTTTTCGCTTTTCGTCGTCGTCGCATCAGTTATACGTTCGCTTTCTCTTCAGAAGCATGCTACGTCCACACATCAGAGCTGTCACCGAGGTAGGTAATAGAAACTAATCAGTGATGGCGCCAGGGGCGAGCAAGGGGAGGGGCATTAGCCCCCTCTGGTGGAGGCTTAGCCCCCCCCCCCCCCCCCCCCACCCCCCCAGGCCCCTCTCCATGCAAGCCCTAGTGATTGACTGTTATGTAAACTAAGATGCGTTATGCCCCCTCAACACTGGCAGTACCCCATAGCACCCCCAGTCACATTTTTCTGGAGCCATCACTGCAAATAATTGCAATGCCAACCACTAAATTTTTAATTTAGTGGTTGGCATTGAGCATATAAATAAATAAGTCTATGTTATATAACATTCTTCATGTTTCTTTGGCTTTTTAGACTCTTTGGTTTTTAGACTCTTTAGAAACGGACCGGTAAATGACAGGCATATTTGATTGATACATTGAAGAGAAAAAATATGGAAATAGCCATTTTTGTAGCTATTACTTTTCAACTTAGAAAATAAATATGCAAAAGAATTGCAATTGTCTACATTTTTGTGATTAGGTGGTCATGCACCAGTACTGCCAGGCCTAAACTCTATTCCATTACCTCTATGATGTAGTCCTTGCCATCTTTACCATGCAGGGCCTCAACAGCACATATATCCAACCCTCCAAACACATCAGAGCAGGAGTCCACCCACATCCGGTACCTATATTGGAAACGCAGTTTGCAAACACTGTTATACTCTATTCAGAGTGAATTTGAAATTGGGCATATTATTACTGGAGCAGGCACTGTGCATGAACAGGTAATTGTAGTCAATTCCCTTAGCCAACCCCGTGATAGCCGTGAACAAAGCAGGTAACCATAGCAATAGCACTGACCAAAGATAGCAACTTGCATCTGCCGTGGAGAATATTTTTAGCTCACTTGGCTGCTAAATGAGTTTATCCATGGGGTTGTCATGAACTGGCAGCAAGAGATTGCAATTTTTCTCCTCCTGGTCTGTTTATGTAAGCCAAGCACTTCAGAACATTTTCTACATCACACAATGAATATTAACATTTAACTTATCATGACAAATTGTAATGCAGTTACTGAAAACCCTGAAACTTTCAGCCAGTAACTCGGTAATAGAATGTGCTTTTTCATAAATGTATCATTAGTAGAAGTGTATTTAGCCTCAGTGTGAATGTGGACAGTCTGTGCTTACTTATCTGACATAGCCACTTGTTCTAGCATAGATGATCCGGTGTTGGTTTTCCAGTTGCCAGAAACGGATGTCCTCCTGTTAGACAAAATTCAAATGTAGTCTCATCTGTTTGTGATATTTAGAACCAACATCCTTGATGAACACCAAAAGAACCTCATATACAATTCCACTTACATGTAGGCCTTGTAATTACTCCCTATTTTCTGGATGCGAACATCATACTTTGCGTCAATGAAGGGTTCGGACGTGGCGTACGTCTTGGTCAGAGCAACAACGCTGGCGATGTCTTGAAAATCAGATTGATTGTCCACTTTAACCTGAATCCAGAAAAAAAGGTTCCAGTTAGGATACAAGCATGGGACTGTAAAGCATAAACAAAACCGCTGAAGCATAATTAAACACACATATTCCCCTGACTGTCACAATTAAATGAGTTGGCCCACTGGTCACACCTTGCCCATTCCTGAATGCGCGTGTCCCATCTTCACCACCACGGGGAACCCAGGGGCCGTAATCTGGAACACATAAACCACACATCCTATCAGCACAGCACTACGAGTGTTAATTAACTGTCCCTCTCTTGTAATTAATTCCCCCATCCATCTCAATATGTAAACAAACATTTCTTGGCTACATCTGCCAAGACAAATGCCGTTTAAAAAAAAGATTCAGCTAAATTTCTTCTGTTTTGTTCTCTCTTTTTTTTCAAAGTTAAAGCTCCTACATATACTTTTATGGTCAAAATAATAATTACAAAGTCTTTTATTGATTTTCATGTAGTCTTCCTCTAAATAGATTATCTTAAAAAATCCCATCTTTTTGATGCCTCTAGGGGCTGCAGGAAGCCTCCAAAGAAATCCCTATAAGCTTTGTAATTGGCTAACAAATAGTCCCGGCGGGACTGTTTGTTAGCCGATCAGGAAGAGCCTCACTGAGCTGCCTCTGATTAAGGAAAAAGGGAGGCAGGCAGCGTCAAATGTGGAGGTGGTGGAGGTCTATGGTTTTTAAAGGGCCACTGCGGCTCCTATGGTTTCAGAAAGTGATCTAGTAATAAGATAAAGAAGAAAAAGAAGAAAAAAATCCATCCTAACATTTGGAGATTTATTGCCTATACAGTATATACCGGTACTTTAAATGAGGTTGATCCATGCTAATGGCTGCACTGCAAAATTGTGGCTGCGGGGAGGCGGCACTGCACTGGCGCATTCTTAGTGTTGTACTGACAACAGAATGGAATATAATCAAAGACTTTGCCTCTCTATGGAGAGCCCTAAAAACATACTATTCCCCACGAATGAGACCAGCTGCCAAATGAGATGGAATATTGATGAGAAAGCGACAAGATGCCCTCCCCAACATCTTCAGTGACCCAAGGAGGAGGACAAACTGTCAATATTTATGTCCCTTTTATGGCTGTTTCGCTTCCTCACCCAGGCCCGGCAGGAGGGAAGGGGGGGAGGAGGAAGGAGAAGAGCAGATGGCAAAAGGCTCACCATTTCCTTGTGGTTTGGATAGTAAACCTGCTCAATCAGTGGGAATTCCTCTGGACCGAGTTGCTTGTATAGCCTGGACATCTGCGCAAACTGGAAACAGACAGAGCTCTTTAGGATGTATCATTTGTATTACGGTATTCCTCAAATACAGTATATACGATATATCCATTCAACTGAATCCAATATGCAAATAAATACAACACAAAATATATTAAAATATACCCCAAAATAGTCTCTTTCTATTTAAATTTCCATGTTTAACTGTAATTGGCATCCAAAATTTGTAGGCAGGCATGTTCTTAAACAAATTAAAGGATTCAATTTATATTACACAAAAGCAACATGCTTCAGTCCTTCAGGCTTTAACCCCAAGTCAAGGGTTTCAACTGACAATGTAGGCAGAGCTTACTTACCACCCATGGTTTGTCACAGAAGTTATAGACAGAGTGCATTGAGTTTACACTGGGCACCCCAGCGTACTGTAGTCCAATCACCATGTTGCGATGGTCTCCATTCCTGTCCATACTGAAGGCATGCTGCCTAATCAGTACAAAGTCTGGCTTAATGGACCTGGGGATAGAGGACGTTAGCAAAATATTAAACCACACAAATTGATTTTTTAAAATTCATTTTTAATGAGGGGTTTATAAAGGTTTTGTGAAAACACCCAAATATGATTTTCATTAGCATTAAACTCATTAGCATCCAAACTTATTTTACTGACTAAATTCAATAATTCAACATGCACTTACTTAGTAACCTTATGGCCGTTCCTGATGGCATCGATGTTCACACTATAGGTGCCTGTGGTAGCATGGGCCAGCAGGTTGATTTCAGAGAACTCTGCCTAGAAGTTCAAATAACAGGGTTGGAAAACTGAAGACCATTTCAAAATCTAGCATTATGCCTATCTTTTCTATCTATTTTTTTTTTTGTGAATCAATGAATTCAGAGACCATATGGGAATAATAAATACACAAATTGTAAGGTGTGCACAAAGTTTTGGCTGTTGTATTAGAGTTGTATTAGATATATTTACCCTAAACAGATTATCCAAATACAAAGACATTAATTTAATCATTAATCATTTCACCCCCAGATTAGAGACGTTTTAAATGGTGTTACTGAATGCTATAGTGAGGAAGTAATGGAAACTCAAGCATAGTTAAACATGAAAGAGGAAGGCGAAAATAGAAAATGTGGAATGTGCCAGAGGCAGTGAAAAAAAGATCTTACAATGTTCAAAGTCTACTTTGCTAAGCACCTGTTATAAGATACATCACAATGTGAGGAGAAAAGTATTTTCTACAAAGACCACCAGCACGTGTTTATGTTGGACCTCTCTCCTTTAGTGATCTTCTAAATAGGTTATTGACTATTGCTTGGTTAAAAGATCAATGGCCGCCTTTCTCAATCATTATGATGATATGTTTTGCATTGGATACAACGTTTTATATATGCATCAATATAAAATAAACAACATATCATATTATAGGCTATCTGTTTTTCACTGAGAAGTTGCGAGAAAGCATTGAAGTGTCAAAATGAATTAGGTCAAATGTGTACGGATCAATACACTGGTGCTATTAGTGGAGTGGAGTGCTCTCTCCATCTGAGGGCAGTTTAGAAGCTCGGATTGCTCTGAAATATTCATATGAACGTTTACACAGTTTAGCACAATTCAGCGGAAAAATTCAGTGTAGAAATGTGAATTTGAAAATAAATGCAGATGCAACCCACCTGTTCCACCTTAATGTCAAATTCACCATGGACCTTTTTCCCTTTGAAGACTTTCGCCCTGCAAGAAAAGAAGACAATTTGATTTGCATATCCAGCTTATTCAGCAGAGTAGTCCTGCCCCTACGCACACAAGCTCAACTGAATGGATGTTTGCTTTCCCACATTGGATTATTTGAAATCACAATGATGAAATACTACCTGATGACTTGCATTTAACCATTTAATTGTGTTTTTTGATGCCAGCAATGGAACATGCTATTATACTGTTTACATTGCTGTTTTATACAATTATACATTTCCATTTGGATTTCAGGTTTTGCAAGCAAATGCACAGGGCAGATATGACAAATAATCTAAATATGCAATATGTAATTAGACGGACTGAGAATGTCTGATACCACTAATAGAAAAAAAATGCAATGCAATTCAATTGTATACTCAATGACTGTTGTTTTTTAGGGTGGAAATAGCTAATCTACAAACTCATATCATTGTGACAAACCTACATAGGAAACCTAAAGTTCAAAGGTTCAAATCCTGGTGCTTAGATAGAGGCTCTGGGATATGGGGGGGAGGGCGGTGAACAGAGTGAAAGTGTGGTTAACAGAGTAGTCTTGCAAACAGGATAGCCAGAGGACAGAATCCCCTTTGACTGCACTGTTCTGTTCAGTCAACCACCTTTATTGCTAAACATTTTGTTTAGCAATAAAGGTTGTTATTATTCATAGTTCCCTTTGTGGTGTGAGTCTAACCCTAACAGGAATGAAACTATAATACTTATGATATTATTAAAAATAATAATATCATAGTGGAAACTGAAACAGTTTCTCTTGCTGGTATAGCTTCCAAAGCTTGTTTCTCCTTATTTAATTTACCTAATGGGCCAGGGATTCTACATGTGAAACTACATGTGTGGCAGCTGCCAGCACTATTATGCTGTGTATGCATTGTAATGTGGAATAATAAGGCGTCTTATACACAAACTTGAAGTGTCTTGGTCATGCTGCCATTGCATGCCACTGGTTGCATACGTATAGGAAATGTCACTGTGACAGCATCAGAAGATGGTCAATGTTATATGAAGATGCTAAACCTGCATCCTATGATAGGCTATCATAGCCAATTAACAGTTAGTTAGTGAAGTAATTAATGCGTTCATTAGCCTGATAGTAAGCCTAACCAATTAACCAGATAGGTTAATTTTAAAAAGCAACCCCCTACAGTTACAAGTTACTTGCTATAAACTGTAGTCATAAAGTGATCCAGGTTACTCAATTTGAAGTAAAATAAGAGATTACTTCCGTTACTTTTGGATTACTTTAAGGAATGTTTGCCCTAACATTGATGGGGCAGGGGAATAATGTAATTTAGTAACCCCCATTGAAAAATCCCATTACAATTTACAATTTTAGGCATTTAGCAGACGCTGTTAATCCAGAGCGATTTACAATGGTAAAAAGTTTACAATTTAATCAGAATCCATTAATTTGTAAAACAGATTTACAGATTTTAAAATGTAGGCTACTCCAAGACGTTTGTTACCAATTTTGTCTGTATTTTTTGTTTTGATTGATTGAATATTTTTTATCTAGTCCTATATTTAAAAAAGAGCTGTTCACCGGTGCAGCATCCCACAAAGTATTAAAAAGCTGTATCCTCATATGACCTTCTACAGTATAGCCTATGCCTACTGTCTACACGTCATCATCCATGTCTAGACAAGACATGAAGACAGACAAGTCAGGCCTGTATGGTCACCACCATCCATCACCAGCTCACGTACAGGCTACTGCATGCAAAACTCCTCCTGGGTCCTTCCTTACCAGTCCGTCTGCTGGTCATCTATCACCAGGAGCAGCTTCGCGGCGCTACTGGACACGGCACCTGCCCTGTCTGCTGCTTCGGTCAGTGTCGCAGCGGCAGCCGCCGTGGTCTGTTTGACAGCGTTGGATATGGAGGAGAAAAAGCCAGATCCTCCTCCTCCACCACCAGCACCACCAACACCAGGAGCAGCACCACCACCACCAGCAGCAGCAGCAGCCTGTTGGCTGACAGACTGACGCCTCTCCGCCGGCCCAGGCGACACTGCAGGTGCAGCAGAGCTTGCAGACTGGCTCTGCTGCTGCTGCTGCTGCGGCGGTACGGGCGCCGGGTCGGGCCGTTGGAGATCACTCATGTACCCGTTGGGAAGGTTGGACATGAAATTGCTGTCCGAAAGTCGCCGACGGAGAAAATTCATGGTGGCGATCGAGTGTTATTTACAACCCAAGCCGTCTGAAACGGTGTCCCAGTAATAAATCCTTCTGCAGTGTGTGTACAGTGTAGCCTAGGTGTATAGGCTGGAATTCCAACTTGTGATCGGTTACAAAAAAGAGACTATGCTACTTTGCCATCTGAGGAAAAAACACAGAAAGAAAGGAAGGAATTAATGAATATGGATGAAATACAACATGAGAATCCCATAATCCCTTATGAGACCCCCCCTGGGTCCTGATTATTTTTATCAGCAGGCTAATCTCGCAGAGATGTCGTGACTATGATGTGATCGTGGAATTAGGAGAGCGAGACCAAAAACTACACATTTGTCACGGTGCAAAAAATAATCTTCTAATAAAACAAGGAGGGGTCAACTCTTAATTACTATCATTTCACTGATAAAGCTCGTCCTATTCGCGAGCAATGGGGATCGAGGGGGAACTGATGAAGTTGATGCATAAACAAAATAAAAGCCCAACGTGACTCAGCCTCACTTGTCCTCTAACAGGGGAGGAGGGCATCGGGTTCTCTATGCCCCATGCATGCATGTAGCCTTGAATGCACCTACCTTATATGCGAGTGAATGATAACCGCCGCATCACCTTCTTCTTCTTCTCAATGGTCCTCCTCAATAATCCAAAAGGGTCGGTGCAGTTTTTAAAGCGTGTGTCCTGCGTCACTCCCTATAGGGCTACAAACACATCCTCCTCGAGGCTAGAAGGGTTCATCTGAGGTTGTGGTTGTGTGATGGGTGGTGCTGATGATAGAGGGGTGGATGGATAGGGGCGTTACTTTACTAGCAAGCCTCGATACCATTACCCAGGCTTTCATTAAGAAACGGCATGTGGCATCATGGACAGAGCAGGTACTGTAAAACACTCTTGCCATAAAACATATACATTATGTAGATTAGCTAGAAGAACAGGGGTTTTCCACTGATATTGAAGCAAGGACCACCACCCTGCTTTAACCTGGTGACCACTGTTGTGTTGGGTGGGGGGGTGGGGTATATTATTTTGACTCTCAAAAGGATCCGTGGCTAATAGACAAATATTCCTTAAAGCATGATACTTGCTTATAAAATATGACAATAAAAGCACATAGGGGCGGCAGTGGCTCAGAGGTAGAGTAACCGGATGGTAACCACAAGGTTGCCGGTTCGATCCCGGGCTCCCGCAGAGTTAGTGTCGATGTGTCCCTGAGCAAGACACTTAACCCCGAATTGCTCCTGATGTGCTAGTAGGTACCTTGCATGGTTTCCACTGCCATCAGTGTATGAATGTGTGTGTGAATGGGTGAATGTGATGCACAATCTATGTAAAGCGCCTTGGATAAAGGCGCTATATAATATGACAATAAACGCACCTTCGATATTTTATTTCTTTCATAAATTGAGAATATTTCACTCAATAGCATTGCTTAATAGCGACGCCTCCTGTCGCAGGTTGATGATGTCATACTATATGTCCTTGTGTGATCCGCCAGACCTATGGAATAATATGGAATGTACATGTTATTAAAACTATGAAAACAACTACTTAACTTTAGTTAACTTTAGAAAGTATTAGCCTACGTTGTTAGTGCTAGACCACACATGGACATACTGTATGACATCATCAACTTGCAACAGCAGCAAGTGCTACTTATGAAAGAAATAAAATATTTAAGCTGTTTTTATTTATTTTTATTTTAGTTATAGAGGGCAAGTATAATGTCTTAAGCAGGTATATTTGTCTTGTTAACTAGGGAACCTTTTAAAGGAACATTCAGTGACTGGGTGATTTTGGGTGGAGAAATGGTTCCCCCACTGACAAGATGCACATCCATATGCTCTACAGTGGGAGGAAATGCAACATACCAACAGCACGCCCACCAAGTCCTGTTATCCCCAATCCTGATTGGAGGAAGACCCCCTCTACCCTGATGGAGGATGAAGGCTTTGCGGCTCACTGGAGAGTGAACAAGGAGGAACTCATATGGTCAGCACACTCTATAGTAGGGAGGATTATACATTTAATTTGTTAACTTGAGGTGATCAATCATTAATGTGACAGTGATTATATAAAGCGATTTCCCAATAATGGTGACTCAACCAGTCAATCCGGTACCTTGCCTATCGAATTCAAACTAGATTCTCCAGCAGGGGCGAAATCCAAAAGCGACCTCGCCCGCGGCGCCCGTTTTCAAAAGCGGGCGCCCGCTTTCACAAAAACGGGCGCCCGGTTTCACAAAAACGGGCGCCCGGTTTCACAAAAACGGGCGCCCGTTTTCAAAAGCGGGCGCCCGTTTTCACAAACGGGCGCCCTTTTCAAAAGGTTATGGTTAGGGTTAGGTTAGGTTTAGGCATAGGTTTACTGAGGTTAAGTTTAGGGTTAGAGTTAGGTTTAGGCATAGCCTAGTTTGTGAAAACGGGCGCCCGCTTTTGAAAACGGGCGCCCGCTTTTGAAAACGGGCGCCCGTTTTTGTGAAACGGGCGCCCGTTTTTGTGAAACCGGGCGCCCGTTTTTGTGAAAACGGGCGCCCGGTTTTGAAAACGGGCGCCCGCGGGCGAGGGCTCAAATGGATTTCGCTGGCTCTCAGATTTTCTCTGTAAGTTGACTTGACATCAGACTTCCCAGTAAATGACAACATTGAGTGTCAAACCATCATCATCATTAGCGCAACATGAACCTCTGGTATACCCAAAGTAAATTAACCTATCCTATATTAACCTTTTTCATTTTAAGGAAACCCCAAAGAACATTCCTGTTGAACACACATGTATTGCCCAATATGTTGTACATTTTAATGGCTCACAGCAATCTTCTTCTTTTTCTATATTCCAAATGCTTCAACATACAGGTATACAGTATGTTCTGAATTGTCGAAATTAGGATTTTCTTTTCAAAAAACAGGCATGGATAGATTGAGTTAGTAAGGTCAGTGCAGTATGTTCACACAAATACAAATAATGGATAAAATGCAGTCGAAATCTCACCTTTCAAGTTCAAACTCATTTTTCTCTTTAAGTTCTTGACTTGCCATCCAACTTCCCAGTGAATGACAACATTTAGTGTCAATGCATCATCACCATTAGTGCGATGTGAGTTTGCTACTGCCTCTGGGTTGCGATCCAAAGTAAATAGCCTAACCTCTGTTAACATTTTTCATTTCAAGGACCCCCAAAGAACACTTGTTGAATTTTCCCCATCTATTGCCCAATATGTTGTAAATTTAAATGGACCTGTACCATGGACTTTTACATTTGATGTTGTGATACTGTGGCATCCAATTGCAGTGTGCATTGCTCATAAATCACATATGCTGTATTTCTGGGCAAAAACTAATATCATATTAATACCGTGCCATATATATATATTTGTGTGCCCATAGCTGAAAATATACTGAATTGAACTGAAAACTCATTAACATGCAATGTCAAGCATGCCAGTGCAAAATGCGCCCCAAGGAGGCAGTGCTGAGCTTGATTCTGTGTAATTGCTCCAACTGCAAGTGCTCTCATGCCTGTATGCACAGCACACAGCAGATCTTTATTTTCTTATGCTGTGCCAGTGCTACACCAGTCTTTCCGCATAGGCTAAATTGTACCTCACAGTTGTTATGGTAATATACTGTAGGCATAATAAAGCCAAAAGGCAAGAAATGGGTCTCATCAAAAGCACAGGTAGTGTCAGTGTCTTTATAGCAGCATGTTTACAGAGATAGTTCCACAAATGGATCACAAATGTACTGATCTCAGATCCAACAGCATCAATTCATGATGTTTACCCTTCCTCTCACCTGTGTCCCACCTGTGTGTGTGTGTGTGTGTGTGTGTGTGTGTGTGTGTGTGTGTGTGTGTGTGTGTGTGTGTGTGTGTGTGTGTGTGTGTGTGTGTGTGTGTGTGTCCAGAGAGTCCTCACAGCATGCATGCTCGGGCAAGATTGTTCTCATGGCTGCGGCATTTCCAGGACTTAGGACTCTTTGTCTGGCTATCAACAAAAGCCTTTGGATTACTGATGAGGCTGGCTCACAGTACAGCTGTGTACGTGTAGAGGCAGGTCAGTGGAATGACTGGAGCTCCGGTGGGCTAAGTGCTCGCAAAAATGCAGTTTGGTGAGATTGTAGATTAGTTGGGAAGGAGGGGCAGAGGGGACAGGTGCTGACTCCTGTGAAGGGAGACAAAAGGCACACTTCAATTTCCCAGGATAAATCTCCAAAGTTAAGGAACAAGTTGAATTCTTACCATAATTATACAGTAGCAATATCACACCGTCATGCAGACTTACGTTGTAATTTACTGAATACAAAGGACCAATGGAAACAAGGCCTTACTATGCTTATGCTTAACAATCATTGTAAACTGTATATACAAACAGTTCATATTCAACCAATCAATTAAAATATGTACAGGAGTTGTTGTTTTTAGTAATTTATAACTAGGGCTGGGACTTTAACTGATTAATTGAGATTAATTAATCACAGAAACAATAACGCGATTAACAAAATTAACTAATTTTAATCGCCACACAGACCCCAAAACTAAAGATTTATTTTGCTTTTGTCCACAATTCCAGGCTGGATTTCAGAAACAATGTCACAGTCAAACATACAGATAAAAATGACCATTAATTAATCTTCTACATTCTCTAGTTGCGTAGAATTGGACTAATTCAGTTGGTGAATATTTTAACTCTTGAGAGTGTGAACATGAAACCAAATGGACCCGCAAGGGTCCATTTGGTTTCATGTTTACACTCTCAAAGAGTTACATCTGGTTAACCAACTTTTAATCTAGTTAACCAAATTTAGAAAAACTCTCACATGCTACACAAGCCTGTTTTAATTGACAAAAAAATGCTTCTTGGGTCAAATATTGGTATGTGATTAATTGAGATTAATTAATTACAAAGCTTCAAATTAATTAGATCAAAAATTTTAATCGAGTCCCACCCCTAGTAATTTATCATACAATTATACAAAAATCTGCTCTGTGACAATAACACACTAACTTTAGCAAATATTGCTCAAGGTTAAGTCATAAAGTCGGTGTTATGGTGGCACTACAACATTTATGAATTGGTTGAACTGCAGTTTCTAACTCTTCTTGAAATACCTGTGATCGCTCTCCGCCTGCAGCATAATAACAACAACACGGATGAAAGGGGGAGCCTGTGATTGGCCGTGAGCAGCAGCCAATCTGGTCACAGCATGGGAAAGACTCACAAGGAAGCCACAGCACCTTTATACCTGATACGTTACCTGGCTGAGCTCAGTCCCAAGCATCTCATTACCATTACCTAGTCCCTAAACTGAGGCTCATTGTGTTCTGTAAAGCCACAGCAGTGAAGGTGTTTTTCTGTACTTGACTTTATTCACATTCACAAACCCACAGAGCCATGGCTGTGGCAAACTTTCACTACATAACCCGGATGAGCAGTGGCTTCAAAGTCTACATTTTAGAAGGTATGTATCACGATTTGGCTTCTTTTTTATTATTTATCTCAAGACCTGTAGGTATAACCTTGATCAAAGGATCTAACTTGACTGTACGTATATTTCTATAACATGTGTGCTGCATTATAATGGCTATACTGTATCTGTCCCTGTAATTCTGGCATACACAATACAATTATTTATTATAGTAATGAAACTGAGTCGGTTCATGTATTACTGTATTACCGGTACATGTTTTTTGTGTAACTAAATAGCATAATATGATACTCAAATAGGATTATGACACATTTTTGTTCATGTATTACATGCTCTTTGTGTAAATAGCATAACATGAAACTCAAATAGGATTATGAACAATCTTACCATTAAAACAAACATTATAATCAGTAACACAGCACATGCCTTTATGGTGAATTGAAAGTTGGAACTACTGTATGTTGTGATTTCTGAAACATGTCCCCACATTCGCGCTTCAGAAACAGGCAGTTTACAGCTTTTCATGCAGTTAGTCTGTAAAAGCATTCACTCATTTCTTCCATAAGGTTGTTTAAAACTCCTTCATCTTGTGACATTGTACCGGTATATGCACAAAGATAATTATGCTAAAAAGCCATAGTGTAGAGGGCACGGCCACATGTTCCCTCTACTAATGGGGGAAAAAATTACCATGCCCGAGGCATTAGAAAATCAGCATAGGTGTGGTTTACCTCCCCCCTCCACAATGACACTGTGTGTGTGTGTGTGTGTGTGTGTGTGTGTGTGTGTGTGTGTGTGTGTGTGTGTGTGTGTGTGTGTGTGTGTGTGTGTGTGTGTGTGTGTGTGTGTGTGTGTGTGTGTGTGTGTGTGTGTGTGTGTGTGTGTGTGAGGGAACGGGTCATAAGCACTGGAGTGTTTGGCCCACAGCGAATGCAGGTTCAAAGACTGCTGTGAAATAGGATGCATATAGACATGGTGTGCTAATTAGTACATTACCACGCAAATAGACGATCACTCATTGTTTCAGTTGAGCATAGCACGGGTGAGGTTAACATGAATACAGCCGAGAATCATTGACCATCTGCAGCATATGCTGCTGTGTGTGGTCTTACCTTCGTCACGTTAGTGGAGAAATACTATACTGTAGTTAGTATGTGCATACAATACAAGGACCACAGCTGTGTGGTACTTGTGTAGATAGTGTTTCTATTCCATTTGAATCAAGTACCTACTGTATAATGGCTGTTATGGTGTGTCCTATACTTGATTGATTGTACAAACAATAACAGTGGGCCTATAGAATTATATGGAGCACATCACGCAGGCAAAGTTGGAATGGAATTAACATGCAATTAAATAAAGGCAGAGATATAACACTAAACTGTTTTGGGGGCATTTACACACTCTTCTCATAAACATTATGCCCCATTCTAAAACATGAAGGACATTATCACCTGCTATTGTGATTCAGATTGTGTCACTGTCACCTGTAAACGTTTAGCTTGTGTATCCTTGGCTCTTCTCTCAACAACACTCATGTAAATGAATGAAAACGCAGAGAAGGACCTTTACCTCTGACCCCGTGTTGAATTAGATCATCGTCACACTCACTTCACTATGCATGTGTGACACTATGCAGAACAACAACCTTTACCGTTACAGTGAATCAGCTGGGTATAGTGTGGTAATACTCACCCGTCAGGTTGGTCTGGTTTCACCACTTAACGGAGTTTACAATTAGCGGTGACAGAACGTTTTCCCACGAATATTAGTCATGTGGGCAAATGTCATGATAAAAACAAGCTAGCGGATTCCCCCCCACAAACACACACACACACACACACACACACACACACACACACACACACACACACACACACACACACACGCACACACACACACTATGGCCTAGCTGACCTCTAGCTGCACCAGTATAGGCATATTTGGCCCATTCTTCTTCGGTCCAGAGTAATGCTAACACCATGCTTTCTTGACAACATTGTAACGTTTGTGACAATTTCCCCAGGTCAACCCAACCTCAGAAGCGAAGACAGATACAGACATATGAGTAATGAGCGGGTGCGAGTCCCGGCCGTGTACCCCGTCAAACGCAAGCGCAGCCACGAGAGAGCCCTCACCTTGGAGGAAAGGTGGGTGAAACCTCTCCTGTTTATTTAATTTAATTCTATAATTCTTAAAGGCATTGTGACATTAAAAAAGTTTTGTAAGTTTTCAGAGCTCAATTGACCCCCCCCCCCCCCCCCCCCCCAAAAAGGCATTGTGACATTAAAAAGAAGAAGAAAAAAGAAAAACTGACCTTTTCTCATCCCGTAGATTTTCAGTGGTCTGGGGTTTTATGGCTCAAACAAGTGTCTTGGTCTAAGTGCTGAATATGATCTCACATTCTGCAAACCCCTTTACTGAATGTCAAAGGATTTGCCTTCAGATGTTTATGTTTTGAAAGATGAAAGTTCAGTTTCTCTGGATGTAAATGAGATAATAAAACCTGAAAGAAAAAAAAAAGAAATACACGAAAATGAATGTCATGAAACCTTTAAATCGGTTTACAATCCTAATTGCTAATATACGAAATATGATATATATAAAATATATGTTTGTGTATGGTTAAGACAACATAACCTCAGTAGACTTTTAAGGGGTATTACAATGACTGCTTGCGTTACAGGCGAGAGAGGGCGCTGAGCAGAAGCAGGGGACGAGGCCTTCCCAGATCGGTGCCAACGCCGGCCTTGTTCGGTGTTCCGCAGAGCCCTACGTCCACCTGGAGCCCCACGCCCAGCCCCACCAGCCCCCTGCCCAGCCACATGTACTATGCACCGGTCATGGACGAACCTCTCGACCTCATCAAGAAACCCAGAAAGGAACCCACGGCGAGCACGGACGAGAAGACCAACAGCACCCCTGCCAGTCAAACCCAGGTAAGGTTCTATTAGCTACACAATATTCATGCCTTCCAGACCCAGAATGTGGTTCTGGAAGAGATTAAAGTTTTTGTCACATTATTTTTCATTTATTTTCAATTTTTGTTTCTCTTTTAAGTTTTAGGATCTCAATTACACCCAGAAAACCTGAACATAGAACATTCAGTGGATTTTCTGTGGTTTGGGAGCCTTCTGAGCTGCAATGAAAACAGACAAAACAGTGGAAACAATCTGCTGGCAAATACCATAGAATCTGACATCATCAGGAAATTCGGAGCACTTGTTCTAGCGAGTAAAACCCCAGACCACAAAATATCTACTGTATGTGAAATGTTCATGTTTTTTGGTTTTAGAATTGAGCTCATCTAAAAAGAAAAATAAGAAACAATTTCAATTTTACATTGTAACCCAGGGAATGGTGTGTCCCGTATTGTAGTCGTCTCTGTGTAGCTCCAGGCAGCCAGAGCATCTGTATCTCTCTCCATCTGTGTAGATGGTGAATACAACTGCTCCGACATTCTATTCCCGATAGCTGCCGACAGGCCCTTGCTTGCCCGAGCTATGCAATCCAGCCGGATTCGGGAAGAAAATGTCAGCAATGGTGGGAAGAATGTCTTCAGCAAGAGCAAACAAACGGCTCTCTCTTCTGTGACCTGTTTATTGCCACCGGAGTGGGAGTGATCAGATGCTCATTAGCAGAACCAACCTGTTTAATCGGTTTTGAAATCGCTCTACAATAACAAGACCAGTCACACTGCACATTAGGTTATAGAAATTGCAGGATTCAGTCTATACCGAATTGTGCAGAACATATAAAAATGTACACCAATGTACGCCATGCAACCCTCAGTTTTCATTCCAACTCTAAATGAACAAGATTTGACTGTTGGGGGTTAGGATAGCAATAAACACACCCGTGTGAAGTGAGCAGGAACTCAGGCTGCTGTAGACAAAACAGACAGACATACAAACGTGGCCTGTCATCGGAGTGGTTAGGCACAGCAGAAAAGACGGAGAAGTGAAACAATAATGGTGTAAAGAACTTCTTGTATTCATGCCTGACTGATCAACAATCTGTTACTTTGTTTGTAGATGCGACCCTCTGTGATCACCTGCGTCTCCTCTGTAAGAAACCCTGCCTCCAGATGCGAGGTCAGCAGCAGCCACTCATCAGGTCAGTATGGTAGTCTATCAATGAACTAACGCCTCATTGAATATTAACAGAACACTGTTAACACCATGATGGGTGCCTGTGAGGGACCTGTGAGTCCTAACCCTAACCCTAAAGATTTAACTGTGCGCTCATGCGCGGCATTGCTGATTGCACACGTTTGTGGTTTCGCTGCCCCGTTCGTCTTCACTAAGGCACGTGTTGACATAGATCCCTTCTTTCTCCCAGTGGTTTCAAAGAGCAACTACGACCATGTGGTCGACGAGCACTTCCAGAGGAGCCTGGGGGCCAGCTACCATAGAGCCAGCAGCAGCAGCAGCAGCTCCTCCTCCCCGCAGCTGTCCATCAGCGTCTCCGTGGACGACCACTTCGCCAAGGCCTTGGGAGACAAGTGGCTGCAGATCAAATCCAAGTCATCCTCCTGCTCCTCGTCGGCCTCCACGCCGCCCAGCAGTCCCAGTGTTACCCACTCTCCTCCCAGCTACAGCCAGAGCCCCAACCAGGCCCACAACAACAAAGAGTCCTCGAGCACTTCAAAGCCAAGCTCAAGTCGCTGGGCAATTAAATAAAGCAAGATGTGACTTTTCGTCGCCTATACTATGTACACCCCACCAGAGTGGGGTAGAAACAAGACTTTGTGACTTTTCAACATTTCACTGAGTGCAACTGCTTTTCAAAGAAAAGTGAAAGTGCCAAGAAAACACAGAGGTGTCAGATGCGGGACTCTGACTGCTGAATCGGACCGGTTGTGGCATTCGCCGTAGAGTCAAATGTAGCATATCTTGGGGTGTCTGTATTGTTTCATTTCTATACTCGGCTTGTAAGTAGTGTGTGTACCTGGGACCACTGGCTATGTGGGATGATCAGAAAACTCGACCAGATGATCCTTTACATTTCTTACACTTTGTGTCATTCATTTCATGCAGAGCAAAAGCCTGCCACGTCATTGTACTATATTTATATTGTAATGCAGCTAAATTTCAATCCAATCTAAATGGATAGCCTATCTGCTGTACTAGTGTGCTGATGAACTGCAAAGACGTTCTGGAAACCTTTGTGAAAGCTCTGACCTGATATCATTAAAAGTGTGTCTTTGCCACTGTCAAACAACCATTGTACATTGTCATTTATAGAATTATTATATGATAACTATTGATGAAAAATACAACTTTTGGTGAGACCCACAGAATTTTGCCATTGCCATCAAAAGCTTTTTACCTGTCTTTGCCACCAGACAGGTATGTAGCTGTAGTGACTGTAGTAGGTCAGGTAGTCAAAATAAACTAAACATAAAAATGCCACTCAGACATAAAACTCATGAGCTCATATGGACACCTGTCTGGTAAAGGGCAGGGTAGTTTTTCCCCAGACATACTAATAGTAGTGAGTCAAGAGTGTGTCGGGCGGCTGCACATCCGGCACCCACGTCTACATGACATGGACAGACGAACACGCAGAGACTCATCGTATAAACGAAGGAGCGGTGAGCAACTCTGCTGGGTTTTTTCCCCCCTGGAGGACTCGGGGAATGCGGAGTTCATGTCCCAGCAGGCACCAGGGCTTCTGCTTTGACATTCCTGTCTCCTGAGAAAAGGACTATGTGCGATCCTACAGATCCTGTTTGGCAAGGGGGTAGGAGGGGAGGGAAGCAGGGAGGTGAGGGTAGGGCGAATATAGGCCTGAGCATGAGAACCGATTGTACTCTTTTGCTTGCTTATTTGCATGTTCTATCTTGCCTAAGTTTTTTAAATGATAGACTGGGTTTAAACATTTTACAGAAGCAAGGCCTTTGAAATCATGATGGTTCTTTTTCTTCTTTATCTTTTTTTTTTTCAATATGTCAGGATGCGCTGGGAAATAACCCCAAAGCCCTAACAACTTTAACAACTTAAGAAAACTTTGGATCTCACAGGATATCTTTGCTGCTAGTCGTCTCCAAGTAAATCAACATTGGCATTGACTTTGACATTAAGTGATGGCTGAGGCTTCTGCATTGACCCACTGATAATGCACGTCTCAGCAACATGTAGAATTATACATTACGCAGTTAAACCGTCAACTGTGGCAGGAGATCTACAAGGACAGCAAGGTCAATGTTTTATAATGGTGTGAATATTGCTGATTATTTGCTGGTGCAGTGCTAAAACTGGTATTTCCACTTGCTGTATACATTCTTTAGTCGGTGTAACCGGAACAGGGGCATTGATGCCATCTAGAGGCCCTTAGGTAAAGTGCTTACAAGGAGTGTTCTTGGTGAAAATGGTTTTGTATGAAGACGTTACAACTAGTAGGCACCAAATCAAAGTGGGCCCATGGAGAAACTGGGCACTAAATCATGGTGGGCGATTGGACGAAAACAAAGTGGTCACAGGTAAAAATATGGGCACTAAAAGGAAGTCGGAACTGTTAGGTATTATGCTTATAAATATTCTTAAGCATCCTTAAGCCACATCCACACAAATTACCAGGTGATTAAGTGTGATATGTGGGCCATGTTGCTTTCTAACAGCTAATTAGGCTAGTGTTAGTGTATTTTGGAGAAGTATGCGCAAGTAGGCTACATATCCATTTTTTAGTGATTATGCAATTTACAGTACCTGCTATGAAACCGATGCAGCAGCAGAAATGGATTCAGAAGATAAAAAACACAAACAACACATTAAGCACAATTATTTATAACAAAATATAGCCATTTCCAGATTTATTGTGATTAATTATGCCAATTACTCAATTTATAACTTGATTTGTTTTGTATTATTTTGTTATATCACTCTGTATACGGCAGAATCATTTTTGATGAAACAGGCCATTCTTTCCTTTTTTGCCCTTTGGGTTCCAGACTATTAGCCAGTCTAAAATTATTAACAACACAGGGAGTCTTTCTGACTAGATTTAGTAGGTTTTCCTGTCAATGATTTTGTGGTGTGTGTGTGTGTGTGTGTGTGTGTGGGGGGGGGGGGGGGGGGTGCGTGTGTGTGTGTGTGTGTGTGTGTGTGTGTGTGTGAGAGAGAGAGAGAGAGAGAGAGAGAGAGAGAGAGAGAGAGAGAGAGAGAGAGAGAGAGAGAGAGAGAGAGAGAGAAAGAGAGAGAGAGAATCGAAATACGTTTCTGACACCCTGTGGACACTGTTAGTATTGCAATTTGCAACTACCAAATACTAGTATGCATTTTCTGTGGAAAACAGTGATCTGTAACAGTCAGGGTATTTTAGGGCGGTGAACACGTGCTGATGTTCCAGATCGAGTATTTTCTCTCTGAACCGCAACATTAAAACAGATTAAACATTCATCCAAGTAATTGTATTTTACACTGTAACTTTTCCAAAGTCTTGCATCACAAGATACATGCACTGCATGGTAACAGAATAAACCTGCCTCCAAAAACAAGTTAATATAATTATGAATTAATGATATCTGCAAACATATTATTATCGCCAATCAAAGTCAAGCGTCAAACCCTCAAACCGCCTCAAAGACTACAACAACAGTGTGCCTTTGCGGTAGCATGCAGCCATTGCGCATGCGACTCTCCTCGTGATGACAGCAAATGACAGCCAGAGCCTTATAGAGTAGAGGCAGATTTACGCAAATTCCATTCACTGCAAGGGGCCAATCTAAAGGCGGCTCTTTTACGGCGACTTCTATTGAATGGGGACAACGAATGGGGACAAAAGGAAGTTACGGAATGCATCGGAGTCTATGGGCTGACGCGAGTACGTGAACCACGTGATCAGGCCGTTTTCTGCCCCCCTCAATGTCGCACCTCTTCTACTAAATGGCTCTGATGACAGCTAGCTCTGTGTTCGCCACCACTGCTGCAGACTAGAGAGAAGCCAAAGCAGTCCAGGGGAGATACAGACGAGGACCTTCTATTACTGGAAACGGTTTGCTGTTCTTTGGAGAAATCTGATGATAGGCGGCGTTTAAATAAACTGTATACAGCCAACAGACCATAGATCTACCCGGTAAGTCGTTAAATGGACTCAAACACGGCGCTGGCCTTCACATCATAGCAGAGTGCAGTCTGTGTGTATCATTAGCCAGGCTAATGTAGCGATTTGTAGCTTACCTTGTTGTTTTTTTAAGCTAGCTAACCTTAGCTGGGTTAACGTTAGCAGGGTGATGTTAGGTTAGCCAGTTGACTCATCATCAGCTAAACAACCCAAACCAGTGGTTTCCAACCATTTTGATCCCACGCAGGGCCCACTATTTCGTCGGCTCTTGAGCCACGGACCACCATTTGATCATGACATTTATCCCTTCAGACCCCAAATTAATTAATTTTGTCACTGTTATCAATTCCAAGCTGTGTTTGTAGTAGAGATAAATAACAGGGAGAGGTTCATAAAAAACATCAATTCTTCTGCCTTCTCTGATTGTAGGCGTCTTGTAAATTAAAGCAATCCAAATGTTTAGCAATAATGTAACTCCTGGGAGCGTAACATGCAGCCAAGTGGACCCGTACGGGTCCATTTGGTCTCATTTTACGCTCTCAAGAGTTAAAGGTGTAATTATATGGGTCCATTTGGTTACCAACTACATGGGGGCACCTGGAATGCTTTCAAGGGCCCACTGGTGGTTCCCGGACCACTGATTGAAAACCGCTGACCTAAACAAGCTAAACCAACGCTTATTTGTTTTCGGTTGTCCCCCCATTGCTTGCTTGGCAGTGCACTAGGCAGGTGGTTAGTTAACTTAACATCACGATTGTCTTCTGTCGTGCATGGTAACGTTAAATCAGACGTAGCACTTGAGTTTGATTTGATATTCGTGTTAAAAACCAACATCAGCAGCACATCAGCCACCCAGAGCCATAGATTATAGACAGGCAAACTCCGTTCACTTCATGAGGCCAGTCCAATGGCGGCACATAGATTTAGGGGAATATGGACAACAGAAACTGCATTTGACTCAACTCAGGCCAACAGCTCAGCTTTAAGGACATCGAATCCCTATAATTTACATCGGTTTGTAGTAATCGTGCAACATAAACACGAAATAGACTTGAGTCGTTACTGTACAAGCAGTTGACATGTTGCACACATGGCTAAAATAGCTCTTATTTTAGCCGCCGCCTTGAAAACAATGCATGTCCAACTCCAGCTTGTCTCTCTTTCAGGCTGCATGAGCAGCGCTCGGTTTCTGACCCCTCAGTGTCGCAACTCTTTATTAGATGGCTCTGAGCCTCCCTAGCTGGCTAATGTAGTAATGTTAAGTTATTACTCAGCTCATTTTCTTCCGAAGGGCTGACACATTAGATAAAACATTATCTAGTCAGTGGCGGTGCTTAAGGAAACTATAAAACATGGATGACGAGGTGTATCCAATATAGGTTAATACTACCACGCAATGATTTATTTTTCGGATCATGTGCACTCCTCTCCCGATTTAGGCGGGGCAGCGAGTGTTATGGTGTCTTTACTTAAGCAAGCAAGCCAACAAACACTTGCATGTGATGTAGTTAAGCCAAGGCAAAAAAAAACGGTACGCCTCAAACATAAAACATACAAAAACAACAAGACATATTTCATAAATCTCTTGACACATATTGTGCTAGCAGCTAGTCTAAGCAAAGCTTCTTATGGACTTAAAGTTTATGACTGCTGTCCACTGTTTTCAATTCTGGAAAATGTTAATTTCCAAGAATTTCAAGAATTTTGTGTGTTTTTGAGAATCAGAGTTTTTAATTTATGTGTTTAATTTAGTGATGGAGAAATGCCTCTCTTCATAAAATGAAATTGTTATTCATTTTTTGAAAATGATTGTTGTTAAGTATTATAATTCATAATTCTTTGTAGGGAAAGCTGAACCACCTCTAGGTGAAAGTTGTCATTTACTTAATAGGCGCATGTCTTCGAGATCTCCATAAATTTCAACTTTACCATATGCATACGATAGACAGGTGATAACTTTTGATACCACTTATCTTCTCTGCACTTTAGTTCCCTAAGAAGAGATTAGTTGTTATAACTGTCACTTATAATTTTCGACCACTTTTTCCCGCCACACAAAATCTGGACATCAAAAATAGCACATCTACAAGCTCAGAGCACACTTTGTGACATTGTAGATCTGCTATTTAAAAAAAAAAAGAAAAAATCCCTTCAGAATAGCTAGTGGTTAATAGTGGTTGTGGTTTAAGAAGTGTTTAAAGAGACTATTGGAATGCTTTTTTAATAACATCACATGCACAAAACAACACACCGTCATAAGACTAGTTTTGTCCTCCTAATGGTTTAGGAGAGGAACCGCAGGTTTGGACATACCTATTTTATGAAGACAAAATGTCCAGTAGTAAGTAGCCTAAGAATTAGACTCGTAGACAATTTTATGCGCACTTGGGCTCTCGTAAAGTGATGCGTCAGAATAAAAAAGGCCTTTTTATGAGAGTCTAAATCTATAAGAATTTATAGTTCAACACACATTATTATTTCCCTTTATACATCTGAATCAGTAAAATGTATAAAGCATTTTGATGCTTGTCTTTATTAGCCAATAGAGTGGAGGTAAGGTGGAGTTAGATTTTGGTTTTAAACAAATATGTTTACAAACAGTGTTGGTACACAAAGTTGCCTCTATTACCATTAAGTTAAGGAATGCCTTGAATTGAAAAAGCTTGCTTTGAGTTTGAACAAACTCAACAAAGTTTATCTTCATCGGCAGTGGGGCTGAGGTATTCTTCTTGCGTGCAGTAGATAGGATACTGGCAGTATGTTGTTTATATACCATGACAATGTGAGGAGTGAGGACGTGTAATTTGCACTCTGTAAACCGTCCATGCAAAGTAGCCATTGCGACTCAGGAATCAATGGGTAGCGCAGTCTAGCCCGCCATGGATGCACATGGTCCTGCCCAGAAAAAAATAAGAGAAACGCAGTGGTGGTGCACCGCTGGTTAAAGGAGCAACAAACTCGTTTTAGCCTGCACACACCTTCACTTGTCTAGGACTTCAGTATGCTTCACCTTGTGCCTCATTTGAAGTACCAGTATGTCAGGTAACCCTCCCAGTCACACAACGAGCAGATAATGGCCCTTAGTGGTGGCAGCAGAGAGCTAGGAGAGTTGGTCCTAGAGTCTACTGTACCATGTTTTGATTGAAAAAGCCACTTCTCTGCTCGGCAATGATTCAGAATACAGACCTATTGGGAAGTGGGAAGGCTTGGTGGTTTTAATAGAAGACTGATTCAGAATACACGCCTATTGGGAAGTGGGAAGGCCTGTTTTAATATACTTTCTTGTGACCACTGTGCTCTGACTTCTATTGCGTTGCGAGCAAGGATGTTGAATACTATTATTCAGTTATTTATTTATTTACTTTTGCCTTTATTGTATGTTTTTTATAGAGGGACAGATAGTAGTGACAGGAAACGGGTAGAGAGATGGGGAAAGGGTGGACATGTAGTAAAGGCCGTCAGGATCAGGAGTCAAACCCACTGCCAGGGTGCCTGGACCGCTGAGTGGATTCATTTTGCATAGTGAACTTAGACCCTATGAACAGTAAAGGGTTGAGAAATTATCATTCATCAGATTGGTTGTCGGATGATGTTGGCCTTTAAAATGCAATATCGATATCAAGCTGCTGTCAAACTATTGGTTTTAGACAATCTTTCATCTTATGTTAACATAAAAAAGCCCGAAAAAGCTTTTTGTGATGATGAAAGCTTCATACCGTAACTGTACCAGTGCCTTCATGGGGAAGCTTTCAAAATGGTCAACAAGTTGCATAATCTTTTAATAAAGTACAACATTCAAGCAGATGTTAATGTCACGATATGGGCCAAGCTCAGTGTTCTGTTGACATTGCTTTACATCGATTGTCGGCCATAACAGTTATATCTTATTATAAGGATTTTAGATCTTGGCCTGAAATGTAACTGTAATGTATTTGAAGTGCTGTAATTGTGTGTACTAGACTGCACGGAATCCTCTTCTCAGAAGGTGGTGTTATGGGAAGTGAAAAAGGGACATTACCTCTGAAATATAAGCACCTACAGTAGTGTATCAGAAAGTGAAACCTTTATGGATATCTAAACTGTTGGTTCGTGTGTGTGTGTGTGTGTGTGTGTGTGTGCGTGTGTGCGTGCCGACAAATGGCCAGGGGGTAGTGCACCAAAGTCCAAAACATTGCTTTGTGATTTTCAGCTGTATAATTACCCAGAAGTTGAAAAATAAATAGTTGATCAATTCCATTTGATGGCTCTCCTCCATATTTCGCATAACTCTAAAGGTTGAGAACTGTGAATTCTCACCGAGACCCTGTTGGCTGGTTTCTCTTCTGCTTTAGAGTTCCCCAATCCTTTCCATGACTGACTCACCAGGTAGGCCTGTCACTGATTGATCTTGCTTTGAGGGGGCAGAAGAAGGATTTTATAGATCTAGTGAAAATGAGGTGTTGGCAAAAGGGTCTTTCTGTGTGGAGTTTGCATGTCCCCTACGGCAGGTATCCTCTCCCAGTAATCCTGGTCTATAGACTGCCTCCCCGTGGCCATCCCAGGCACCTGATGGAGGAGCTGCATCCAACCAGGGAAACTGCCCCCTGTCAGTTCAAAAGAAGGCAGCTTGGACTCCTCATGCATTGAATGAAGCATGAGCCCAGTCCACTGCCTCCCAGGATGTTGGAGGGTGTGTAGAGCCCAGGAATGGGTTACAAAATTGTGCAGATAAAAATTGAAGAAAAATAACAGGGGTCGACATTAAGGGAAATTTGGCACTGGCCCTTCGGGCCAGTGGATTGTCCAAATCACTGGCCCCACCATTAAAATCACTGGCCCAGGGGAATCGCCCTTTTTCCTTTTTTTTGTATTTTTATTAGGGATGTCAGTAACGGTTAATTTTGTTGCCGACTAGCTGACAGGACTAACCGGAGGTTAACTGGATATTTATTTATTTATAACTAGCCTCTCCAGTATTTTTTAATAGGCCTACCGTAAATTTAATATGGGCCTACATTCATATTGGTAGACAAATGATACCTATCCTATACATTTATGTATGCTCCTTTTAAAAAGGCAATACAAATAAATATTAGACTTAATAATCAATAAACAACGCGTCGTGGTCTGCACGCATGGCTCTACATGCGTGCACGCACGCATAATCTACAACACTCGTCGTTTCCACTTCTGATCTGAACAATCAACTGGGCTGTTTTTTATTATTAAGAAAGAAGATGAACTTGCATGATCTGTGACTTTTCGCGGCGGAGAACCCCCTTTAAGTTCGTCTGGTATTATGATTTATGATGATGAGGAAGAGGAGGAGGAGGATACGTTAGCGCATGGCAAACTTCGCCCAATAGCCATGCTAGTGTGGACAGAGGAGGACGCGGCGGCGGAGTTTATAGCGCTAAAAATGTCAAACACGTTTGTCCCACTATGACTCGGTTTTAGTTTTGACAAGCGACGTGCACGGCAGTTCATTTCACAGCGTGGATGTAAGCCTGGAGATCGAGGCTAAGCGCCGAGCGAGGTCTGGCAGCAGCCAGCCACAGCGTTTCATTAGACAGAGCCAGGGGCGGATTGGCCATCTGGAGTACAGGGAGTTTCCCCGGTGGCCTGCGCCACCTAATAGCCTGGACAAGATCCAAAATGCACTAGTGGCAAAAAAAATGAAACCAAATGGACCCGCAGGGGTCCATTTGGTTTCATTTTTACGCTCTCAAAGAGTTACATCTGGTTAACCAGCTGCCCCCCCAGGGTGGCCTGTCAAAGGCAAAATTGTCCCGGTGGGAAAATATGTGCCAATCCGCCCCTGGACAGAGCCATAGATATATAAGAAAGCTAGATGGCTTGAGGCCTACTGGCCCACCGGGCCAGCCCCCCGGGCCATCTGGTGGTCCGAACGTGTATTGCAAGCCATTGGGGCCAGTCGGGCCATTTATAATGTCGACCCCTGAATAAAGTCCATAAAAAAATGAAATTTAATTACTTCCTTTGAACAAAAAGGTGATGACATGTTGAGTCCTGCATGAATACATATTAAGCTTAATTTCATTCATCTGTTTGATTCCTGACACAGCTGATGTTGATTACAGAACCACTGTATTTTCTAGTCTCAATGAAGATGGCCAGATTCATTCCAGACATGGTATTACTCATTTTAAACTTAATCTCACGCTAAAATCTGTATCGGAAAGCATAATGGTTTAGAAATAAGCCACAAACGTTGCTGCCTGTGTCTATGTCACTTATACACAAACAATCACTCATGCAGTTTCACTCTAGACGTATGTATAAAATTAGAATTGACACATGATTGGCATCAGCCTATTATTGGCACTGATCAATTTGATAATTATTCCTGAATGCATTTAAAGGTAGGGGAAGTGATTTGAAATTCATGGTGTAGTACCAGCCTGGTGCACTAGGGGCCCCCAAAAGTAGCTACACTATCGGTGCGTTCCGATACCGCAGCTTTAACACTCGCTCACTCCCCTCGCGTCCTCCACTCGCCACCTTAGCTCCGCCCCCAGCGAGGAGAAGAGGAGGAGATGCGAGGACAGAGTGGTCAAGTGGATTTGACATGAGATTCGGAATGTACTCAAGATGTCATTTCAAAGCGACGGCACGTCCGCGATTGCTTATGACGTTCATTACTTCACTTCAATTCAATGGGCTTTATTGGCATTGGAAAACACATGTTTACATTGCCAAAGCAAAGGTGGAGAAATATAGGCTACTGTGCACACAGCTGGATCAGCTGGAACCTAGAGCCCTGCGCCTTCTGTGGTACAGTAGGCTGTATAAATGCAAGATAAACAATTCATCAATGCTGCCCACGTCATTATATTCTGGGGTAACATATGCAAAGCATGTAATCCTTCACAGTTTCACTTATATTATTATATTGTGAAGGAAATGCGACCTGCCTGCAGCTCACGTTCCCCCCCCCAACCCTACACAGTCCCGCAATTAATAACAGTGATTAGGATGGTAGTCTCTCTGACTTGCAGTTCAGTCCACATGAATAAATACATTTTCGTTTCTGTCATTCAGAGCAGTCTGTGCATTCAGGAATGCATAGTGGATTTAGCTTTTGTGGAAGATTAAATGGATATAATATCATTTATATAGCTTTTATTTATTATCCTAATATCACATATAATGATGCAATAAAGCCACAGCCACTGCTTTGTTGTTGTCCTTTCACTTTATAGATGCTTTATCATTCTGAAGGTCTATATTTCAGCGAAAATGTGTCTTCAACAAACATAAAAAAACAAAAAAAAGTGTAATGTGTGTCCGTGCGTACGAGGCCGAGCTGCAGCGCCAGTTGGAGGGGGGGGGGGGTGTCGGGTTTCAAGCAGTGTTGTCTGAGCGCGTCTCCACATGTGGAGTGGAGGAGGAGGGCTTATGTCACTGGAGAAGGAAAAAACGTGTACACGTGATGCGGACATCCGCCGAGAGGAGACGAAATGCTGCATCGAGGGAACACTCGATGTATCCTCGCTCTATGTGGCCTCAGAAGCCTCCTCGACTCCTCCACTCGTCTACTCGATGAGAATCGGAATGTTAACCATTTCCGGTTCACGGCTGAAATGACCCCGAGGAACCGAGTGGGAGTGAGCGAGTGGCCGAGATTTTGGGTATCGGAACGCACCCTATGTGAACCTGCTGCTCTCTCCTGATTGGAGGAGAATTGTGGTGACCTGGGGAACTTTTATTAGCTCCTCTGCTAACGTGGGGGAGGGGGAAACTCCATATATGGTTTCCACACCTTATAATAGAGCATTTTAACAGAAAAAAAATATTTTTTGGGTGATATCTGACAAAAGTGAAATCACTTCCCCTACCTTTAAATAATCCTGTTATGTGTTGCTGTACATTTGTGTAGTTAGAAAAAACAATTTCAATTTATTGTTTTCTAAATATTTTCGAATATCTATCGGCCTCTTTGAGCACTACTAATCGGTATCAGTGGTATATTTGATATCAGTATAAAGTAGTAATTAAAAAATACCTATAGTCCACTTTTATAGGGATTACTCTTCAGCTTGTCTGGTTGTATTTTGGTAATATGCATCACCTTTTGGATTTGTGCCTCCAGCCATGGTATGGTTGTCATCTTGTTTGTTATAATCATCATCACCTGAAGCAGGGGTGCCCACACTTTTTTGACTTGAGAGCTGCTTTCAAAATGACCGGCTCAACAAGATCTACACATCAAAAATGTGATTGTTCCACTACAGAAAAATCCATTTCAAGGCCCCCTAGAAAGTCTGACTTTGAAATAGTGGTGATGGTGTTACTTACTGTTATAGTGTTTAAGAATAAGGTACTTATAATGAAAAATAGACTGGGAGAATTGGAAGGTTGTCTTGTATATGCTCCTACTGACGTTTGAAAACAATATTTGAGGGTTTGAGTTGACAGTTTGTGATGTTGAGTTTAGTTTCTTGCACCCGAAGCTAATAACTTACATGTTTTTGTCCACAATTGGGAAAGTGAACAGGCAAAACGTTGGATTTTCTAATTGTGTGGACTCTTGAAATTAGGTAATTCAGATGTTTAAATATAATTTCACTCTTGAGAGTGTAAAATGAAACCAAATGGACCTGTAAGGGTCCATTTGATTTTTCATTTTAACGCTGTTACGCTCTTACAGATCTATACATTTTATATTTCATTTTAACGCTCGATCTATACATTTTAGGAGACTGTCATGTGATCTACCTGTATGGCCTGTGTGATCTACTGGTAGATCACGATCTACCTTTTGGGCACCCCTGACCTGACTAAATCATTTTTGCAGTTTCTTCTTCTCATTCACATCCCAGAACAATCCAACGGTCTTTGTACCATGTTAGGAGAGAGTCACAAAGATGAAAAGGGACCTTTCTATATTTGTTTTTTTTATTTACATTTAAATCTGCTATATATCTTGCCTGAAAAGCATTTTGTTTGGAGTATTTGCATTGGTTTAAAAATAAAATATATCTTAACAGTAATCTCATGTAACAAATCTACAATACTTTTCAACGGCGATATACGATGCATGTTAATGGTACATTGTTGAGGATATGATACAGTACACTACAGAGGATATGATACATCTCAGGGCTCCAGAGATGGAGAGCTTGGCCCGTCCAAGTGTCCAACATTTTGGTCCCAAACAAGATATATCTAATAATATAGACTGGATTTCCATGGAAGAATTTCCTCATTTTACCTGTGTCCCGCTTCACTTCATGCCCCCTCTTCCCTAGGGACGAACCCTAGTGATTGTAGTGACCAGATCCATGGCTCCTTGACAGTATGTGTGTAGGCAAGGCTCAATTGGTATTACAATTCCAAGCAACTTTGCAGGCAATTGGATCAGTATTCATTCAGCCGATAAGGAGATGCACACCCCAGCCATTCTCAGTGGAAATCTTCCAGACAAATGTCTTAAAGTGGGGGGAAAAACAAAGAGAGATTTAGGTCAGCTATCTATGTGAGCCTAGCTTACCGTGGTGGATGAACCCTACTGATTTGCTGAATACCAAAACACGGTTGCCTGAGCGTAAATCCGGTGTACTCGGAGCAGTGTCTATCTGGTGTTATGAAAAGGTTTTCTTTAGCATAGAACAGGTGGTCCAGGCCTGGGAGGATTCCAGGTAGTCCCCAGGCTAAATGATGGAAAGTTGGTTAACCAGATGTAACTCTTTGCGAGCGTAAACGTGAAACCAAATGGACCCTTGCGGGTCCATTTGGTTTCACGTTTACGCTCTCAAGAGTTAAAATATTCATCATCTGAATCAGGCCAAAGTCTACAGAACTAGAGAATGTAGAAGATTAATGGTCATCTTGATCACTATGTTTGCCCGTTTTGTTTTCTATGAAATCCAGCCTGGAATTGTGGACGAAAACTTTACTGTCATCAAATGGTGGTCCGTGACTCAAATTCTGAATAAATAGTGCGCCCTGGAATGGGAAAAGTTTGAAAACCACTGGCATAGACTAAAATAGAGCCCTTGGTCTTGCTTTACATAAGGTCCTGTGTCAGTGTGTCATTCTATTTTCTGTTTTGTCCCCTCTCTCTCTGTCTATGCTGCAGTTCTTTGGCTCTCTGCCTGCCTGAGCTGAGCTGGTGAAGATGGTGAAGCCAGACATCCACACTCTGGCCCACCACCTGAAGCAGGAGCGGCTCTACGTGGCCTCTGAGAAGCAGCTGATCCAGCGGCTCAACGGCGACGTGCTGAAGACCGCTGAGAGGCTGTACCGGGCCGCCTGGATCGCCAAGCAGCAGAGGATCAACCTCGACCGCCTCATTCTCACCAGGTCTGACCAATGTTCACATTGCACAGTGCATTTTAAGCAGATCATCATGCTGGCAAAACCAACTAACCTAACTTAGCTGGATTGTGTCTACTGCCAGATGAAAGGGAATGGTTATCGAATGATAACCAGGCATGGACAGCAAACACGGGACTAAAGAAAGGTTAGGGTTAGAGTTCTTAAAGGTGAATACCACCAATTTTCAACATTTTACTATGCCATTAATCTACCTTAGAGATGTTGTTAGACATGATAAAAAAGTTGCCCACCATTCTGTGTTTACTAGAAATGGAATTTTTCTTTTAGGGCCTTTTTCCCTGAGAGTGTACAAATGGACCCACTAGGGTCCATTTGGTTCACATTTTTTACACTCAGGAAAATGTTGAAAATGGGTGGAATTCCCCTTTAATACAAGAAAGACAAAAATCAAGTTGGTTTGATTGATGAACAACTAGTAACAAGTTTTGAGGAAATCCACCATACCAACGTTGGTATTTTACAAAACAATAATACATAATCGTACCAAATAGTCCCAAATTAGATATTGTTCACAATTTTCATGTTAACATGTAAAACCTTTTTGAGTACTATGAGCTCGATTTTGGTTACATTATCCCTTATACGCAATTAGGCGTTCCCACACTAAAGTTGATAATTTTGTTACCATGCCATATCCCTTAAACACCTACTATACCCGTTACATTATGCGTAGGTGTGGTTTGGGCGTTTTTAGCTTTCATCCAATCCGTGTTGGTCTTGCCATTCCCTTTAATTCATCCCATATCTATTTCCCTTATCCCTACTGCTATAGGCTACTGCCTACTCCTAAGCCCACAGCCTGGCTGCGCTTAGGACAGACACATGCATGAGTAGCCTATTCTCAAAGATTATAGCTCTCATTTTCAAACAATTATAGCTCGGTCAATTCTCAATCATTTCTTACCATTCAACATGTTATGTTGAAAAAACATGTTCCATGTTTTTTTGCTGTATGTGGCGTGCATTTATCCCAAGTCTGCGAAATGTTATAAAGTAAATTGCAAAAAAGGTCGGGAATTCGCTGCAAAAAAACGACTTTTTGATTATCGGTACTCCCGATCATTCATTTCTCGGTCAATTCTGGACCATTTTTCACATTTCAAAATGCAGCGTGACGGGCAAAGACCACTCTCTCAGATGCTGTATAGAATAAGTGGGTAGGTCTTCTCTACGATGCGGGATCGAGCGAAACGTAACTGTCGGGGATTCGGTGGAAACGGTCCACCGAATCCCCGACAGTTACGTTTCGCTCTTCTTGCCGAAAAATCCCGACTTTTTTGCAATTTACAGCATTGCGTCACAAGTTAATTAATGTATTTAATTATATTATATGCTGTACATTACCTAAACACAAGGAAGTGACCAACAGCAGGCAAGCTACAGCTGTTTATAGGACAATCCATAAATAAGGAGATGAATTGAACTGGCGCCTTTCCACGTGGAGTCGTGGACATCTCCAAGGCGCACAGACGCCCGCACCGTGCGCACGTGGCTCTGCCTTCTCATATCGGTTAGCGGGTGCTTTGAAATGGATTATCTAGTTCCCAAATCTATTTGACGAAATTAGCAACTTAAGGGACTGCGCGACAAACACGCCTATGACCACACCTCCAGTCACAAATAACGGTGTCGGCATGAAGAATAGTGGCTAAGGGAAGAGAAAAGGTGACAAAAATACCAATAAGGGAATTCGCTGCGGATTTCGGGTAACGTTAGGGACATCGCGTGGAGCGAAAATCAAGCCCTATATGTAGTGTTAATGGCATTTAGACAATGTAGAACACATTGCTGGGGGTCGTGTGTGCGTGCATGCGCGTGTGGTCTTCTCAGTAAGACAGTGTCCCTTTAACTGTTAACTGGTTGATTTACACATCCACATTCTGCAAAGTAGCAAGAAGGTCAGGAAGAGAAAAGTACAAACCCACTCTGGAGTGAATAATGAAATGGTGGACTTTAGTTCCCCTCCAAAAACATTTTTTATACAGTATACTTGAGGTCACTGTCTGATGTAATGTTTTTAATTGCACCAAATTCTGGGTAAAAAAATCTAAACTAGAATCACCGGACCACAGCTTACATCAGCTGTCCTGAAGGAAAGCCGCCGAGTCAGAAGTAGCTCTTTGATCAGTGGGCATGCGGTTCAGTGTGGTGTCAGTTTAACTGAAGATCAACTGGCCTAGCCGTGTGTGTGTGTGTGTGTGTGTGTGTGTGTGTGTGTGCGCGCGTGTGTGCGTGCGTGTGTGTGTACACCCTGCATCTTGCTACAGGCCTCTCTTGAGCCTTATTCTCAGATAATAACGAAATCCTCCTCCTTTTTTGTACTAACAGTGCGGAAGCTTCTCCCGCCGAGTGCTGCCAACATGCCAAAGTACTGGAGGACACGCAGTTTGTGGACGGCTACAAGGTCCTGGGCTTCCAGGAGAGCATCTACGGTGAGTTCCTGGCCAGGCTGAGGGAGAACCCCAGGCTGGTGGCATCCTGCCTGGTGGCTGGAGAGAGGCTGAACCAGGAGCACACCCAGGGCGTCATCCATACAGTGTTCACCTCACTCTATGGCAACTGTATCATGCAGGAGGACGAGAGCTACCTGCTACAGGTGAGGACTGGAGACCGCTTCAGAATGCATGGATGTAAACCTCAATCATAGAATGAGACTCGCGTTGTTGCTTAAAGATAGTATAGACAACATTTAGGCCAAAATGTAAATGCATATTTATATATGTGTTAGTGTTTTTTATTTCTACAGAAAGACATGACCTTCCGGCTGTATTTTAGTTTTGTTCCAAAGTTTATGTTGACGTTCATCCTGTCTGTGAGGTGGGGGACAATGAAAAAAGATAAGATAATGCTTTATTGTCCCTGAAGGGAAATTTGTCTTGGGCAAAAGTGCAGCTGCAGCATAATACATAGCGACTTTAAGACATACACAGAACACAAACACACACACGTACAAAAGTTAAAAAGTGCAATTGGCTTTCCGGTCCGTGTACTTTTCGGCCATTCAGGATTCTGTTTTATACTTGTTAAATTTAAAATCAGAATACACTCCAAAACGGCCCGTTTCGGTATTCTGTTTTGAAAACAAAATGTAGAGTTGTGAATTGTAAGAGCAACATACGACCCGTTTCCAGGTTCTAATTGTTGTGGTTCGAATCAGAATGACAAAATTTAAAATCGCTGCTGCTCTGGCGAGGTGGCGAGCAAAACCTGAAATCTGTTTTGTGTCCGCTGCTGCCCCCCCCCCCCCTCCTCCGTGCTGAGGGCGGAGGCGTGGCACGGAGCTCTTGATTGACAGCTCGGTTACTGCTGCAGTTACTACAAGGAGACACACGCGGCGCTGTTGGTACTGGCAGATGATATTATGAATTATTGAATTAGAGTAGACAATATTATTATACATTTATCCTGCCGTAATTTCAAATAAATTACCCCACTTTTTGGTTGCATATTTACACAGGGCTGTTATTACATTCATGTCAACTCTTAAGTAATTAAAAAAAATAATAGAGACAGATAGACGAACAGACAAGACAGACAGACAATGAATACTAAACTTTTTAATTAATTAACATCCTAAAGTAAGTCTACTTTGTATTCAACATATAGGGTAAGTGTCCCACCATCATCATGTGTGTCATTGTTATGCAACCCGCTATGTTTATAGTGTACCGTATTTTCCGCACTATAAGGCGCACCGGATTATAAGGCGCACCGGATTATAAGGCGCACCTTTTAAAACTGATTTCATATATAAGGCGCACTGGATTATAAGGCGCAGTGAATAGAACCTACTACAGTTAACATAGAATAGAAGCTACTGCAGTCAACCAATCCATATATAAGGCGCACTGGATTATAAGGCTCACTGTGGATTTCTAAGAAAATTAAAGGCTTTTAAGTGCGCCTTATAGTCCGGAAAATACGGTATTCGTTATTCAATTAAGTGTTTATGAGGTGCGCCAATTGGGCCGCCAAGGTGCCAACCGAACTAGGCATTGAAGTAAATGAATAGGAGTAATGCCTCACCGGGGCTCATCATCAGATTGTTTTCAACATTCTAGCCAACTTTGTGGAAGATGGTAGGGTATAGATAGTGTCTATAAAATCGTGTGTGTGTGTGTGTGTGTGTGTGTGTGTGTGTGTGTGTGTGTGTGTGTGTGTGTGTGTGTGTGTGTGTGTGTGTGTGTGTGTGTGTGTGTGTGTGTGTGTGTGTGTGTGTGTGTGTGTGTGTGTGTGTGTGTGTGTGTGTGTACCTAGTGAATGAATACAGGAACCTACATTTGAATTAAATATTAAATACATCATCATTGAATTTGAATGAGTTTGGACGTGCACATCCGCAACAACCAGGGACCCACTTGATGCTGTTTTGCAATTGTCCTAGCCAATTGCATCTCCTCGGACTACTGTAGGCCTACTGTCTGTCACTGTGGTCCATCCGTGACACCATGATCACGCCCTCGCTGCAGTGTGCGCTGTATAGGCTACCAGTAGGTAGAAATAATAGCTCTGTGGCTGGTTATGACCCGTTAAGATTCAATCAAAATGCCGCTAACGCCAATGTATTTGTAATGACAGCAGCAGTCATAAATATAATCTAAATGATAAAGGATAAATGTATACAGACTACATTACTTCAATGATTAGTTTGGCACCTTGTTTGGCACCATGTCGGCCCAAAACACTTAATTGAACAAATAAACAGGCCTACCTGTAACATAACGCGTTGCATAATAATGATTAATGACACAGATGACGAGGTCCGGGTAGGCCTCTTTAAAATGTCTATCTGTCTGTATTACTTTATTAATTAAGAGTTGACACAGAGGAGGATGCATCAATCATCAATGTCTAATCAGAATGTAATAACAGCACTGTATTAATATGCATTAAATGCAGACTAATTTATTAAATTTATTAACGGCAGTGCTAAATGGTATAAATAAAATCTAAATATAAAGGATAAATGTATAATAACTACTCTAATTCAATAATTCATAATATCATCTGCCAGTACCAACAGCGCCGCGTGTGTCTCCTTGTAGTAACTGCAGCAGTAACCGAGCTGTCAATCAAGAGCTCCGTGCCACGCCTCCGCCCTCAGCACGGAGGAGGGAGGAGGCAGGGGGCAGCAGCAGCAGCGGACACAAAACAGATTTCAGGTTTTGCTCGCCACCTCGCCAGAGCAGCAGCGATTTTAAATTTTGTCATTCTGATTCGAAGCACAACAATTAGAACCTGGAAACGGGTCGTATGTTGCTCTTACAATTCACAACTCTAAATTTTGTTTTCAAAACAGAATACCGAAACGGGCCGTTTTGGAGTGTATTCTGATTTTAAATTTAACAAGTATAAAACAGAATCCTGAACGGCCGAAAAGTACACGGACCCTTTCCTCTTATAGAAGAAATAAATAAGTAACAGGGCAATATAGTACTAAAACCAAGTCACAGTCTGATTTCAGCAGGAATCATGTGGGAGCATGACGAGTTGACGACTGATCATTAGGATAATCAAAGTGGGGAGAAAGGAAAGTTTAAGGCCATTGCCTTTACAACGGTACGCTCTAAAGCGTCTACCAGAAGGTACCAAACCCAGCTGCCAGGCCATATCGAGCCTCGACACCCAGGCTTTCTTTTTTTTTCGTCCGCATTGCGCAAAAACGGAACGCCTGGACTAATTGTCCAGTGGTACCCACAGTGGCCTAGAGCAGGGGTTTTCAACCTTTTTGACACCAGGGACCACCATTTATTCAGCATTTGAGCCACGGACCACCATTTGAGGACATTTTAGCCCCACAGACCCCAAAACTAAAGATTTATTTTGCTTTTGTCCATGACCATTAATCTTCTAGTTGTGTAGACTAGGACTAATTCACATGATGAATATTTTAACTCTCGAGAGTGTAAAAATGAAACCAAATGGACCATCTGGTTAAACAACTTAGCTGGGGACCACCTAGAACCCTCTCAAGGACCACTGGTGGTCCCCGGACCACCGGTTGAAAACCCCTGGCCTAGAGGGAGGAGTCAACCTTTCGGGTTGGGCATCGCTCCAAATGATGTGACGTAGCACAGCAGTGGAGGGGCGGGGCAGGGGCCGGGGATGACGACACGTTGGTGAGATCAAATCAGATCAGTTCATCTGCCGTGGCCCCGAGGCCAAAATCATTTCAGGTTAGGCCAGGCTATGCCATATCTAATAATGCTACCACGCACCGCATCATAGAATGTTGCCATGACTCCCGTACTAACACCACACAGCCTTAGCCTACGGGGAAAGTGCAAGCGCTGTGCCAATTTGGTGCACAGATAGTCCACATGAACATTCCATTTAAAGGGGAAGTCCACCCATTTCAACATTCTAATGTCATTAGTATACCCTCGAGGTGCTGGGTGGACATGATAAAAAGTTCCCCCATTCTGTGTTCCCAAGAAATGGAGGTCTGAAGAAAACCATTAACATGGTGAAACATCTTGATGACATCAAGATGTATTTTCACCATGTCAATGGATTGCTTTTGACACTTCTTTTTTCTGAGAGCGTACAAATGGAACCAAATGAACCCGCTAGGGTTCATTTGGTTGCATTTGTACGCTCTCAGAAAAAATGTTGAAAATGGGTGGAATTCCCCTTTAAGTTGGTTGTCAACATGTCAACATAAACATTGGAACAAAACCGAAATACAGCCAGTGGGATATGTCTTTCTGCAGAAAACACACCTGCACAATCATAGTGACTGATGGAGGGGGGGAAAAAGGCTAAATATCTATATTACCTTATAAAGTATGAGTGTCGTTTGACCCACTCAGTCTGAACGTGCGCGTGCGTCCGTCTTGCTCCAGGTGCTGCGCTACCTGGTGGAGTTCGAGCTGAAGGAGAGCGACAACCCGCGGCGGCTGCTGCGGCGCGGCACCTGCGCCTTCAGCATCCTGTTCAAGCTGTTCTCGGAGGGCCTGTACTCGGCCAAGCTCTTCCTCACCGCCACGCTGCACGAGCCCATCATGCAGCTGCTGGTGGAGGACGAGGACCACCTGGAGACGGACGCGGCCAAGGTGACGGAGCGGCTGACGCCGGCGCAGCAGGCGCGCTACGGCGAGAAGGGCTCGGACGCCTACCGCCAGTGGGTGGCGGCGGCCGTGGAGGCCAACGAGGCCAAGCTGGTGGCGCTGGTCAACAAGTTCATCGGCTACCTGAAGCAGAACACCTACTGCTTCCCGCACAGCCTGCGCTGGATCGTGTCGCAGGTGTACAAGACGCTGTCGTGCGTGGAGGGCCTGGACGTGGGCGAGGTGCGCACCATGTGCACCGACCTGCTGCTCACCTGCTTCATCTGCCCCGCCATCGTCAACCCGGAGCAGTACGGCATCATCTCGGACGCGCCCATCAACGAGGTGGCGCGCTTCAACCTCATGCAGGTCTGTGGGTGTTGGTTTTTTGTGTGCGAGCTGTTTGTGTTTTTGCATCACACATGAACACGACTTATGGAATGGAGTTATGGAATGAGGCTAAAAATGCCTTCTAAATCCTGACCTAAGTTTATTGAAATATTTCAAATATTTATGCAACAACATCAATCTTTTGACATTTTTGGATACTCTACATACTGTACTGAATCCCACCCCTGCCTGTAACTTTAATCGCAGAGACAAAAACAGGGCAGGCCCACAGGGACATGTGTCTTCAGTAATTTGTTGTCCTTTCGAGTACAGATATGAAATGGTTAAAGAAAAAAAAGATGGATAATAATATATAATATGAGCATATTTGGTTTTATTCAAGAATTTCCCTTTCGGTGCATCCATTGTTTTTCTGCTAAATGAAATCCATGTCCAAGCGTAATGCACAATGTCCAATACATTATTCCTTTTGTCTCAGGTCGGGCAACTTCTGCAACAGTTAGCGATGGCCGACGACGATGGAGACCCCAGGAGGAAAAGCAGTTTGTCCAAATTTGATAAGGTGAGAAACCACACATTAAAAATGTGCTTTCATTGAACACCGTTCAGTGTTTGTAATAATGTGTGCTGTTGATGACGACTCCTTTCAGTTACGTTGTCCTTAATGCGGGTTGTGTTTCTCCAGAGTTGTGTGGCAGCCTTTTTAGACGTGGTGATTGGTGGGAGAGCCGTGGAGACTCCGCCCATGTCCTCCATGAACCTACTGGAAGGCCTCAGCAGGACTGTGGTGTATATGTCACATAATCAGCTGCTCTCCCTGGTAGGTGACACACACTAGGAACACATACAATACTAGCAGTGTGGTATTTATTTTACTTAGGTAAAAGTATCAATACTGCAAGTAAAAGTTCAGAATAAAAAATGTACTTGAGTAAAAGTACAAAAATTCAGGCATCAAAATGTGCTTAAATCTACCTTCAAATGTACTTGTGTCGCATTGTAGCTTGTACGTTGGCTATTTTGAAATGGCCGAAATGTACTGGGCTGAGGTGGATATGGTGGGAAAACGTGTCTTTTGAAATAATAACCACTGTATTAACTAAGTAAATGTACAATATTTCATTTTACCGCTGAGATATAGTGAAGTAGAAGTAAAATGATTGAAATTGGAAATACTACTTACAAATAGCTCAAAATTGTATTTGCAGTAAGTACTTGACCAAATGTGCTTTGGTGCTTTCCGGCACTTCTATGTGTTTTCACAGCTGTAACACTACCATAATGCAGAGGCCCGTTGATATAATGCTATAAACCTGATTGGCTAAGAATCTGACATGCATACTGCAATCCATAGTTCTATGTCCTAATCGAGATATTGTGCTCATGAGCTTATGGCAGTACTAGTTTTTAACCAGTGGGAGTCGTCCTACCTGATATTTCTCAATGGAAGAGTACACTGCCTCCAACCACTACAGATGCGTTAGTAGTTATTATATTGCATTAAGGTATTCATACAATACAGATTCGTTTAATTGCAGTTTCAATATCTTGTGCATTGTACACAGATGTATTACGTTTGCACCGTGTATAGAAAAAGAAAACATTGTCAAGCCCTTGCACCTGCCAAAACCGTTGCCATCGAACAAGCCAAGCTGCTATTGATGTGAGATCACACGTCTCCAAAATATTTGTGGCTTGGAGGTAACTTGAGCATATCAGCTTGCATCTTTAAATCAGTGACAAACCAGTTCCACTGCTACAGGCTAGGACCTGGTCGTGTCTAAACTTGTTTGTCTAGATAGAGAGACTTATAACCCTGCCTGCATATTTGGAAGACTGATGTTGACTTTCCATAAACAATGAGCTGGAAATGTAAAAAGATCTTGGAAGCCTGCCTTAAAAAAAAAAATGTATCCCATGACCTTTGCGCTTGACACAATAACACCATCATTTCTGCCAAGTGAAAAGATGAGATCTAAAAGAACTCGTGTCTTCCACATCCTCTTTTGTTCAGGTGGACTTTGTGCGCGCCGTCATGGCGTCGGGGGACCACCTCCGGGAGGAGGAACACATGGCGCTGGAGACCCAGCTGGCCAACGTGCCCCAGACCCGAGACGTGAAGAGCAACAGCCTGGAGCTCACGCCTTCCAACACGCCCCAGCTCTCCCCCGCCACCACCCCGGCCAACAAAAAGAACAGGCTGCCCATAGGTTAGCTCTCGACGCTTTATTTTTTATTTCTTGGGGCTCTCGCGATTGCATTATTGATGTTCTGGAAACGTGATGTAACTTCTCTGTAATATTTTTTACGAACGTCGAGAATTCAAGGTCCAGTGTGTACGTCGCTGATTATCAGAATGTGCAACCAGAAGCAGAAAACCAGAACTGTTATATATTTCCTCTAATGAGGAGAATAAAATAAACAAGTTTGAAGCCGAGCGGTGATGGCTACTGATAGGGCTCTTGTTTTGCTGGAAAGCTAATGAGCTTCTTCTCAGCTTGTTATGAAGATAATTAGCGTGGCCTGGATTGGAGCTCAATTACAGAAATGACAACCAATTAAATTACCAAATATAAATGAACTCGCTTTAATTGGAATGGATGGAAAGATGCATAGACTACTGTCATTAGCATTTCCAAGACGAACGACGCCGCAGCGACTCCCCCTCTATTAGAAAATAAACCGCTCATACGTGCTAGTCTGAAATAACCTCTCTTAAACTACATGAAATTTGAACTCATGATGGAGGCAACGTTGTGTTCATTCTTTCTTCTCAATCTCCTCAACTCCTTCTCCCTTCTTTTCCCCTACTTCTTTTTTTTTTCGGGCTGCCAACAACGACCAGGACAACACTTAGCCGCTATAACATCCTGGGACCCCACAGCAACCACCCTGTCTGCTCACATTCCATTAGTAACCCCTTTTGGTGGGTACTACTAGTCCCGTAAATCCCTGTTTTGCCGGGGAGCCGTGGAGAAAATGAATAATAACCATACGTTTGTGTTTTTTTTTGTCCGTCATCAACCGGTGTGCTAGATAACATTCAGCAATAGCACCATGGCTTTGCTTGAACCTCACCCTGCTGCTTCACCGGCACCGCTAGCCACGCATATACCTCCCGTCCATGTGTTCGCCTCGCCGCCCTCCTCTCCCCCACCCTGCTTTTTAAAACATCTGTGAGCACTTCTTATTTTAACATTATTTTGCCTTTTTTGATTTCCTCATACAGCTGAATACGGCTATTCATTTCCAGGTAGAGTTGAAGAAGCAAAACGCATTTTATTTTAAATGTGTAGCTCCGTTACCGTTTTTAGTTGTGACGCTTAATTAATTACACTTTGTCACACGACCGCCTCGTCTGACAGAAATGAGATATTTATGTTGGTAATAATAAGTATGAATGCCAACCCGGGCCAATTCAGAAATGTCATTTTTGACATACGACACGGTCGTGTGGTGCCGTGTACCGGCATTTGCATACTAAGTATAAACAAGCCTTTAGAGCCCCCTAGGTTTAAATGAAAGCAAAACACCCAACGTAAAGAGCACTCATAATGATGGAGAGGCCCATGATGGGCGTGGGGTTGTTGTCTGGTATGGCTTCTATCATCTCATCCTCTGCAGGGCCCAGCTAAAGCTAATCAAGGCGCCAGGGCCATCCGTCTCTGTGATGGCGCGTTTTCAGATGCAGTTTTCGGGAGCTCCCTGTGACTGCTCAATTGGGTTTATGTCGTGGGAAGGCCGCCCCCACTAAAGCCAAAGTCATCTTGTCGAGTCACAACAGCTCCGAAGCATCGTGCATCCAGTTAACCTGCAAAGAAAAACACCACTTCTATTAAAATGAAATGTGCGATAAAGGTCATCACAGAATAATGCTGCGTTGTGATGAGCCTTTGCCAGGCCCTGTAGAGATGACTGCCTTGATTCAGTACCTGACAGCACACCGCTCCATCAGAATCCCTCATTTTAATAGGGCTTTCATATTGGTGTTCGTGCACCTCTGGCATTAGGGCTGGACAGTATGGAGTCAATTGAATATCCTTGCAGAATTTAGAAGCACTGATGGATCGCAGTGGTACATATACATACAGTATACACAGTTGGTATGTAACGTTTTCTTAAAATTTCCAAATTTTGCCTGCACTTTATAGCTACCTGATAATGGCAAAACCTAACTTAAATAATCACTGTTATGGGTCCATAAAACAATTATTATTTTGAATACATAAATTGCGTACACTATTTTGTCATTTATTTTCTGCCAATTTGGCCCGAAAATGTTTTTTTTTTTAGCCGTTTTCAGCCCAATATTTTCTGCAGCCCAATATTCAGTGCATTAACATTTTCCAAAAACGGCTATAATAGAAAATCCGCAAGCTCACTTGCATATTATTGTTTTTTTGTGACACTGTCACAATGAAAACGAGTAACCTTCCTCTAAAAACACACTACAATAACTCCAAGCGCCAGAAAGCACCTTCTACCTTTTTATATGAATGTATATGTACACTAGCGTCATTTATAATGGGTGCGTGGGTGCGTGGCACCGATGGGCCCCATCGCCACTCTAGGGGGGCCCCGAGGCCCAAACAGACTTTTTTCCTTCTCCTTTTATTAAAATATATCTTGTCGCGTGGGGCCCACGCGAGCAGCATACGGGAGATGAGCTAATCTCACTTTACTTTCATCTAAAAAACAGCAACCTTATTAGGCCTACAGTCAGACATACAAAGATGGCTAGTGTCAAAGCTGCGACATTGAGGCGTCAGAAACTAAGCGCTCGAGAGCTGTTTGTGCAGCATGTTGGTCCCTATTTATTGTCCCGATCCTCAATAGAAGTCCATGTAGAATGGCCGCCCTTGGACTGGCCGGCCACTTAAAGAGATGTCGCTGCTGCTCGACTCTGTGCTTACCTTTTGAAAGTCCGCCAGATTTTTTTGAGATTCCAATCTAAAAACTCTCAGGCCATTCTCACCCGATTTCAATAATCTCAAGTGTGGTCCAAGTATATCCAAGTATATTTTCAGTTGCTATATAGGTCATGCGTTTATAGTATGCATTTATCACACAAAAGGAGAGGGGAAATTTTCGCATTTCTCCATGCACTGTCTCTGTGCCCCGTGCCGTGCATATCGGGGATTCCCCGTTCTTATAATATGGAATACGACACAGCTGTGTATATGGAGCTAATTACATGATCTCAGTCTGTTTGCACAGTATAATCTATTTTACTCTAGGCCTATATATAATCAATTATATTTATAAAATATAATCTTAATCAAGAGCTATTTATAAGTCCTCAATATAAAATCACAAAGAGCTTAATATGCTTATCTTATGTGTTTATCATATATTCTAATTTAGCTTTAAATATATATTATAATATTATTATAATTTTCTGGCTATTAGTATTCAACCTTATAATGTAATGTTGCTTGTTGATTTTTATTAGTCAAGGTGGGATAGGACGAGAATATAGGCCGTAAAAGAGAGCCTTCCCAAACGATCCAAATTATCTGACAAACACCTCTGCACGCGCATGTGTGAGCGCACGCTGAGAGGGCCCTTTTGATATCGGCACCCATGGCTGATGATCGCCGATGTCGCCACTGTATATGTATATGAAATAAAAGGTAGAGATTATGCTTTCCGGTCACTGTCCACCCCTAATCGTTACTATTCTGTAGAATAGATGAAGCATAGTTTTCCTTGACTCATTATAATCATTAGAGAAGCATAACAGCCACCATCAGCAGAGTTGGACATAGTTGCAGTTAACAGCCATCTGATCCATCATTACAATGGCATGTGGTGTTGTTGTTGCTGGCCATATGGAGAGAGTGCTTCACATAATCTAGCATGCACGTGTGAGTCCGGAAATGTCTGAGAAGCGATAGTATGCTGGATAGGATGCTGAATACAGCATAACGGAATAGTAATGCCTGATGATAACCTCCTTGGTAAGATTGGAAGTGGAAAAAACACTAAAGCTTACTATTCTAAAACAAATGGCAGAGTTGAATATGGAACATTTGTGTTTACTTATCATAGATCAGTGGTTTTCAACCAGTGGTCCGGGGACCACCAGTGGTCCCTGAGAGGATTCCAAGTAGTCCCCAGCTAAATGATGAAGAGTTGATAACCAAATGGACCCTTATAGATCTGTAACTATTCGCTCCCAAGATTTAAATTATCATTAAATTGTCATTTTGCCAGTTATCTAAATTGTGGACACAAACTTGAAAATCCTTTAGTTTTGGGTTTGAGAGACTAAACTCAACATCAAATTGTGGTCCGTGGCTATAATGCAGAATAAATGGTATGAAGACGATTGAAAACCCCTGTCATAGATGAAACTTTACATGCATTATCTAAGGAGAGTTCAGTGGGAAGGATAAAATAACTAGGTGTAATGGGCAGTGAGCTGTCATGTGTACAATATGCGCACAGCAGCTCTGCAGATATTATCTGCATGCACAGCAGATGAACCCGTAGAACGCAGAGAATAGCATTTGCTTTAAACGCTACTTTAATGCTGCACGATAGGTCAGTGAGTCTCCATTAGTGAACATTGACTTCAAGAGACAGAAACGAGAGGAAAAAGGCGTTATCCTGCCTGCTAATCCGTGACCAATTTACATTACAGGTATAGTGATGAACCAAATTGCAAATGTACTGTATTTTCTGATTCAACGCTGCCATGATATGAATTATTCATCATGTATTGTTCTCTGGCTAATACTATTGTTGAATGAATGGCTCATTCCACACATAATACCTGACTTGTTATTGCAGGTTCCTATCAAAGTAAGTAAGCATGGAGATTGGAATTCCCCCCCCGTTTGACTTAACTGTTAATCGACCTGCTTTGCGCTCTAACAACAGCAATGAGATCCTATTATTGTATCCCTGTGGTTTTCAACCAGTGGTCCGGGGACCACCAGCGGCCCTTGAGATGGTTCCAGGTGGTCCCCAGGTTAACCGGATGAAAAGTTGGTTAACCAGATCTAACTCTTGAGGGCGTAAAAATGAAACCAAACGGACCCGCAAGGGTCCGTTTGGTTTCATTTTTACGCTCTCAAGAATTAAAATATTCATCATCTGAATTAGCCAAGTCTACACAACTAGAACTACAACGGTCATTTTGATCTGTTTGTTTTACCTGATTTTGTTTCCCAAATCCATATTGTGGACAAAATCAAAAATAAATCTTTAGCTGTGGGGCTAAAATGTCCTCGAATCGTGGTCCGTGGCTCAAATACTGAACAAATACTGGGCCCTGGTATCAAAAATGTTGAAAACCCCTGTTGTATCACACTAAAAAAAACAGCTGAAAGTAGCACAACAGCAGCATCATGACCTGTTGTCTCTCTGCTTGTTCCTCACAGCAGCTGCACGCAGCCGCAGCCGTACCAACATCGCCCAGGAGGGGGAGACAGAGGCCAGCTCACAGGAGTCTCTACAGGAGGTGATGCCTGAGGAGGTGCTGGTGATCTCACTGGGAAACAGCCCTCAGACGGTCCCTGGGATGATGTCAGAGAATGAGGTAATGGAACTCCAAACGGATGTGCTTATCATCAGCAGCACATGACACTGTCGACGCTTTGCTTTTTTATTGTGGCTTTTTGGATGAGTACAAATATTTTACAAACCCTTTTTGAACAGCAAGAATGTCGGATGCGCGGCGTCTTGAATGTAGTTTCACTAGCACTCCAATCACAGTGTGTCGCAATGTTGGGATTGTAAAATGGTTATTTCAGGCGAGCATTCAGTATAAAATTTTGATTGGGATCTATTGTCCGTGCTGTTTATATTATCAAAATAACTTTATTGGACAAGTACACTTAAGGACACGCCAAGACATTTCTCACAAGTGACCATTTTGAAATGGAAATAAAACAACAACCGTGATAACGAATTATTGAAAGTGGAGGGTAATAATTTGTCTCGGTATGTGTCTGACCAGTGCTGTCTCTTGTCTATCACACACACACTCTCTCTCTAGGTGTTGAACCTGCAGATGAACGACGGAGCGCCAGGCGATGCTCCTGCAGATGACAACAAGCTTCACGGCAAACCAGACAAAACGCTGCGCTTCTCCCTCTGCAGCGACAACCTGGAGGGCATCTCAGAGGGTCAGTCTGAACACACATCTTTCATCAGCCTGAACGGGGAAAATAAAAACAGCCTGTTGACTGAGAACCTCTGTTCTTAGTCGAGTGGAGTTAGTGCGCTACTTTTCCCCCCTCCAAATGCTGAAAATAGCAGATCTACAAGCTGTGCTTGTGCGTGCAGGTCTGCAGTTTTTTGTCGAATGTTCGTCCCAGAATAAGGACCCCCGGGGATTCTAGTCAGTGTTGCCCTGCCAAAATCCAAAATGCACCAGTGGCACTTCCAAAATAGAGAATGTGTTGTGTAGACTTGGGCTAATTCAGATGATGAATATTTTAACTCTTGCGAGTAAAAATATTCGAAACCAAATGGACCCTTGCGCGTCCATTTGGTTTCGTTTTTACACTCTCAAAGAGTTACATCTGGTTAATCAACTGTCAAATGGTTAAATGTATATTCGGTAGAATGTGTGCAAGTGTCCTTTAACCTTTCGGTTGAAATTATAGCAGATTCAAGGTAGTGTGAATGATATCTTTAGTCTCTCCATCTCATCAGCTCTTCAATAAACAGATATTATCCAGACCAGAAGAGTCTCGCAGGCCAGAGTTTGAACTATCACTTCCCTATAGCAATGCATACAACGCTATCATAACTGAAGTATAAATCTTACAAACCATAACCGGACCAGAATTTGTGCGTAAACTGGCATTTTGTCCCCCTTTATTTTTGTAAATGAGTGTCCTTTCTAATCAAGGAAAACCCATTGTGTTCTGTCCTGCTCAGGTCCGTCCAACCGGTCCAACTCGGTGTCGTCTCTGGACCTAGAAGGAGAGTCTGTGTCTGAGCTGGGAGCCGGACCCTCGGGGAGCAACGGAGTGGAGGCTCTGCAGCTGCTGGAGCATGAACAGGGTGTGTACGTGTGTGTGTGTGTGTGCATGTGTGTGTGCGCGCGCGCGTGTGCGTGCGTGCGTGTGTGTGTGTGTGTTAACCCATTGTGTCCCATTTGCACCACGTTTTCATGATTTTTCAAAAATAGCAGAGATACAAGCTCATAGCGCGCCACTCGGTGGCGCGCTATGAGCTTGTAGATCTGCTATTTTTCAACAGTTAAAACATAATGCTTAGAACACCAAAACGCGTTCACTACACTAAGGGTTAAACTGAAACGGGCTCTATGCACACAGAACAACCGCTTCCCTACTTCCTTCACAGGCGTTACTGATTAGACCAGTGGTTTTCAACCCTTTTTACACCAGGGCCGACCATTTATTCAGAATTTGAGCCACGGACCGCCATTTGATGACATTTTTAGCCCCACAGACCCCAAAACTATTAGATTTTTATTTTGCTTTGGTCCACAATTCCAGGCTGGATTTGGGGAAAAAACAGTCAACCTACAGATCAAAATGACCATTAACCTTCTACATTCTCTACAAATGGAATGGGTTCATTTGGTTCCATTTGTGCACTCTGACAGTTACATACCCATAAGGTCCATTTTGGAACGCAAACTGAGTGGTTCTGGTGAGCCAACATCTCCATTAGCATTATCCTGTCTCTGTTTGACCAAAATGGAACAGAGCTTTCATTAGGTATCAGCGGTAAGTAAGAAACGCCAACGAATCAAGTTCCCATAATGGGCTGTGCACGGTTCATAATATAGCCCATTACATCTAAAACAGAAAGTGTTTTAGATGTAATCTAAAACACTTCAGAGTGTTTTCTTAAGGTGACCGTTTTTTCCACGTCCACTTCAGCCACCACACAGGACAACCTGGACGATAAGCTACGCAAGTTCGAGATCCGAGACATGATGGGCCTGACGGACGACCGGGACATCTCGGAAACGGTCAGTGAGACCTGGAGCACCGACGTGTTGGGGAGCGACTTTGACCCCAACATGGACGAGGACCGTCTGCAGGAGATAGCAGGTAAAGTACTGGGGTCAGTGAATGCACATGACTTTAGATTAACCACAGTGGTCATGATAGAGAGAGAGCGAATATGGGTAAATGTCACACCCTGGTGGCTGAAGACTGATATTGCTCCAAAGGTCAATAGGTCCCTCTCCCATCAGTGATCGGTGAATCTCCCTTTAAATGGTGCTGGACACCAATGCTGGAGGAAACCATGCAAGGCATGGATTGTACAATTAGGATTCAGTGTCTTGCTCAAGGACACTTTGACACCGACAGAACCAAGATCATGACTTGCCATTTGGCGATTTTGTGCTAATGGTAGTTAGCACAAATTATAATGTATCTTAGAAATAAATGGCAGCACACAATATTTGTATAATTTATATATAATAGATAGATTATATGTAGACCTAGATCATAATAGATGAGGAGCAGTGTTGATCAATAACTAGTTACTAGTAATATATTACTGTAATATTACTTTTCTCAGTAACAAGTAAAGTATGGTATTATTCCACAGTAATGGAGTAATATTGAGAGACAGCTAAATAAATGTACTTTTTTCAAAGTAAATATTAATACTAGTTGCGGCAGATTAAGTATCAGTAGTGGCCTATGCCTCTGTTTTGTTAGGTGTTTGCTTGGAATCATTTAATTTAAAATGTCGAGAGTGATTGCTGCTTTATTTTATCACATTTCTGGCTGATTGGTGACTCAAAGAGTACGGTAGTTATCATCTTTGAGTTTTTGTTGCTTGGGCAGTGTGGAGTTGAGTAATATTGCAGTTCAGCTACTCTAGTTTTGGCCCAAATGGATGTTCACATTGATGAGTTGACATACACAAAGACACGTAGCTTTGAGAGATGCAATATACTGTTCTGTTGGGTCAAACATTTCCATTAAATTCATAAAAAGGCGAAGTAAATCATAAGGGTGGGTGCTTTGATTAACATGTTCCAGGGCTTCTGTTTACTTTAATATGAAAGTAAGAAGTAGAAACTGACGGACGGTACTTTCACATCAGCTTCATCTTTTCATCTGTAATTTTCCTAAGCGTACAGCAAAGAGACAGAAACCCTGTTTCATTCTACTGTCCCAATACGCCCCTGACAAAATGTCTATGAATAAGTAATTATGTATGCTGTATGAATTGGGCTGTCATAGAAGACTTATCTGTAAGATGGTGACCAAATTCACTAATTAAAAAATTTCCCGGTGTCACAGGAAATATTTCCAAAGCTCAGCTAGAGTTATCCCACTTGCAGTAGTGTGTCCCTACACTGCATGCAAATGAAACATAACTTTGACAGTTTACTGTAGAACAAACCAAGTATTTGAGGACAGCTGCTTTGAATTGCTATCATTGTTTACCAGCTGTGTAACAATGCAGTAATAATATCAATTGCAATTTCAACAATTGTATTGTTGAAATTGCAATCAAGTGTATTCAAACAAGTGTACTCATATGTAAACGGAAAGATATTGCATTTGATTGAGAAAATGGTATGGGGCGGCTTCATCGCCCATGACGCCAAGCGAAGAAGTCGCACCCATACCATTTTCCGTTACCTGACTTTTATTGGGCAAGTAAGCATCAATAATAACATCAGTTGTTGTTGAAGTTGCAACAGGCACGCAGCATGCATAAAGCTAAAGGTCTGACTCAGAGTTTTCTGCATGGAAGGTTGAAATGGTCTCATAATTGTAGTTAGTTAGTAACATGGTGTTTCAAATCATTTTAAATATAAGCAAGTGGCCAACATACTGTATCTGTACTGCCGTTATATCGGTCGGAAGCTACAAGATGCCGTAGTTTGTTACAAGATACTGTTCTTTGTGCTCAGTGCTGCAAATGTGCAGTATATGAGCAAATACATGGCAAGATTATATTTATACAGTGAGCAAGTCTTTTTCTATCACCTAACACAGGCATGACAGGTGTACATCTGCGCATTGCTTACGTGTAACCATCATTTATTATCCTAAACCACTGCAGCTCCCAGGCAGTGGGAAGCAATCAACCCTCCCAGGTGATGATGATGATAGGTGATTTCATTGATTGGACACAGGTGCAGGTTTTCTGCACAGTAGGGCAGCCCCTTGCAGGGCAAAACCACAGGCTGAATCTTTAAGAAACTTGGAGATACTGATTCTTCTGCATGCTGTCCGCTGAAGAGGAATTATATGGGGAAAGCTGATCTGCAATCTTACAACATGTCATGCTTTGTTTTTCGATTCAACAAGAGGATTCAGTTGGGCTGCATCAGTCATCGTTTTGGCTTATTTTTCCGTTCAAATGGAAAATCAAAAAGACTGATATCAGCTGGTTTTGTTAGTTACATTAATTTCAACACAAACAATCCTTTAAATGCATTTATTGATGATGAATCAGAAGAGCAAGAAGCAGCTAAATTGTTTCAGAAACACCTTTAAATACATTTAAATATACAACTCCTTATGACCATAATCTACCGTATTTTCAGCGAAAGTGGTTGTTGTAGAAAAAAAAACGCTATAATATATAAATAATATATAAATAAACCGCTTCCCTTTTTTCATTATTTCTTTTTTGCACCCATTAATACAATTCTGAATATCAGATTTGATAGTCGTCAGTCACCGATGATTGTTCACTAGATATAAAGTAGTTATAATGATAATGAAAGCGCGTTATCTTGGACAATCCAGTAACACAAAACTCCTCTGGTTATTTGACAGACATTCACTTAGATGTCCTCATCAAGCGCTTCATGGTGCTTTGGTGTCATTCAGAGCCACTCCCTCTCTCTTTTCACATCGGTGTGTTTGCCTATACCTTGTTCCTTTCTCCTTCCCCAGTCACTCACACTCATACCTCCTCTCTCTCCTACTTGCCCGCTCACTCCGTCTCACTCTCTCTCCCTGACATTCACTCGGTCCCCGCAGTCTTATTGACCTTGGTTCCTTCTCTCATTTGCATCCGCCATTTTTCATTCTTCGCCGAATATGGCGTTGGGGGACTTTTCCATCATTAAGTGAATTTACAGCGATTTCCTTATGTGTTTTCTCCGAGGGATTGGGTTATGAGATGCACATTAAATATCCATTAATACCTCATTATCCCACTGATAAGATTACCATGATAATGAGGCAGAAATTCTAATTGTTTCACTTCTTGTTGTGCCGCTCATTTAATCATCCACCTGAAAGACAAGTGCTCCGTTGGCCCCTACAAGGAAGACTGTAAACACGGACAGCGGGATGGAGCGCTCCCGCCGCCGCCACCGTGCACACACACACACACACACACACACACACACACTCTAGCCTGGGCACTGACTTGCACGCATGCTGTGTGTGCCATGAAGTGGAAGTGTGTGCCGTTACCAAGAAGAGTAGTGGGGATGGGTTGGGGGGGGTGTGGCTGTACCTACAGGTGGAAGTCTGCTATTCAACTCCCTCTGACCCGCCGTAGGACTCCTCCGCTCCCAACCAAGTTTATTGTGTTTTTGTTCATTTTTCTTCCCCTTTTTAAGCTCCCCTCCCTCCTCCTCCGCATTCTTCCGCCTTGTTAACCCGCGGCTTTCCCAAATGGAGATGGAGGGACGCGGTGTGGAGGACGTTGCGGGGTTGGTGTGGGTGGGTGCGTTTGGGCTCGGGTTGGTTTCTGGCGAAGGGGGTAATTTGCTTGTGAGTAATGCCCGGCTTAATCAACAGCTCAAAGTCACGGCCCTGGAGGCTGGGGCGGGGTGAGATATTACCATTAACCCCTGGACCTTTTGGCACAGTCGTATATGTGCCTGTGGGGTCCCCCCACCCCCCCAGCATGAAATGCCTGTGACCTCCAGCTCTCCAATGTGCACGGTGTCTTCTGTATGTACCCTGTGTCTCTGTATGTGTGCAGTCTTCTGTATGTGCGGCGTGTCTCTTTTTGTGTGCTGTGTTTATCCATACATGCACTGTGCATCCTTTTGTGTTTCTGTGGCTGCACTCACTGTGTCTCTGTGCCACTTGCACATAACTGCCCTGTAGGAAAGAAGTTGTGTTTAGAATTGCTTAATCTCATGCCCATTAAGACATTTAATACCATGGCTGCCTAAATGTCGCAAAGCCATAAATGACATCTGTAGCTTTTTTTCGTCTTTTTTTCTTCTTCTTCGCCTTCAGTCTTCATTCATCAGCCATTGCATGTTTAGTAATTGTCATGGGAATATCCGCTGGTATCTTGCATGCGACTACGCTAATGTGTTGCCATGGCAAGGCCCTTCACTATGAGCCGTTAAGTGGCATTGATGTTGACCATGTACTACTTTCACCTGCATCTCATCCTTACACAAAGACCATTTGTGTCAATAGAATTGGCCATTATATTCTATAACTGTATTAGGGAATACATAGTTTAGAGAGTATATATTTTATCCTTAATAAACCCGATTAGACCCTATATTCTATCCTTATTAAACACGGGGAATACGAGAACCAGGTTGTCACAACGATTTCCGGAACCGGAATAGTGCAGTCTTTTTCCCAGAACCCTTTGCATGCCGTCGTCCAGCATATGTTTTTTTTGTTGTTGTTGTTTTTTTTGCAATGATGTCAAACCACGTTACCTATGCCCCTCTGTCCGGTGGATTCTCTCTTATAAACCTATGTGAATTAAACATTTGGAGGGAAAGCTTTTCTACAGTCAATGAATTAGTAAGTCGTGTTAGGGAGGGAAAGTGTTCATCTTGTTCTACAAGATCACGATTCGTCCTAAAAGGCTTTTTTCAAATGAGGAGCGATAAAATACGCCTTTTGTTCATTACCTGCGCTTTTTTTGTGCGTAATCAGCCGTGGTGGAGGAGAATCGCTGAATACAGTCATATTTCCGCAAATGCAGTTCTGTGAATTTGTTGTGCACGTGCTGTTTTTGTGCACATGCCCACGATTCACCAGACATGGATTTTTTATGCATGCATTATCGCGCCCACTCTTAAAGGGGAATTCCACCCATTTTCAACATTTTTTTTTTGAGAGCGTACAAATGCAATTTGCAATTGCATTTGGTTGCATTTGTATGCTCGCAGAAAAAAGAAGTGTCTAAAGAAATCCTTTAACATGGTGAAAATACATCTTGATGATGTCATCAAGACTTTCTGGCTTTCTTCAGACCTCCATTTCTTGGGAACACAGAATGGGGGAACTTTTTTATCAAGTCCACACAACACCTTGAAGGCACATCAATGACATTATTGAAAATGGGTGGAGTTCCCCTTTAAGCAGACCTGGAGCAGAGCTGACCTTTACCCAGAGCACAACCTGCTCCCGCATTTTCAAGGCACCTATAGCAAAGTGTTAAATTACCGGCACATTTTTTTTTTTTACATTTTCACCTATTATTATGATATGCCCCAAATTAGACACGTCAGGTGGAAAGTTGGTTAAAAATCAAACAAACAAACGTCATGCTGGGTTTCCCTGTGTGAAATAGATGCTTACCTCCCTCTCCCTGTGTGTGTGTGTGTGCTGTATCCCTGCAGGTGCAGCTGTGGAGAGCATGCTCGGCAGCCTGCTCTGCCTGCCAGGCTCCGGATCGGTGCTGCTAGACCCGTACGGATCCACCATCTCCGAGACCACCAGCGAGGCCTGGAGCGTGGAGGTGCTGCCCAGCGACTCAGGTGAATTTACCGTCAAACATTTTAATGTTAATGGGGGAGGAAAACGTTGCCTTTTCTAAAAAGGCACCGTTCTCAGATTGTGCGCTCGCCTTCCGGTCCTTCTGTCGTCGCGGTTATTGTGTTGATTTATGCACTACGTCTCCATGACAGTCTCATCTGTGCATCTTCTTCGTGTGTGTGTGTGTGTGTGCGTGTGTGTGTGTGTGTGTGCGCGTGGGGGGTGTAGGACACACCAGGTGTGGTGGTGCTGCCTCTGCCTCAGTCCATACCGAGGATGTTGTGCGAGATGCGTGGCGCTGCATCTGTCACCGCGTTGGTGTGTTGCACTCGCCCCTGTCTTTCAGGGCAGATCTGCGCGTGCCAGTAAAAGGCAGAGGCTCGGGGGGGGGGCTGGGGGGTCCCTAGAGGGGACCTCCAGGTGCGTTGGCACCTGTGGTTGGAAGCGGCGGGGGAGAGAAACGTTGCACAAGGACAGCAGCTGTCCTCAGTCACTTTGCATGGTGTCAACCCCTTTTATGCTGTCTAGACCGGCAAAAAACATCCAGACTCTGTGTGTCGATGCTTGTGTTGTTCGTGCTGCGCGGTGTTGTTTTTTTGCAGACGTTTTTCTAGATTTAGTCCGGCTTTTGGACAAGATGCTTTTTCGTTTTAGTCACATTTTAGTCATCTACACCAGTGGTTTTCAACCAGTGGTCCGGGGACCACCAGTGGTCCTTCAGAGGATCCCAGGTGTTCCCCAGCTAAATGGACCCTTATGGGTCCATTTGATTTCATTTTACACTCTCAAGAGTTAAATTATATTCAAACATCTGAATTACTTAATTTAAGAACCTACCCAATTAGAGAATGTAGAAGAATTTTTATTTTACCCAACGTTTTGCCAGTTTATCTCTACTAAATTGTGGACAAAAACTCGAAAATCCCTGGTTTTGGGTCTGAGAGACTAAACTCCAAACACCAAATGGTCTGTGGCTGAAATGCTGATTAAATAGTGGGCCGTGGTGTAAAAATGGTTGAAAACCACTGATTTAGACAAAAACAACACTGCTGCTCGCTTTGAGTCGCGTGGAAGGATTTTACCAGACGGTGTTTGCGGTGCTGCTACAACCGATCGCGTCAGTGTGTTTTAGGGGTGTAACGCCACCACAATCCAATAATTTATAGAGCAGGCTCTCTAGATCTTTTGGAAAACTAAATTAAAGCACTTTCATCCAAAGCTTTTATTAATGCCTGATTATGTGTTTAAACCCCCTCCCTCCCCCCTTCAAAGTCAGTGTTTCGTGAAAATCGGTGGAGTGCTTTATTAACAGCGTTAAGTGTTTCTTGGAAAAAGCCCGGGCCTTATGTTAATTGAAGTAGTACACCATTTCAATATGTGCCACGTCGGAATGACATGCATGAGTGTCTTGATTGCTTTTTGTTCCGTTTGCTGCCCCCTGTTCTGCTCCTGTAATAGCAAACTATCTCGGCTGCTCGCCCCGGAGTGGAGCGCTTGTTTCATGGCTAGGCAGCAGAAAACTGCACTCCGAAGAGCACTTCGCCGCCGCATTATTACTAACGAGCATGCAAATGAGCACTGCTGTTAGCGCGCGCCGAGCCTCTGGGTTCGGCCCCAACAGCTCCGCTGGGCAAGCCGACGAATTGGCCGGACCGCTTTTTATGGTTTCATTTTCAGTCCGTTGGAAGATATGATAATATATGTCTTGTTTGGATTCCACGCCCCGTGCGCTTCTTCTCTCAACTACCCTTTGATTCTCTCAGCGAAAGGAGGGGAGTTGGAGGATGCCTGTGCTTTGTAGAGAACTTTAACAAATGGTGCATTTAACACCCCGAGCACGAGAGTGGCTGGTATATAAACGTGTGGCCGGTCTGGCCGTAATCACTGACAGAATGTCCAGGTTGTTAGGCACATTGCTACCGTTCCCTCTCACGTCCCACAATGTCATTCGAAATGAAACCTTACGCACCGTGACACACACACATAAACATTACTTCTAGAGCAGCTTTGTTTACTTCCTAACACACTGTCTGTGGAAAATCCCGGGATGTTTCTAATTGGGCTCTATTATTGCTCTGTGTAGTGCCATATATGACCAACAGCGAAGTGAGTGTAACTACATTATGTGTGTTACATGTTCATCTATGATGGGGCAAAATAGGCGAATGAACTTATTCATTATGCAAAATACAAAAATGTACATTGCAGAAATGGATTCTACAAGAAAACATACATAAGGATCAACTGAGAAAAGCTTGTTACACCATTTTATGAATTTTATTGTAGTGTTTTTTTCCTGTTATTTGCACCCACGTGTCGAACAATCTAAAAAAATCTATTCAATAGAATCAATTTCCGCAATGTACCTTTTTGTATTGTGCATAGTTAATGAGATGATTTGCATATTTTGCTCTTGGGTGGAAATGTCAAGGAAAACCGTATGACAAATTGAGAAAAGTTCGGTGCAGCCTTTTATGGCCCGGCTATACGTTTTTTTTCCCCTAATCTAATTTCCTGTGACTGTACTGTATGTGTCCTTTCAAAAAGAAATATTACGTTAGAAATGCAAAGAAATGTATTTTTGTTGTTGACAGAAGCCCCTGACCTGAAGCAGGAGGAGCGTCTGCAGGAGTTGGAGAGCTGCTCCGGAGTGGGCAGCACCTCTGACGACACGGAGGTCAGGGAGGTCAGCTCCAGACCCAGCACCCCGGGCCTCAGCGTCGTCTCAGGTAAAGAATACATCAAATACAAATAATACTCGGACCAGCCAAAATTTTTGCGACATTGAGGGGTCAGAAAACTGAGCTCTCAGGAGGGCTGTTGCAGGCCTGAAAAGGGGGACAAAAGAGGCATTTCCAAAAGTGTTCCTGAGAGTGAGGTCTATTTGGTTCCATTTGTACACTTTCAGAAAAAAAGTTTTGGCCTGATCCCATGAAGTTAGCGGAGTTTGCGACAGCGTAACTCTGTCTATACTCAGGGCCGAGCCTTCCTGTTACCACAAAATCCCATACCTACTCTTGTCTGTCCTGGTTTAATGTCCTTCCTTCTGTCGGAGGACTTATTGATTGCGTCGCTGCTGGGTCGGTTAGATATATATATATTGTTTTCTCCCAGTCGCCTTCAGCTCAAGAGGGATCTTACCTTTTTTGCCGAGCTGTCGTTGTGTAAAAAAAACAACAACACAAATTTGTTCTCAAATGACCGGCCCCGGCTAAGACAAGGTTAAGTAAAATAAATGAAACTTGTCTCTTTTCGCCCCTCCTCCTATCCGTGTAGAGCAGTCATAACAACCGGGAGCGCTTGTTAACCGGTGCGCCTGGGGGTCAGCGTGACTTTTTCACTAAGGATACAGGGGTTAATGTTTGCTTGTCTTTTCTTTTTTTCACCGTGGAGCTCAGGTGGACAGGCTTTGCGTTGTTGACATGCATGAAGCAGTATCCCAGATTAAGAAGCCAGGCAGTGACGCTGCCCATGGCTCAGCTCGCTTGGGGGAAAACGTCCCGAGGGGGCCGGTCCCCCGGTCGGTCGATGGATAGCCTGCGCCTCGATGATCGCTCTTATCCGTGTCTTCTTCCCCACTCACCCATGGGAGCTTACGCTACCAATTTAGAGCATCCAGCGGGGGCTTCTCCCATCTAAGAGAGGGGACCATTCTACATACTCTTGACACTCGCGCTGTTCTCCAGGGGGCTTTCCCCGAGGAGCCGTCAAGACTTTGGAAGCTTTGAGCACACAGCACCAAGTTTCCCCTAGCCTACTGGTAGCTTACCTTTTTCTCTAAAGCGAGGCGTCCGATCTAACACCACAGAAGAGATTTTTTTTCCCTCCTCTCTCCCGTTTTTTTGCATTGTTTGTCCTGAATGTCACCATAAATCTGCCTGCCTGTCTGTGTCACGTTGCGTTACCGCCGCAGGCATCAGCGCGACCTCTGAAGACATCCCCAACAAGATCGAGGACCTGCGGTCGGAGTGCAGCTCAGACTTCGGCGGGAAGGACTCGGTGACCAGTCCAGATGGGGAGGAGGCGGCAGGCCACGGTAGGAGACGGGACGGTGACGAGTGTCACCTCTCCCAACATCACCGCCACCACCACCAGAGCTTAAAGTACCCATCACTCTGCTGTCTGTCTGCGTAAAAAAAACACAGCAGCGGTGACTGAAGCTATCAATCCCTATCAGTCATCTCCACAGCTGCTGCCACCAACTGAAACTATACTGTACTTTAGTCGCCCACCGCGTAGGGGCCGTTGTCGTAGTTTACTTAAAGTCAAAGAGGGACACCGAAGACTCGGACAAGGTTAAAGGAGAATTCCACCCACACTTGCAGGTGATTTATTTTCCACAAGGTGGTCCAGTTGTTATTTCGTGTCCCCTACCCCACCATAACGATTGACACCTTTTTGCTTTCACTCTTGGTTCAGCAGTGGTTCAGCCGTCTCAAGGGAGTGGCGGTCCACGGCTGAACCAAAAGTGTCAACACACTATTGACATGGTGAAGAGTCAACATAGCAAAAAAAAAAAAAAAAACATTTTGGAGCGATGCAAATAGGTGAATTTGTACAACATCCCATAGCCCCGTTTAAGCTGATGGTTGGGGTAGTGGAAACAGACAATTGGGAGTTTTTTTGTTTTTTTTTCCACAAAATAACAACTGGACCATTCCTTCAGAGAAAAAGAGTTAAAATCAGGAGGCTTATGTTTTATATATTTAGTAAAGGGTAGCGCGAACAGTGTTTTGTTTTTGCCAAAACAAGTTGAGGATGCCATTGTCATAGTTGAGAAACAGGGACATTACGCTAGGGTGAAGTAGAAGTTAACATATCCTTCAAAATGTTGGATTTTGATGGCTGTATTCTCGCCGGTCCCATAACCTGTACGTTTATTTATCCGCCTGTCTTCTTGTTCCAGGAGCACACCATCTGACATCTCCGCCCTCGCAGGCTGACTCCTTGCTGGCCATGTTCGATCCCCTCTCCTCAGCCGAAGGTAATTTTTCTGCACCCAAAAAATGTTTGGGTCGAGCCAATCCTAGCGCTAAGCAAATGAGCGTTATTAAGCCGTGCCTAATGTCGCGGCGCTCCGCCGAACAGCTTGAGCTCTGAGAAATGAACCTAGAAACCGTGCCCCTGCGTCCCTCACCCCAAAAGTCTTTACCCCACTTTAACTGGACAAAAGAAATATTACCTTTCGCGGCGATGCCCGTTTATCAATTAGCCCATAGAGTGTTTTTTTTTTTCCTCTACGCCCCCGTCTTTGTTTCCTTCTGCGTGCCGCGCGGTCGGCGTTGCCAGGTGCAACCGGGAGCCCAGATTTCGTCTTCTTCTTCTTGAAGCGAAAAGGCTACGGCAGCAGCATGGGGCTGCGTGTGTGTCTGTGGCAAGGTGAAGGGATGACAGGTTGAGAGACCTCACCCCGGGCTCTTTGGCACGGTCCCCTCATCCCACTGTGCTCATGGCACGAGGTTGCCATTGGAAGCTTTTCAGGAGAGAGCGTCTACCCTTGGAACAGGTGGTCTACCTACACCTAGGGCTCGTATCCCACCAACAACAGCCTCTGTAGCCGCCATCACCCCCCACCCCCTCCACACACACAGACTTCCTCAATGTTTCTTTTAGTACTATGCATCAACGATTATCTCACTCACACTCTGCGCTGCTCATAGTATTCCCCTGTAAGCTGCTGAATCTACTGCGAAAATGAGTTACTCATTAACTCTTTGACAGGTTGACTGTAGGCTGAGTAGGTCGGTAGGCTTGTTCCCATTAGGCTCAATACTAATGAAATCATGTATTAGAAAATCCTCTGTTGTGATTTTTTGCAAATACGGCTTCATAGGATATAATATGCGAGACTGGCGGGTTGACACCAGCCTCATTTTACTTTTCAAGGCCCTGATACACTAGCAATATTTTGATCAATATCAACTAACAATATCAGCATCAACTGGCAACATGATGAGACACATGGCAACAGGCAACACCTCCCATTTTACTTTTTTTTTCTGAGAGCATACAATGGCAACAGGCAACACCTCCCATTTTACTTTTTTTTCCCCCCCTGAGAGCATACATAAAGAGGAGCCTCAAAGAAAAATCATTAAACAAAAAAAATCTTATAACACTGAGTAATATTACAAATTCATAATTGAAATTGTTTTTACAATTTGTTTTTAGTTTGAATTGAATCATTTTCACCCAAAATGCTTGTTTCTGTCCACAGTGAGGCAGCAGCAACGATGTTTTCATAAAAGTTTATTTGTGGGAGTCTGGGAGAAAGGATCACATGATGCCAAGGAGGGCTGTGATTGGAGGATACCAAAATGTAGAGGGCGCTAATGATCTGACTTTTCTGAACAACCAGGAGTTGATCATTTTGTATAGAAAAGTGAAAAGTCAATGTTGATAGTTGACGTTGCTTGTAGATATTGACCAAAACATTGCTAGGTGTATCAGTGCCTTTAGACTCATTTAGATTTACATTTGCATCGTGTCTTGTCTTCCCCCCAGGTTCCTCCACTGGCACCATCGTCAGACCCAAAGTGCACTACGCCAGGCCCCCGCACCCTCCCCCGGACCCCCCCATCCCCGAGGCGTACGCCCTGGGGCAGGAGGCGCCGCGCCACTCGCTCTTCATGCCCCACTGCCTGGCCCAGGCCGAGTTGGAGCACGGCAAGCAGCGCCACTCCTACCCCGACCGGCTGGTGCGCAGCCGCAGCTCCGACATCGTGTGTCCGGGCCGCCGGCCCACCAGCGACCCGGGCCTCAACCGCCGCGGCGCCGCTGCCGAGGAGCGCGACGCGCTGGGCCCCTCCTCCTCCCCTAGCAAGGACTCCCTGAAAGGAGAGGTCAGTTAACGGGACGGGACAAGCAAACTGCTGCAGGGCAACCTGGGTTGGATTGTCCTGTGTAGCTCAATGGGTGATGCATGGTACTGCTCTATGGGTAATGGGTTTAAAGATGGACTGCCATGACATTTTTCCTCACCCTGATGTTCATGAGGTATTGTTATCTGAGGAAGAAGAATTTCTTGAAAAAAAAAAAAAAAAAGAAAAAGCACAGTCTTTGTTAAAATGTTGTTTTTATGTGGGCACCCCCACCAGTTAAGTATGCCTGGTTTGACTGGTGGGTGGTGCTGGGTGGAGATCCACCTGAACTGAAGCCACACCCACAGTTTTTTTTTATTGGCACGTTTGTATGGAAAGGTTTCAGCCTCCAGGTAGAAGTCGTAAATACAAAGTGAAGATGTCACACACAAAAAACACACCAAGGGATCTAACTTAAGTATTGTCACCTCTTAAACATTTACAAACTTGGAAAAAATGCAAAAAAAAAAATCACAGCACCCTCCTCTTTAATCTACACATTGGGGCAAACAGAAAACATAATCTCAGGCGTAGGATTATACAGTGTTTCTACTTAGCTCTCTGTGTATAACTGTGTATAACTTATTTCCAAAAGGTGGAGGAGAGAAAAGACAGTGACGATGAGAAGTCCTCCACCAAACCCTGGTGGAAGAAACGCTTTGTCTCGGCCATACCCAAAGGTAAACCCATCACTCTTTCTCTTTGCTCCAACAAGCATTTTTTTTTTTCAACTGAGGGTTTTCAGATTGCACCGTTAACTTTTTCGCCACAATGTTTTCCTTGCCACCAAAAAAGGGTGGAAAAAAATAAATGTTTCCTTAATCACACCTATGACAAGAAATATAACACTTTAAAAGAGCATCGGAGGAGGAATAGCGATTTATAAAGCAAAGAAAGAGAATGATGATCCATGTTCTCCACTCCATTGCTGATGTTCCAGTTTGAAAATGATGTTTTCTTGTTGTTCAAAGTTCCCCTCGGAGGAGACGTGTCCGGTCCCCTTTTTTTTCCTCTCTCTCCACCGTGTCTCACTAGCCACAGATTTATTTAGACTTTTCAAAGCTAATCAGTCATGAGAGGGGCTTTAGCAGGCGCAGATAGCGGGGCTGTAGCCCTCCCAGCAGTGCTGTCAGCCCGCAGCTAATGGTCATTAGATGGACCTCTCTGTCATCCGACGCTGATAGATGACGCATCTCCTGTTGCAGTTCAACTCTACAAACCATCTTTCATACATCTGTCTGAGGAAATAATGAGCTGTGCGCGCACGAGGCGACTGCTTATTACTCTTTGAGATAATGACGGCGCGCGAGTAAACATTAAAAACCCGCTGCTCATGAAAATGGAGATGCGTGCGAGAACGGGAGCAGCCGGAGCGCCTCCACTGCTCCTGCTGCCACGCAGAGTTCACCGCGTCGGACCGTTGTGCGCTGTTGTTTTTGTCGTCTAAGACTACAGCCTAAGTCCACTAAGGTTTTTGATAATTAATCGACTAGGACTAGACTGACAAAAAGGAATTTCAGAAGACTAGATGGGAACTAAATCATGAACTAACATTGTATTTTCCTGAAGTACATGAGTATATTGTACAGTAGAAGACAATAACGTGTTCATACCTCAGTGTAATGTGTTCTGTGGATCTATTTTAAAAGAACATTGTAGATTGTAGTGTGCACCTTTGTGTACCTTTTCAGGAGAGCAGGCCATAAGATCAAGGTTATTACTAAGTTATTACTATTTTAGTCATTTAATACTAAAAAAAATAAAATGAGACTATATTGCACATTCAATCCTAAAATGTAATTGACTAAGACTAAAAGACTTGGGGCTCCATTTTCGTCACACGCTAATCGTTTTGAAATAGTTCAACATGTCACTCTATTGACACGTTGGGAGCTTGTAGACTGGCCATTGTAACTCCTGAGTATAATATATTTATATAAATATATTTTTAAAATAGTTTAAAAAGGCAAAGAAGTTAAGAGATAAGGGGTTTAGCGGTGACGAAAATCTAGGCCTCTAAGACTAGACTAGCATAAATGAATTTGGGAAGGCAAAATGGCACTAAAAGACTAAATGTGGGTTATTCAAAAGACTAAGATCAAATAAAAAATATTCTCCAATAAAACAACACGGCGGTTGTCCCACCGAGTGGCATCCCCGTGTGTGTTTGTGCGCTTTATACGTGTCTGTGTGATGGGGAATTGAAAGGCCCAAACGCCCCTATCTGTTGTGTCCCTCACAGTTCTGTATTGGACGGCCGAGAGTGAAGTCCCAGGTAAAACGCTTCCAACACTTGCCGCCATCATCAAAGCCACTAGACTTTTCCTTTTCTTTTTTTAGCTGCTAGATTGAGTTGGTGGAGCGCCACGTTGCTTCCGTAGATGTGGTCCCTGTGTGACGAATAGAGCTGTGATGTGACATGGTTGCAGCCTTTGAGTTGACATCCCCCCCCCCCAGCCACACTCTCTTCATCCAAGCATTCATTTTGTTGGCTGCCATTATTCTTTTTTTCCCCACACACTGTTGTAACCATTCGGCTCTCTGGACCCCCAGTGGGTCAGAATATCGGTGTGTGCATCCTTTTTGTTTTTGTGGCGGTTCTTATTAAGATACCAGACTCCTGTTGTCCTAAAGAAACGCTATAGACCAACCCGTTTGTCCTATTAGCACCCCCACCGGCGTTAATAGGACGAGGTCTTTGTGACTTCTTGTCAACGGACAGTTGCTGAAGCTTTTTAGTCTATTATTATTTGCTGTTTCACCATCTTGGAATTCACCGCGCTTTATTATTTTTTTGCAACAAAACACTAGTGCTAGTTGTTTTTTTTGTTTTTTTTCTTTCGACGTGGACCTACCGTACGTCGCTATGATTTGTTATTCCCAGTAGAAACCCGCAAACAATATATACCCAAAGATTTACCAAAGTGCATTCCTTCCCCCGTTCCCGACGAGGCTGTCATGAGGTGACTCATGACCGTCCTCTCGTCTAGCGACAGCCAACATGGACTCGGCCCCCTTTCCAGCTCACTCATTACACCCCTTCTTCTTCTCTCTCTCTCCTCCTCCTCCTCCTCCGCAGCTCCGATAGCGGCGTTCCGGAAAAGGGACAAGCAGGAGAAAGACGATATGGCACAGGAGCGCGTCCCACAAGGTCTGTCCTGATTTATCGTCATTGTGCTTTTCCCCCCAGTTTTTTTTTTTGCTGAATCAGTGGGGGGAATATGTAGACCAGGGGTTTTCAACCAGTGGTTCCGGGGACCACCAGTGGTCCGTGAGAGGGTTTCCAGGTGATTCCCCCCAGCTTAAGTTTGTTAGCCAGATGTAACTCTTTAAGAGCGTAAACATGAAGATGAAAAGTGGGTTAACCAGATGTAACTCTTTGAGATTGTAACACATGGACCCTTGCGGGTCCATTTGGTTTCATGTTTTTACACTCAAGAGTTAAAATATTCATCAACTGAATTAGCCCGAGTCTACACAACTACACAAGAGAATGTAGAAGATTAATGGTCATTTTGATTTGTAGCTTTGACTACCGTATTTTCCACACAATAAGGCGCACCGGATTATTAAGCGCACCTTTTAAAACCGTTTTTATATATATAAGGCGCAGAGAATAGAAGCTACTACAGTTAACACAGAATAAAAGCACCTGCAGTCATACAATCCATATATAAGGCGCACTGGATTATAAGGCGCACTGTGGATTTCTGAGAAAATTAAAGGCTTTTAAGTGCGCCTTATAGTCCGGATAGTCCGGAAAATACGGTGTTTTGTTTCCCAAATCCAGCCTGGTATTGTTGACAAAAACAGAAATGAATCTTTAGTTTTGGGGGTCTGTGGGGATAAAATGTCCCCAAGATGTTGGTCCTCCGTGGCTCAAATGCGTGGCCCCCCTGCTATCAAAAAAAGGTTGGAAACTCAAATGTTGCCCCTGTTTTCTTTTGGTGTGATTTTTATATTTTTCCTCAGATGAGCCGCTGCCCAGGCAGAACTCTCAGGCCCAGGCAGCTGAAGACATCCTGGACAAATACAGGAACATCAAGAGAACCAGCCCCAGCGACGGAGGAGCTACAGCCGGGGCCTCGGACGAAGCTGCAGGGGGTGAGACCATGCTACGGATTTATGTTGGAAGCAGGGGTGGATCTAGGCATGGGCATGGGGGGGTAATGCCCGCCTAAATACCCAGTCTGCCCCCCCAAACACGATGCCAAAGGAAACAACCCAAGATATTTCAAATTAAAGTGCTTATATTTAAAATTATTCGAAACACTACTACTGCTACTAGCTAACTACAGCTGTGTCACCACTAAACCAACAGCATTTCATCATTGAAAACAGAAAACTCTCTGAGTCAGACCTTTAGCTTTACGCATGCTGCGTATCTGTTGCAACGTCAACAACAACTGATGTTGTTATTGATGCTTTATTTGACTAATAAAAGTCCTGTAACCGAAAATGGTACCATTTTCTCTTGCCCCTCCAACATGTTCTCTTGTCCCCCCAAATGGGACATGTTAAATCCATCCCTGGTTGGAAGATGCATGCGTTCACACAGGCGTCACACGTGTTTCATGCTGCACCTTTTCACACATGCATAGGATGTATCTTGTATGATGTCGTCGATTGGGGGGGAAAAATAATGTCTACTTTGCGTGTATGTTGTTTAGATCTGTGCGTAGAGGAAAGCGTGCATGATTCTCCCAGAGATGATACTCTACAAAACATGTCCACAGATGACCTGCCAGACTCTGCCAGCCAGACAGCCCAGCAGCACGACTCCAAGTTCTCTTTCAGGTAGGATGGCACTGCTCATATACCCCATCTTTATTTTACTATAAAATATATGCTTTGATTATAAAAGTATAAATTATCTTGTAGTCTAATAATCTTGATACATACTGTAGATATACAGAACTCGTACAGTATATATATGTTTTTTTTTATTCTTGGGTGATATTTTGTTTTTTGTAAATGAATCCATTTTGACCTGAGAACTGATTCTTTTTTATCTTTTCTACATTTTTGTCAGTGGCTCTCAAAGTATTTCATGTCAGGGACCCCAAAATTATACGTTATTGGCAAGCAGCCCCAATCTCAAAATATGTTGTTCCAGAGACCCCAAAGAAGATTTGAGTTAAAAATGCTCGATCTGAAAGAGTATATTCAATGATTTTTGCCACATTTTCACGATAAAAAAAATAAAACATCCAAAGGCGTTCCTTTCCAAGATGGCTTAAATGACCAATTACTTCTTAAAACATTTTTCAAGTAAAGTCACAGCCGTCAATAAAAAGGATACAATGAAAAGGCATTATTTTGTTTCTGTTGTTGTTTTTTTCAGTGATGCCAAGAAGAAGCTGAGAATGGTTTTGTGTTCTGCTGACTCCGTGGCGTTGCCCATCATGCCTCCTGCCAATACGCGGAACGGTCTGCCTGACCACACAGACTCTGAAGGTAGTCGGCAGTTGTTTTGCACCTGGTCATCTTAACAAACACATTTCCTACAGCGTTCATTTATTTGGCACCTGTCGTGGTGTCTATACAGGCCCTGAGCAGGCCAAGCGCGCACACATCAGCCTGGGTGACACGGCAGACTGCTGGGCGAGTGCTGGCGCTTTGGCATGCAGGGTCAGATCAACATGTGGAATGAATTCTGTGCTGGCCAGATACCATGTTTTGTCAGTACAGTTCGGCTCCATATATGGAAATCTAAGAGTGGAAGTGGGGGTAGTGTCTTGGGTTGATGAGCTCTGGCCATATATGGAGCGTGTCTTGAGTGTACAGAATGTGATGAGGTCAGATCAACATATGAAATGAATGACAGAACAAGTCAGCTCCATGTATGGAGATTTAAGGGTGGCAGCCGGGCCAGTGTCTTGGGAGTTCAGCCAGGCCTTCATTTTCCGGTCTGAAAACCCTAGTTCTTGTCGGCTGCCAGGCAGGTTTTGAATGTAATCAGCAACCTTCAGTTGCACTAAATAATTGTACATTTAGATTGGAGGGTCTGCTAAATGCCTAAATTAGAGTAAATTGAAATTAGGAGTGACAGGATTCTGAGGACAGAGAGGCAAAGACATGAAACTGCCACCTGAGCAATAGTCCAGTACAGTAGTCTAAAATGAAAGTTTTTTTTTTTATTTTTGTATATTTATAGATGTCTAAAATTAGCCTGGCTAATCAACGTCTAAATATAAACATTCTATGTATAGATGTGTGTGAACACATTGCAAAGTCTTATTTTTATCCTGTTTTGAGACCACCATTTGTTGCCTTTATACGGCTAATAGTGGGTGAGGTCTCTAGCCAGAATCCAACCGGTGACATGTGTAGCAAATATGTGGTTCACACTCTGTTGCCTCATTGTACAAACTGCCTACACTGTTCAATTTTGCAAAACATTTTTTACCATAAACTTGTCCGGCACACGACATCCTCAAAGTGAGAGGTTTTTCTTGAGTGACTCGCCCTTGTTCCTTGCAGCAGTTGTATTTTAAGGATCTCTTCTTCCTACACATTCGGAAGCAGGACAATACCAGCCTGAACACAAAATGACATCCTCTTTTTCAAATGGCCCAACACTGAATCCATAACACGGCATCTCAGCAGCCATCATTCACATTCTTATGTGGAGGCGGCAGGCTGATGTGATTACAGCAGCCCTCTCTCTCTCTCTCTCTCTCGTACCCTAGCAGCATGTCTCACACGTCTCCCCTCCTTCCTTCTCTCCCAGACAATGAGATCGTCTGCTTCCTGAAGGTCCAGCTAGCGGAGGCCATCAACCTCCAGGATAAGAACCAGATGGCGCAGATCCAGGAGACCACGCGTTGCGTCGGCCGCTTCGACCCGCGCACCTGCAGGAAGCTGCTGGCTGCCATCGCCGAGGATTACAGGTACCTGTTGTCTGTGCTAAGGGGTGATGGCCACGTGGCTTTGTTTAAGACATTGTCCTTTTTTTGGTTGTTCTGTGCTTGGCCCTGGGTCCAGTGCTCACAGCGGGCCTCAATGACGCCCTTTTCTACTGCAGTGCACGTTGTTTTGGACGGCACCAATAAACAAAACAACGTAACTACTCACCGAAACAAAGCTTTCTACATGCAGGCAAAGGTCTATTCTCGAAGCTGGGAGGGATCTCAATTCTCCAGTTTTTCTGTAAAATGCACTTTGTGCCATCTTAGTAAAATAATGTAGCGCACAGTTACTTCTTTTACACCATTATGGACTGCACTTGTGGTGTTTTAACTTGAAAAATAGCAGGTGTTCACGGTTGCTATTTTGCGGAGAGAATGCAGCACAAATCTTCCAGTATGTTCTTTCAGAGTGAATGTTTTGTAGAATCTACAATGTCAGGACGAAATGGGTTTATATAGAATTTCCAGGGTTGTGGCGTCGCCTATCCAAACTAGTGCAGTTTAGAAAGAAGCTGGGACCTGAGACCCCTCATAGCTTGTAGAATAGAACTTTGCCTACGTCTAGAAGGCTTAGTTTCGGAGAGTAGTTACATTGTTTTGTTTACTGAGACCATCCAAAACGACATGGGCGTCAGTACGAAAAAGAAAACTATAGGGCTGCGGATGGGCTCACATCAGTGAGAGCCTCGCTGTAAGCACTGGACCCCAGGGCTATTCCGTGCATAACCACTGCAGTGTATAATGGAGTATATAGTGGCACATATGAGCAGCCAGTGTGTGTTTGTGTGTCTGTTTGCAGGAAGAGGGCCCCGTACATCGCCTACCTGACCAGGTGTCGCCAGGGTCTTCAGACGTCTCAGGCCCACCTGGAGAGGCTCTTGCAGAGGGTGCTGAGGGACAAGGAGGTGGCCAACCGCTACTTCACCACCGTCTGCGTTCGCCTCCTTCTGGAACACATGGAGGCCAAGATGCAGGACTTCATCAAGGGTATCTCCTCACATCATGACTATTATTAGCGTTGGTTCATGAATTGGTTTTGGCAGCAAGCCTCCAGTAGGCCTATAGTGGCATACAGTGGTTTTCAACCTTTTTGATACCAGGGCCGACTATTTATTCAGAATTTGAGCCACAGACCACCATTTGATGACATTTTAGCCCCCTTTTGCTTTTGTCCACTATTCCAGGCTGGATTTCGGAAACAAACCAGTCAAACATACAGATAAATAAAAAATATAGATAGACTTGGGCTAATTCAGATGATGAATATTTTAGCTCTTGAGAGTGTAAACATACCAGAAATGTCCACAAAAACAGAACACCCCCTTCCCTCCTAACTGCCCCCCCCCCCCCACCTCATTGTTATTCCCTGTCTCATTAGAATATGCATGAACTGCCTGGTTTCAGTGGCTTTCATTGGGCTTCTTTGAGAGGGGGTGTGGATGCAAAGTTAAAGAGGAGGAAGTTAAAATTTGGTCTTTTTAGTGACTTCACTAAATGGGAGAATGTGAGAGTGCCCTTTCATGCGCCCCCATTCAGACACTCACAGAAAATCACAGCTATCTCAATATAGGTCTGATTGTACTTGAGATATACAACTTTTGGGGGTGTAAAAATAGACTGGGGAGGATAAGGTATTTAAAAATATTGAAAATATCCCATCTACAAGCTCACAAGCTTCTGCTATTTTCCTTTTTTGTGACATTCTTGTGTGATAAATTATGGCATTAATTTGTGCAAAAACTGAATATTGAGATTACAGCTTTCCCTCTGATCATAGAGGCACCATTCGGTTTCGCCAGCCCTTCAACCAAACAGACCGTTTCCCCACAGAGGTTCATGTGGTAACGTCTCCGTATCTGTGTTGACTTTGGTTGGTTCTCTTGCCTCCCGACCGCAGCCTTCCAGGTGTGCACGGCGTCCGATGACAAGACGGCAGCGGTGGAGGACTTCCTGCGCTACCTGTACGGCGCCATGGCCCGCGATGCCATCTGGCAGTACGCTAGCGAGGACCAGCTGCAGGACGCCCAGATGGCTATCGAACGCAGCGTCATGAACCGCATCTTTAAACTGGCCTTCTACCCAAACCAGGACGGGGACATTCTCAGAGATCAGTGAGTATCTAGACCAGGCCAGTGGCCATGCTGACTCTGTGTCTCATTTAACAGTGATTCAGTTGCCCTCTACTCATACTGGTGGCAGAAATTGTCTAAAGGTTTAAATATCTTATGGCCGTGTTTTCCCATTTCCACTCAATTCCTTTCTACCTTCCAGGCTTTTCCACGAACACATACATCGGCTCTCGAAAGTTGTAACGGCCAATCACAAAGCTCTTCAGATCCCAGAGGTAACGATCCAATGGCCTCATCAGACGACACCCAAAGAACATTTCCTATAACGGGCCGTTATGTCTCTAATGGCTGCTCCACAAGGTGCTTTGAAGTGTTAATGTTGATTTTATCCTCACAGGTATATCTGAAAGAGGCTCCATGGCCTTCCGCGCAGTCTGAGATCAGGACCATCAATGCCTACAAGACCCCCAGAGACAAAGTCCAGTGCATACTGCGCATGTGTTCCACCATCATGAACCTGTTGAGTCTGGCCTCTGACGACTCCGTCCCTGGAGCAGACGACTTTGTCCCTGTACTCGTCTATGTCCTCATAAGGGTGAGTCCCGCTACTCAAGCACAAAAAAAGCAAGAAAAAAGCATATTTGTTAATGAGATTTAGAAGCTTTACCACACTTTCACACTTTTTTTTGTGTTAATATGTGGTTTTCGATACTTTAGATGTTAGCAGTGAGGCCAGTGTCTATGACGTCATGGACGCTACTTCCTGGACCCACAATTCTTTGGTGCACTGCACCTCCTTGAGGATAGCAGGAGGACATTTGGTCCAGGATGAGACACTTGGCTCACTGCTGAAATATAAAGTACCACATATTACCAGTGTTGGAGAGTAATAAATATTGTATTACTTATTGCCCCTTTAGAAGAGTAATATTACATTACATATTACTTCTTCTTAGTCAGAAGAAGAATCACCCACTTTACAATTCTTTATAATCCTAATACAAGGATAATGAAACTGGCTGTAATAATACCAGGTTGCTGTTCATCACGCTTTTGTCAGTCAAAGTAAAGTCGCATTAACTCCTTTCACCAGCGCAATACTGTTGAAAGCAGCACTGAAAGCAGCTAGTAATATTAGAAGTAACTGTAATTTTACTGATTCGTAGGACATAATCTCGTTATATTACTTGTTAGAGTAAAGTAATAATATTACTAGTTAAACACATCTCTGCAGGTTACACACACAGGAAAGTGTGCTAAAGTCATTAACATTAACAGTGAAATGTCCCTTTACTGCATTTACACATTATGCTGAACAGCCGACTAGCATTACCGGGTGCATTTTAAAATCCTTTTTTTTTTTTTTTAAAAAAAAGGTTGAAAATAATCATCCTTAGACCCTTAACTGATATCATTTATAATTTTTACACGGTGGCGTTGAGATTTTGTTTCCGCCGGGCCGATATATAACCTGTACCGTGATGTTTTCCATATCTCCATATTCATGGGCGATAATCTGCGCGGGGTGTAATAAGCGCGTGGTTGGCTCAGCGGCTAATGTAGGGGCCCATCCTCCTCCTCCTCCTCCTCTCCTCTCCTCTCCTCTCCTCCCCTCCAGGCAAACCCGCCCTGCCTGCTGTCCACCATTCAGTACATCAATAATTTCTACGCCAGCCGGCTGAGCGGGGAGGAGTGCTATTGGTGGATGCAGTTCACCGCGGCGGTGGAATTCATTAAGACCATCGACGATCGCAAGTGATGCGGAACAAGCCACCTGTACGGGCAGACTGCGGGGGAAGGAGCCGGGAGACTGGGATGCGGCCCAACCAACTGCTTGCCCACCTTCCCCTTCCCACAAAACCCAACAGCTCACAGAGAGCCGGCCTTAAAGGGGATCTCCGCCCATTTTCAGCATTGTACCATGTCATTAATAGACCTTTTAGAGATGTTATGTGGACATGATAAAAAAGGTCCCATCCCATTCTGTGTTTCCTAGAACTGGCGGTCTGCAAAAAAAATCATGAACATGGTGAGACGCAACTTGATGATGTCATCAAGTTGTGTCTCACCATGTTAATGATTTTTATTTTAGGACCTCTTTTTTTCTGAGAGTGTACAGATGGAACCAAATGGATCCTAGCGGGTCCATTTGTAAACTCTCAAGAAAAATGTTGAAAATTGAGTGGTGTTCCCCTTTTAAGCATCGCTCTCTTTATTTGTATAGCTGTACATAGCCAGAGACGTTGAGAGATTACAAAGTATATATGATTACTGTATGTATGTGTGGACAAATCCAGGTTTTAGCAAGTGGTTGAAAGAGAGAAAAAAAGGCCTTTGGGAGGGAGGGGTGGGGGGAAGGGGGGTCCACATGTTGATGTTTGAACTTCAGCCGAATATTTGGATCATTTCCTTTGATCTCGTTGTCTCTTCTGTCATGTTTTTGTTTGTTTTTTTTGTTTTTTTTTGTTTTTTTTTGGGGGGGGGGTGTCTGTATTAGATTTTATATATCCCATGATATTATTCTAAATCGACACATGGAAAAGATAATCAGATGAAAAGGGACCATACTTCTACAACATGATCACTGATGGTGTTTTTTTTTTGTAAGCGAAGGGCTTACGGCTTATTTCAAGTGATCTAATGCTCGTCAAACGCATTGTAACATGGGGGCGGGGGGGATTTACCGGGCTGTGATGGTTACTGATAAGAGTTGTTTAACTCTGTGCTGGTGTTTTTTCGTACACTGATCAATTTGCGGTAACCTTGCTATTTAAATGCTAGCATATCGATAGTAGGGCAGCTTCTCTATGGAAACGTTCAATGACATTCGTTTACCCCCCATTTCCCCTCAACACCTCGCCTATTATACTTCATCAGTGAAAGTTTAAACGCAAGGGCCCATATTTGTATGGAATAAAAAAAATATTTATTTCTATTTAAAGCTTTTGTTTAAGTTTTGAGAATGATTTCACATATCATTGCCCATATTAGGTGTCTGGCAAGCCAGGTTATTTTAATGAAACTTGATAGAAAGGCCTCGATATAAAAAGGCACCTTAATGATGACTAACCCAAACTCTAGGTGGGGTCAGTGGGCAGTTGCGGATGTTTAGATACAGGGTCATTGCTGAACCACAGCTGTGCACAGTGAGTAGTGTTCACTTTATTTTTTTGTGTTTTTTTTTTTTTCTTTCTTTTTAGGAAAGGGGGGTATATTGAAATGATATTGAAATTAGTGCCTTTTAAGATGGGGTGCTTCGTGTACAGTAACAGTTATTTTTTATTACAAGGTTCCCTTTTGTGTTTTCCATTTGTGCTTGCGAACATAAAGCAGCCATGCCCCCTCCTCCTCTGCCAACGGTCCAATCACACGACTCCTTGAGAGAAAAAACCTGTCCAGCTGTTGCAGCAACACAAAAACAAAAAAGGGGGGCGGCACAATGTTATTGGTCATACACGGATTGTTCCCTTTAATGCAATGGTGTTCTGGGTTCGTGAACAATAACATGTAATGCCCCTTTGATATTGTATAGATCCCTACCTCAGAGTTGAAATCAATGAACCTGATATCTCAAATCTGCGCACAGTAAACCCGCATTGGTTGGCAACAGAGGATCATTTGCACTGTTCGAGTACTTGCTTCAGATTCAGCACATCTTACGTAATACCAGGGGACATGTTGGAGAGGGGTTGGAGTTGGACTGAACTGCTGTGATGGTCGTGTTGAACGCAACCTTCCCATATGCCCTCGCTTAGTGAACAAAGTTATTACTGAGCTATCAGTATGGACAGACTAGTGATTGGATTAGCTCTCTACCTCCTCAGTTCAAGAAAGGGACTCATCTTTGTGTGCACTTATATCTTTTTTTGTCTTTTACCCACCCCGCTCCAGTGGTAGTACACCCGTGATTAGAGTTTTCAAATGAACAAAGCTCCTTTTTTCACATGAAACTGATAGTTGTCCTCTGCCTCTTGTAGTGCACAAACGTGCCATCATTTTATGCAGTATAGTTTAAATAATTATGCTTTATACTTAACCCAGCACCCCATTCCAAAAAAATAACTGATAATCCAAGTGAAAAACAGTAGTTTTCTGCAGGAGGCACAGGGTACAACAAAATATAAAATGAGGCTTTATCAATGCAAAAGTCAATGATCTGGCAGCACAGACAGCAATGTATGATAAAAAACAAACGTGTGTGTATAATGTGACTTGCAGTGGGTGTAGCACAGGACTGAGGTTTATCTAGTGAATGTGTGAGAGCGTGCTTCAGTGAGTGAGGTTGGCTGAGCCCTGTGACTTCTTGCATGATGGTATTGGATGGTCATTGTACCTTCTACGCCCAGGATAAACTGTACAATACGACTGGTATCTGCCACAGGCCAGTAACCGATGCTGTGAGAAGAGGATGTCGAGTTGTTTTCTTTTGTGTCCTTCCGCCTTGAATCTCATTTATTTGTTTTGCACAAACCAGATGTCTCCTAAAATTTTACATGGAACAGTCTTTTTAAAAAATATATATTATTTTGTTTGTTTTTCTTTTCTACCTTTCTGACAGACTTACTGTATACCCTTTTATTAAAGCCACAGTCGTTTGCCATAAGCATAACATTGTAATTTGATGAATCCTGCATACTAAATGGGAGGGGTGCAGTACTCTGTTCCTAGTTCCGAACAGTCATTTGGGGTAGGTATAGGATCAGACTGTTACACTTTGTCTGTTCAAGGCGATGAACATTTCACTTCCAATGCCAGTCTTGGTATTTGCAAAATGTGTTTTTGTTTTTCTTACTCCCAACAGTGAAATATGCACAGTCGATGTATGTGCAGTAGCCTATATGTCCAAGGCTTATCTGTGTAATCAGTTTTAGGAGACACCGATGTACTGGGAAATGATGTTGAGGCTCATATCTATACTAATTAAGTCTATGATGTCACTTTAATTAGATATCTACGCAGTATGTAGATCTATTATATGGAACGAGTCGAGATGAAATTAATTCAGACCTGTTTTGTGTTTCAGTGTTCCCGGATAGGCCTAAAAGCTGACCAAAGCTGTTCTTTAATAACCTGAGAGTGAGATACTGTTCATATAGGCCTACCATATAAACCGTTTATGCACAGGATGAAAATTCAAGTATGCTCCACGTGACCGTCATAGCAGGACCTGCAATTTTGAGCATTGATTGTATGCAAGCTACTGGAGAGAGATGTGACAAAAGATGTTATATAGATGGACCGCTGATGGACAACTGTTCAAGAAAAACAAAAAGCCTTAAGCCCGATTCATACTTTCACTGCACGGCGGTGACACGCAATCAAGCTGTGGCGTTTCTGAGCAATTTGGAGCACCAGGCAAGATTTTCTCCTGTGACATCATACCTATGACAGGCACAGTAAAGTGGTGCCCCCAAGGGATAAAATTCTGAACTATTTTTAAACTAGAGCACATTATGTGTTTTAAATGTTCAATTCTGGTTATAGAGGGCGAGTATAATATATTTATCCATATGAGGCTTATTAGCCTGGTATCCTTTTAAAGCATGTCTGGTGGTGCCCCCCCTTCCCCCTCATAGCGCCCCAGGCAACTGCCTAGTCTGCCTAATGGCAAAAGCGCCCCCATGATCAAGCTGTCCATGCGTTGAACTTGAGTGGCGTGACACCGTCGTACGATGGAGCGTAAGTTAGGCTTTCTAGCTTTATACAGTTCTCATAGCCGACTGCACTCTGCTCCAACTACCTGACCTGTAGGCTACTATACAATAGAGGTGAAAGGCTGGGTAGAGAAGAGCCAATTTTACATCTTACTTTTAATTGTAAGCTTCTTGCACAATGAATTATGACATGATGCGGGGGGAGGGGAGGGGGCGATTTAATTGTCTGTTACTGTGATTTATGCATTACGTAATTCTTAAAAAAAAAACGAAACAAAAAAAACAATAAAATAGGTTTTCCCTCCATCCTGTCCTGTAGCAGTCTTTAATGGAGCATTCAGTGATTTAAAAAAAAAAATAACTGGGTAAAAAAAGGAATGGTCTGCCCTGGTAACAAGATGTGCACATGCACATACTCTACAGTGGGTGGGGAGGCAGGCAAACTTGTGTGTGTGTGTGTGTGTGTGTGTGTGTGTGTGTGTGTGAGAGAGAGAGTGAGTGTGAGAGAGAGACTCAGTCAAGTGTGCCCTTTTTGTGCAGACAGACACACTGGCACGTGCTCATTGTAAAGCTAAAGGGGGAGGACATCGCACTTAATTATGCACGCGGTACGCTAATGCTTCATTATTCTGCGACTCCTTGTTCAGTGGGAGGTATATGTGGTGGTCGACACGGCCACACAAAAAGATGTATGAAAATGTATGCATGGAATATAATTGTTAGTGGGGGCAGTGGAGCAGGATCAGCCCATCTCCCAGCCACAAATAGCAACCTCTCGGCAAACATTTAATTACTGCTGACAAGTGTACAGCGGATTGTAATTGGTGATACCAACTCCCCCCCCCCCCCATCTAAAAGCTCCGCTTACTCCACCGATTGCCTTCCCTAATAGTCATCTTTTTCCTTCTTATCATGAAGTTCTTCGTGGGGTGCACTGTACTGAATCCCCTGATGATATCTCTCCCAATCGTTAATTTAAATTCACATTTTTATGTGTGGAGTTAATTAGTTGAGGCCAATGGCTAGATTGGGCCTGATTTGAAGATTAGATGTTTTTTGTTGTTTAGGTGGCACTCGGCTGATCTGAGATCCGTGGAGGATAAGAGTTTCCTTTTCTCTCCTCCGATAAACTGCACAAGGATGGGCACTGGGCAGACCTACTGTAGCCCTTGCGTACTCTACTCATACCGAAATTATTTTTATTTGGTAGGCCTGCTTGAGTTGGGCGGCTGAAATGGAGATGATCATGAGAGAGATCAACGTGCAGATCTGACCTGACGTTACCTCGGATCATCATCCGCAGTGCGGAGCGCTGTTTTACGGTGGGGATAGCATGGGCTTAGTAAAGTGAGTACCAGGGATCAAATTGAGAAGATGGGGCTTCTTCATCTCTGATGCAACGTGTTTCATATTTATGTCAGATTGTTGCATGAGGGATCTAAACAGCCCTGCGGCCTCACACCCAGATGGCAGTGGAATAACAGATGATCAGTCCAACGGGGCTTGTGCATGACTTCACACACACTGGTCCGCAATGGAGGAGAGAGAGGAGGAGGGCCAGTCCAAATATACTACTTTAAAAGCTGGCGTCCCAATTCTTTATATATATATATATATATATATATATATATATATATATATATATATATATATATATATATATATATATATATATATATATATATATATATATATATATATATATATATATATATATATATATATATATATATATATATATATATATATATATATATATATATTGGCCATAATACTAGTCTAAAACATTGGGTTTAATGGTCCATGTGACCATCAGTGCCAGTGGTCCTTGAGATGGTTCCAGGTGGACCTCAGGCTAAATGATGGAAATTTGGTTACGCAGATGTAACTCTTTAAGAGCGTAGAAATGAAACCAAATGGACCCTTGGGTCCATTTAGTTTCATGTTTACACTCTCAAGAGTTAAAATATTCATCTGAATTAGCCCAAGTCCACATAAGATTAATGTTAATTTTGATCTGTAGGTTTGTCCTAAATCCAGCCTGGTATTGTGGTAGGCTATTGAGCAAAAGAAATCGTTTTGGGTCTGTGGGGCTAAAATGTCATCAAATTTTAAATAAATAGAGGATTCTTCTATCAAAAAGATTGAAAACCAGCTAAAAACGTCTTCGAAAATAGCAGGCGCACAATACATTGCGGATGGTTGTGGAATAGTTAGGCTATTTTCACTATTCTTTATGGTAGGCTACACACCACTGTGGATATGTCCTATTCGTCCATCTGTATTCCATTGACTTGGAATACTCAGCCTACTGCTCTTGTAACAGGCTGTTCACAATCACGTTACAACATAAGCTCAGTTATCAGTATAGGCTAACAGCTGCAGAACTGCTACCAATATTATCATGTAGGCCTACAGCAGGTCAAGGCAGGAGACGGACGGACAGACAGACAGACAGACAGACAGACAGACAGACAGACAGACAGACAGACAGACAGACAGACAGACAGCTCAACCGAAAGCATCGATATGATCAATATAATATATTGTAAATGTGTGAGCGAGCGTGTCGTTCCCTCCAGTTCCTGCAGATGGCAGACGCACCATTCCCCGCGACGGTCTCCCGAGCTGCAGCCTCAGACAGACTCAGGCTGCAGACAAAGAACATACCATGGGACATGATGACTATTTGACTTTTAAAGCCAATAATAGGAATGGCTGGGTATAAAGAGTATGCATTATTCATATTATAATTCATATTATTTTTATTATTAGTTTTTAAATTATGCCATTAGCCTTATGATTTTGTGATGATGATGATGATGATAGCATCTTGTCATATGTTGGGCTGCACCCCTCTCTCAAGTTTCAGAAGCTTGTAGTCTATGGGCCTGTGCTAGTACACAATCAAACTTTCACCTCCACAGTGACAGTGTGTCTGACATATATGCTGTGGGGTTTCAGACTGCAAATGATATGCACGCCTATTGGAAAGGATTGTGTGGACTGTATTCAAATTGTTATGCTGCAGGCATGTCTGCCCATAAAAACCTAACCTGCCATACTATTAAAACAAATAAATTGAATAAAAATAATATAATTAAGATAAATAAGTCTACAATGCATTCAAACTGCCGGAGTTGGGCAGGCAAGCTGGACATTCTAAAAATGAGAGAGCCCCTACATGGGAATAAAACTATATAACCTATTAAAGTATTTCCCATCTTGACGGCAATAGCATCAGACACAACATCCGTGTGTGTGTGTGTGTGTGTGTGTGTGTGTGTGTGTGTGTGTGTGTGTGTGTGTGTGTGTGTGTGCGTGTGCGTGTGCGTGTGTGTGTGCGTGTGTGTGTGCGTGTGCGTGTGCGTGTGTACCGTGTGTGTCTATATACCATGTGAGAACCATCCCAGCTGATTGTGAGAAATCTTCACTAAGGAGAAAACAAACAACACAAGGCAGCAGCACGTCAATTAAATTAAAGGGGGAGTCTAAATGAACAAAATGTCAAATACACATATTAAAACTTAAATGAAATAGCCGCGAGGATGCTGGGGAGAGACGAGGAGGAGATTAAACTCAGAGGGATACCAACGTCTCTGTGCCCCGGGGTGATGCTGCTGCACCACACGTAAATAGTGAAACTGAGCCTTTCTCTATTATGATTTTAGCACAAACCACAGAGACGCACATGCAGTGTGGAGGGAAAAAAAAGACATGTTTTCCTTCTTTCTTTTCAAGGATAACAAATAATTCCAATTGACACTTGTATCTGGTCATGAGGAAGGATAAAATCAATTAGGCCATGCAAGATAAGACAAAAATAAAATTCTAAAAATGACTGATTTTTTTTTTCTTTAGCTTACAGGATGACAGGTATAACTACCTATCTGTGTTTGTGTTTGAGAGATGAGATTCAATGTATTCTCAATGTACAGTACAATACAGTACAGGGAATTGTATGGTGTCCTCCAAAAAAACACCAGCTATTGGGGCTATATTATATAGACTACAATACATATTTGGCATATAGTGTAATATGGCTTTTGTATAACAATAGCATGGCTTTGGTCTAAAATAGCATAGCCAAGATTCATGTTTACCTGCTAGTGCAAGCACCAATACCACCAATTAGGCAGAGTGACAATTACAATTGTGTGGTTACTTGAAATTGCACTCTATATCGTTGGAAAAAGAACAGTTTCCATAGGCATGGTTAATCACCTATGACTATGAGAGAAAGAGTGGGAGGTGACATCAAATTGAACCGTGGAAATGGAACAAGAATTAGATGCACTTAGCCATCACATGTTAATGGCACCAATCAACAGCCAATTACCCAGTGTGCTTCAGCGTCTTGACAAGTGCAGGTGTACTCTGTGCTTCCACATGCCTCTTTCATGCATTTCCATAAATACAACAATAAGCTCGCCTCTCTAATTGTGCTACGCACATTCTCCATTGTGTTTCCAATTAAGCAGCATTGTTAGGTATAAGTGTCCACCATGGAAATGTAATCAGAAATACCCTATGGGTAACCATAACATGCATTTAACAGGACGGCCTCAAATCGATACGGCCGTTATTAATTTATTAAAATGTGCTCTTTTATTAATAATGAACAAGGGCTGTTTCATGCTGCCGAATCATTTCTTTTTTCTTTTTCTTTTTTTTACATACTAAATGTTTAAAAAGAAAATGAAAAGAAAAGCCTGTTTGTGCTAAGGTTCAAGGTTTTGCCAGCCCACCATGGCTGGCATCCTTATTTACAAGTGGACATTCTGCAGTGGTGTGTCAGTGCTTGGCATCATGGCCCTTGTTGTGAACATGATCTAGACTGAAAATCTGCTGCTGCTGATGCTGATGATCTTTGTCACTGGGGTGGATGCAAGGCTCAGCCCGAGCTGATGCCATGACAAATCTACAAGCAGCACGCACACACACGCACACACACGCACACACACACACACACACACACACACACACACACACACACACACACACACACACACACACACACACACACACACACACACACACACACACACACACACACACACGTTTACAACCTCTGCGCACACATATACAACCCCCACACACATATACTGAAGACAATCATCACCCATACCCGGTCGACACATTGTCCCAATATGACCTACTTTGATTATGCAACAGGTGATGGGTTTCCCCTGGATGTCATCTCTGTCATTGGCCTCCCTTCAGAGACGGCACTCTGGACCCTGGGAGAGCTGGCTGGCAACATGCCCCATCTACAAAGTGAGCTGTCCTATCACTGACATCAAGTGAGCTGAAGATGTCATGTCTTCATCTTGTGAGAGTTCAATCCTCCTTTCAGGATGGATCAGGCTCTCTGTCGCATGAGAGAGTCAGTGTGGAGATAAGTGTAGTGGATCATACTTCCTCTTGGGGATATGTGAAAAGTAACCCGTTTGACATGGGCATTCCTAATAAGGTCCTCTCACATGTGTGCGTGTGTGGTGTGTGTGAGTTTGTGTGTTGCATCAAAACGGCTAATTAAAGCTAATTAAAATGTATACAAGGTTTTGTAGTTGTTGAAGGTCTTAAAGGTTTTAAAGGTGTTGACGGAGTTAAAGGAGTGGCATGATTTTTGCACATTTTCTGTTTTGCATGCGGCTATGGTGTCAACGTTACTCTAATAGACCTCCAAGTGTGATGATGATTCTGATATTTGTTCCCTGTATACTTTTGATTTATTCCTGAAAGCTGAAAGCCTTTGAGTCAAAAGACCCAATCGAAATAACACCATTTTAGTGACATCCATCCCTCCCACATTTCATACAACAACAGCTGTGGGCTGTAGTTCATTAGGGGGCATGCTAAGGTGAAAACCAGATATATTATGTGACCAGATAAAAACACATTTTCAACACTTGCACTGTTCACCTTCTTAAAATCTTCCCCCTAGTGTATCATAATACCTGATGATAAGGTATTAGGGTGGAAAAAAATCTTGGCACTCCATATTTAAACATTAATAGTGTAAAATGATAAATGTGGACAGTAACAGACTAACAGTATTGAGTATTGTAACATATTTTTCAGGGTATAACACTGGTTGCTACAGCCTATAGGGTCCAAAGAGGAGGTTGCTATGGTCCAATAATACAACGTAGGTGGTTGCCTGTCTATAGTGGCCCTTCTAACCATAATGTTGACCATAGTACAGGGCTATTGGCATGACACAGATGCTGACATGACACTAACCATGTTTTTATTTTAAAAGGTAAAAACGTAATACCTGATAGAGCTCATATTCCAAAATCACATGTAGCTGCCAGCTCCAAGCAAGTGCTCAGTCTTAGTTCAGTTGAAATGCTGTCTTCTCCTGTGTGAAAGACACAAATGTATGGAATACAACTTTAATTTGGATAATGAAAGACTTTATTATGTGCTTTGTCCTGGATTTGTAAAAAGTTTCAAAAGAGAAGCCACTCTGCCAAACACCTGGCTAGCCTACAGGTATCAGCTTCCAGTCCCTCTCAGGCTGAATACCAAATAATCAAATAAATAATTAAATGAAATGCATAGGCTACATGGAGTCCTTCATTGCACTCACATCGGCATAATAATAATATAACACTTAAATATAATTGTTATCAGTTATTATTCACTATACCAGGGTTTATTGTAAACAGTTGGGGCTATGCACTGTGAATGCAGCTTATTGGTAGACACTCCCTAGCACTAAACAGGCGGACTCTTTAAAAAAAAATCTGTGGCGTTGCCCCGCCCCCTTCCTCCACACACGCACTAACCCTAAACCAGCGCCATCTAGAGACAGAGTTCTGACAACTCCGTTCACTTCATGGGGCCAATCCAATGGCGGCCGCTAGTGCTGCTGGGAAGGGGAATAGTGACACTCTCAGAACGTTGTCATAAAAACGGCATGAACAAAGATTTTTTTATTATTGTATTAATGACTATACCTTTGTAGAAAATAATCAGTGCATTACAAATGAGAGAGGACATGTCGCAGGATATTTTTGTATACTTTGTTTGCATTATATTTTTTCCCAATAGCAATTCACTTCAAAGGAGCTTTATTGGCATGAGAAATCGCACCTCATTCACAAAGTGACACTTCCGTAAACGTCACTCTCGCGGTATTCCCGCGAGACTGTTACTCTGTTCTATTGGGAAATAGGCAGAGATGCATTGGACTCAGACAACAGCCCAGCTTTAATGACTTAAAATCCCTTTATTTTCGTTTTTTTTTAAATAATGGCACATCATACAAATTGCAGAGACTATAGTTGTTACTGTGAAATAATTTAAATTGACTGTCATATTGCATACATATGTAAAATAGCTCTTATTTGCGCCACTCTCGTCTTTCAGACTCCATGGTTTGTCACTGTTATGTTCTCGGCGACCACTGAGCACGTGACTAAAACCACGTGACTGCGTACCCCTTCAATGGCGCAACTCTCCCTCTAGAGGGCTCTGCCCTAAACAAACAGAGCGTCCTGCGCACTGCGTTACAACCTCTGAAATGAATGTGGTTAAAGAGTGAAACAAACAACAACTTGTCACTGGTGGGACTTGGAAGTGTAGAGACTGTCATGTCACTTACTTGTGACAGCTGAAAGACTCGCAGTAACAAGCTGCGTTGGTCGTTCTGTTTGCTGTGTGCTGGAACTGGATTTCTCCAGGTGAGATGGGGTGTGCGTGCTGTGCACTATTAGAAGTTACAACCTGAACTAGCTGTAAGCAATTGACAGTATTATGCTATCTATGCTATGCTAACAATCTTGCACCACATCTGAATATCGTTTAGCTAGAACTTAATTCAATCCCTCATGTGTTATTAGAAAGCCTACTTTCATTAGTGGAAACACTGAGCCCCCCACACGCACATATACATGGACCTTTTGGCCAGAAAGCCATTGTTTTTCTATGGAAAAACAACCATGTATACGTGTTGTGTGGCTTTCTAATAGCCATGTTTGTAGGTAAAGCGTTCTTTATATATCCACTCCAGAAGAGAGGCTGGTAGGAGGAATCCGAGAGAGCAGAGCTCCACTGCAAGGCAGCATCATAGAAGCAGTGGAGTTGTGGACCAGTTTAGAGCTACTATAGCTACCAAACAACAATGTGTGATGCAACCTGTTTGAATACTGCGTTTGCTGGAATTAAATGTTTTATTGTTTTTATTATTATTTTCATATCATTTCAGTGTGGTCACAAAAAGAATATGTTTCAATCCCCAGGTGGTATAGTGCATGATTTTAGAAGATGTACATGATGTATCTACAGGTGTCTACTACACAAGTAGGTTATAGCATTTGCATGTCTCTCTGTGTTCCATATCCACGTGAAAGTTGTGGCATAAAATATCTATTTAGTCAAATATCTCCACTTTTTCACAAGCTGCACAATGCACACAGGCATCTTTTCCCTCGGGCAAAGGTAGGCATAATGACATCTGCACTACATTTTTGAAAAGTTTCTCTCTAGTGAGTGCACACAGAGTAATGACTACTTTGATCACTGCGCAGATGTCAATCAAACCATATCCCAACTAGAGTAATCCATGGCTGTGATGTGAACATTTCACTTGAACGGAACATAGAGACATGCCAGGGCTACAAGTAGATCTACTCTGCTCAATGTAGGCATTATGATTTTCTTTTGCAGTCCTATTACACAATTTATGGCAAAAGCATAAAATAAAAAAATACTCATGTAACATATATTCAAAATATGCTATGCATAATCTTAATTACAGTTTGTTGAGGTCAGTACATCCTTTGGTTTAACAATTATAAATAAAGTTTAGTAGTTTGACGGCTCCTCAGTGGTCTCAGTGGTCAACTAACTTGTCATTTCCCCCTTTGCCTGTCTGGCAATTAATCGCAATGTTCAGTGTCTGTACCTCGCTCTGGAATACTGTATATAATGTATATGTTGTGACAGGATGCGGTACTGTATGTATGTTGTGACAGGATACAGCAAACAGGCTTTGTTTGTTGTTTTGCGCCTACTGTTGAAGATGGGAGGTGAGTTGTTGTGATGGGGTACATTATACATGTATTTTTCTTTCCTTCAGACTCTCCAGGCTTGTGGCTTTCCTCACAACCTATTCTGGGCCCCAGTAGGAGCCATGTCCACAAGAACCGGTAATGGGAATCTCCACATACGTCCTGGCCTTCGCTGCAGCCAAATACTGTGCTCCTACCTAACCTGGTGTGGAAGCTATATGCCAAAGAGGTTGATACTGCCTTAACAACCGGATCATAACTGGTTGTCTGAAGCCCCACCCCTGTATTCCACCTGCCAGTCCTAGCAAGAATTGCCCCGGCTGGCCTCCGACAACAGTCTGATGCGGTGCTACCCTTCCACTGGCAAGCAAATCCCAGAAACATGACTGACATATACCTGCATGACACCACTATGACAGTGTTGCCTCTAAACAGACTCAATCCTGCCACCCAATACAACAAGGCGGTACAAGAGATGCTCAGTTCTACCCCTGAGGAGCTGTCTACGAAAGGCGTGCATGGCAGCCTACTGGAAGCTGGAGTTTGAATCCGCTGGGTCGACACACTGTCACCGCTACAGGTACATCTGGCCACGCCCGCGATCGATGGACCCCACTGAACCGACTGCGTACTGGGGTGGTCTGCTTCAATACGTCTATGGAGAAGTGGGGCCTGGGCTGGCAGACACCGCAGCATGCAAGCGCAGGGAGTTTGAGGAGACTGCCGACCACACCACATAATCAACACCTGTCCCCTTGACCACCATCAGTCATCGGAGGACGGCCTCTGTGATGTGGGACATGAGACGTGGGCGTGGCTGCGGGCATTGAGCTGGACACCTGCCAACATCAAGAGGAAAGGACCATGACCCCCAGACAGCAACATCCTGACATCCTGGCAGGGGTGTTGCAGGAGAGGATAGCCTTACTTTATACACTCTGAGTGGTATGGCAAGTGTGTGAAAGTCTAACCCTCCACCATATCAAGCACGGCTTCTTCTCAGGTCATATAGCCTCTACTATGTGCATCGCTAAATAAATATCAAATACCAAGATGAACCCGTTTTCAACAAGTATCTGTATGGGACGTTGCCAAGGGTCAGTGAGAAGATGGCAGCTAAGAGAACGGGCTGCCACTGACACACCGGAAGCTTCCAGCATCGGTTCCAAAGTTTGACCGTGGTCATCCCTTCACAACATATGAAGAAGTCAAGTAGGCTATAATATAGAAGACGACTCAAGGTAGGAACCCTTTTTCCTTTTTGCTGCTGCTGCATGTGGGGTCTTATATTACTGGTGTGTCTGCTAATGTGTTTGTACAAGTTGTTATGGTATTGTCGTGTTCAAATTGTTAGTGACTGTTTCTGGCTCTGCAATTGAATGCTGGTGTGAATCAACAGATTTTATGTTGTGTTTTAAGGTAATGAGTTGCAACAGGGAACAACGGAATATCATGCACAGTATGTGGCTCTTGGTCATTTCAGTTAGGTGCAAGCTTTCTGTTTCCTTTTGGGCTTTGACATTTTGGAATAGAAGACTGTTGTTGATCTACACTACGTCTGCTGTGTTGTGGGTGCTGTCCAAGGTTTTGGTCTTGTATTGATCTTGCATTGCTCAGTGACTGGGTGGCTGATATTGGTTCATGCCTGGCTTGGTGGCAACACCTCTGCTGTCTATGTAGGCAATTATTCCTCCTTTCTTGCCCTCTCTTTATTTCTGGGACCTCATGTACATTGTATTATCTTTAGTGTTAATTAACCGAGTATACAAATGCACCCATACTGTATGCATACATGCACATGCATGCAGGCTCATAGTATGGATATGAATATTATGTTGGGCTGTCTTTTAATCATAAATGCCTGTCACTTCTCAGCCATGGGGGCTTAACCTTCTTTAGACATTTGTCAGCGTATGTGTCAACTTGTCCCACTGCAAATGCATGGCTATTTTCAAGTGTTTGCTCTTTGTGTAATTCTCTCAACATGAATTCCTCTATACTGGCAGAGAGGCCTGTGGCATGATTTATTCAAACCATTTCTTATTTCCTTGCTGTGTCATATACTTGACCCGACATTTGGGTTAAACAAAGGCAGTAAATTTAACTTGTAAGACCTGTTGCTGTCATAGAGCACTACATAAAACAGTATGTCGATGTTGCATGGACTGTGTTGGTTGGTTGGTTGGCTGGAATTCTAAATGTACTTGAGTGAAAGTATAAAATGTACCATAAGTAGAAAGTACTGACTATGCGTTGTGATCATTGTGACCTTGTAGATCCGCTATTTTCTAATGGCCGAAATGTGTATAATGATGCTGAAGCTCAGTGGAGTGAAATACAATAGTTACCTCTGAAATGTAGAGTAAAGGTACTGAAGGTTTTCCATACTCAGGTAAAGTACAAAATACAAATAATACATATCTTAAAATTGAAAATTAAGTATACTACTCTCATCAGAAGCATAATGTTAATCACCACAAGTCTGTCTGTAAAATAAGGCAGTAAGAAATCCATAACACTCGATAAATCAATCTGTTCGGCGGTAAATACAGCAAGCTACTTAGCAATTCATATTAATTACATTCGAAGAGACGTCAATGCCCAATGGGGAAAAATTGCAATTAATTATTTATCGGCCTATATTGTGATCCGTGTTGTCAGGGGTCATGCTCCGACATGCAGTTGGCAGCACACATTAGTGTGTATGCGTCTGTGTGTGTGTGTGTGTGTGTTTGGATAAGACTTTAATGTGGCCCAACTCTGTGACAGCCAGGCAACGGCACAGACATGTAAGATCCACTCTACACCCTCCTCCCTGTCTCGCAGCACAGCAAACTGCTTTTGTTTCACCGCCACCCCACTACACTGCTCCCCCACATTTGCTGTCCACAGCACACAACGCAATATATTAATTAAAGGGTTTCAGAAATGATAATACGGACAATAAAGATAGTCCTCCCTCTTCGTCCGCCGCCGTCTACTGTCAGGCAACATTAGGAGGCTACGTGAGAGGAGACATGAGGAGGAGGGGATGGAGGAGAGAAAGATACAGCTCCTTCTCTCTCTCCAGAATGTAATCTCCCTGATGTTACATGGTGCAGCGGCCTAAACTGATAAATTGCAGATTAAATGGCGGCCACACTCCACTTCACCCAACTACTCCCCTTGCACCACACCCCCCCTTTAGCTTCACACTTTTCTGCTATTCCGCGTGCCTTCTTGACCTGTCAATTCCTACCTAATCGTGAGCGGCACTAAAACACCAGGTCTTGACACAGCCAGATCAAGAATGATGAACATCTCTTAGTGGCGGGAAAGAAAAAAAGGGAAAAACATGCGCTCCTAACTCTACTAGAAGGCTCGCATCACTTATGCAGAAATCAGCAGCGTTGTGTTGCCAAACACCCAGGAATTACGCTCGCTCACAGGAGATGCACAAGGTGCGCGTTGTACGGCGATGACGACCCAAAATACAAAGGATACAGGAGCAGCATAGGATATTAATGGTAGAGCGTCCATGTCAATATTTTGGGTTGTGTCCAGAATCATGTATGTTTAAAACTGTTATTAATACTAGTGTGATGTGCTGTTCTTTGTATAGCACAGCGCTTGAGAAGGAGGCAGGGGAGTTTTTGCCATTAGGCAGACTAGACAGTTGCTTGGGGTGCCTCGCATTTTTTAAAATATTTATTGATGTCCATTCCTGGGAAAACTTTGACGAAATGACACATCAGTACAATATAAAGTATCCACTGTATAGCTTGGAAAATGGTGTACATTTCATTTTTTCATTAAAATAACTGAAACACAGCCATTAATGTCTAAACTGATGGCAACAAAACTAACTACACCCTTCCAAATTGGGCCCAAGCCGCCCAAGTAGACATTTTCCCTCCCCAATTTCATGTGCCTTGTTAGTGTTAACAAGGTCTCAGGTGTGAGAGGTGAGCAGGTGTGTTAAATTTGGCAATATCGCCCCCTACATCTCATATTGGTCACTGGAAGTTCAACATGGCACCTCATGGCAAAAAAAACCTCTGAGGATCCAAAAAAATGGTTGTTGCTCTAGATAACATGGGCCTCGACTATAAGAAGATGCCATCATCCTGAATTTAAGCTGCAGTACTAGTGTACTAAAGTGTACTTTCACTAGTGACAGACCACACATTCAACCATACATCGTTAAACGTTTATTTAGAAAAGAAGGGGTGGATTGAAAGGCATGATAGAAATAGAAATTAGATGAACATGAGTGATATGGAGGGATGAGGATGAAGGGGTGAGGGAGGAGGTGAGGATGAAGGGAATGAGGGGGTGAGGATGAAGGGAATGAGGGAAGGATGGAGGGCGGAGCCCTGGTAGGGATGGGGGTGAAGGGGAAAGGGGTGTGGTCTTGATGGTAGATGGTTCAGGCTCCAATGGGGGTATTGGACCCTGAGTATCTGGCCTGGGGTCCGAAGAGCGAAGCGTCCGTCTTGGTCGACGTCGGAGACGGCACGGTCCGTCTTGGTTGACATCAGAGACGGCACGGTCCGTCTTCATTGACGTCAGAGACGGCACAGTCCGTCTTGATTGACGTCAGAGACGGCACACGACGTCAGAGACGGCACACTCCGTCAGTTCCAGACCCCCATGTGGAACCTGAGAAGAAGAATAGTTTTAGTTTGATTGATTAAGCGAGGTGTGAAGGAGACAGAGTAAGAAGTTGACATGGAAAAGGGGAGGGTGGGAGGGATACGAAGAACAAAGCACGAATGATAGGTAGGCAAGGCAGGTATATATACGTAGACAAAAGGGAGGAGTTTGGGCGGAGCATTAGCGGTTACCATGGTAGTTAAGTCAAGGGGAGGCGCTTGATCAGGTTACCGTGGTGATCAGGGTATGTGACATAAGTTAACCAAGAATGGCGTACAAGATATGATAGAGAGAGACAGGGTAATAACTATAACGATTATTCTTTGAAGTGTGGTCTTCCTCCTGAACATACGTTGTACCAACTCCATTTCACTAGTGACAGACCACACATTCAACCATACATCGTTAAACGTTTATTTAGAAAAGAAAGGGTGGATTGAAAGGCATGATAGAAATAGAAATTAGATGAACATGAGTGATATGGAGGGATGAGGATGAAGGGGTGAGGGAGGAGGTGAGGATGAGGGGAATGAGGGGGTGAGGATGAAGGGAATGAGGGAAGGATGGAGGGCGGAGCCCTGGTAGGGATGGGGGTGAAGGGGAAAGGGGTGTGGTCTTGATGGTAGATGGTTCAGGCTCCAATGGGGGTATTGGACCCTGAGTATCTGGCCTGGGGTCCGAAGAGCGAAGCGTCCGTCTTGGTTGACATCAGAGACGGCACGGTCCGTCTTCATTGACGTCAGAGACGGCACAGTCCGTCTTGATTGACGTCAGAGACGGCACACGACGTCAGAGACGGCACACTCCGTCAGTTCCAGACCCCAGGAGAGGAGTGTGCGAGGAAACAGTTACTTGATGATGGCGAGGTTGGCATTTCATGCCTGGATACGTGCCTGGACAGCTAGTGGGAAGCGTAGTCCCGGGAGATGAATGGAGGGGTTCATAGTCTCTTTAGATTGATGGTAGAGCTGCCAGGACTTGATGGTTAAGCACGAATTCTTAGTGTCTGTGCAGGGAGGATGATAGCTTATAGCATTGGTACTGAGCATTCTGTGTGAGGCGTGTTGGTGGATCCTGCGCAGGTTCCGATGTGATGTTTAGGGCAAGGAGAAAGACCGACTAGTTCTAGAGAAGCGTTGGTGCTAGTTGATAGGGGCAAGTAGCACTAATGGAAAGTTAGAAGTGTGATTATGGTCACGCTTGTCTTGGAATAAGGTTGTTGTTCCTATGACGGTTCAGGACATGGTGGTAGATGGAGGCGGTTAGAGTGGAATCAAAGATCTGGACGATGCTTCTGTTGAGGTTGGAGGCAGTTAGGGTAGAATTGAAGATCTGGGCTATGCTTCTGTTGAGGTTTCAGGCAGTTAGGGTAGAATTGAAGATCTGGACGATGCTTCTGTTGAGGTTGGAGGCAGTTAAGATGGAACGTAGATGATCCGGACGATGCCTCTGTTGAGACTTGAGCCAGTTAGGGTAGAAGTGATTATCTGGGCGATGCCTCTTGAGTTTGCCGGCGGTTATGGTGGAACTTGGTCTGGACCCTGCTTCTGTTGAGGCCGGAGACAGTTAAGAGTGGGACTTGATGATCTGGATGATGCTTCGGATGAGGATGGAGGCAGTTCGAGTGGAGCTTGATTTGGATGATGCTTCTGTTGAAGTTGGAGGTGGTTAGAGTGGGATTTAAATATTTGATAACGATTACGTTGAACGGTGATTGTTGTTTAAGCGGAAAACGGAGCGGCTGGTCAATTAAGGGGCCAAAAAGAAGCCACGACAGGACTGCGAATTCGATTGATGTAATGGATAGACATCACTGGGTAGTTGGTTCTTGCTGTCTGACAGCATCGTTGGGGAGTCGGATCTTGAACATGTGGTGGGGCGATGGTAGGCTGTGCCATCACCAGGAAGAAAGGGGGACGCAGTATCCTGAAGTTAAGTAGGAACTAGAGGAGGCACGCTGTGACAAGGGAGAGATGGAGTGGGCACACTGTTTCACGGGAAGTAGGCACGCTGAGCCAGAGACGGGAGGCGTGCTGTGCGCCCAGATGGGGGAGCGCTGTACCGGAGGAGGGAGGCACGCTGTACCCGAGGAGGGAGATGCAGGGGGGAGGCGCGCTGTACCAGAGAAGGGGCGGTGCGCTGTACCAGGGGAGGAAGATGTGGACGGAGGCATGCTGAACCAGAGGAGTTGGGAGGCGCGCTGTGCCAGGGGAGGAATATGCAGAAGGAGGTGCGCTGAACCAGAGGTGGTGGGAGGCACGCTGTGCCGGGGGGGGGGGGGGGGGGGGGGGGGGGGGGGGGGGGGGGGGGGGGGGGGGGGGGGGGGGGGGGGGGGGGGGGGGGGGGGATGCAGAAGGAGGCACACTGAACCAGGGGTGGTGTGAGGCACGCTGTGCCAGGAGGAAGATGCAGAAGGAGGCTCGCTGGACCAGAGGAGGTGGGAGGCACGCTGTGCCAAGGGAGGAAGATGCAGGAGGAGGCGTGCTGAACCAGAGGTGGTCGGAGGCACGCTGTGCCAGGGGAGGAAGGTGCAGGAGGAGGCGTGCTGAACCAGAGGTGGTCGGAGGCACGCTGTGCGAGGGGAGGAAGGTGCAGGAGGAGGCACGCTGAACCAGAGGTGGTCGGAGGCACGCTGTGCCAGGGGAGGGAGATGCAGAAGGAGGTGCGCTGAACCAGGTGGTGTGAGGCACGCTGTGCCAGAGGAGGAAGATGCAGAAGGAGGCGCACTGAACCAGAGGTGGTGGGAGGCACGCTGTGCCAGGGGGGGAAGATGCAGAAGGAGGCGTGCTGAACCAGAGGTGGTGGGAGGCACGCTGTGCCAGGGGAGGGAGGTGCAGAAGGAGGCACGCTGAACCAGAGGTGGTGTGAGGCACACTGCCAGAGGAGGAAGATGCAGAAGGAGGCGCGTAGCACCGGAGAAGGGTGGCCTGCTGTGCCAGAGGTGGGAGGCTTGCTGTGCCAGAGGTGGGAGGCATGCTGTACTAGAAGTGGGAGGCATGCTGTACCCGAGGAAGGAGATGCAGAGGGAGCGTGCTGCACCAGAGGTGGGAGATGCAGAGGGAGGTGCGCTGCAGGGGGTGTAAGGAAGCGTGCAGTGTGGGGAGGGAGGCAGCTGAGCCAAGAGAGACTGGATGCTGTGCAGAGGTAGGGAAGGTAGAATAGAGGGATGGTAGGAAGGGAGACTGCTGTTGAGTGGGGAAGGAGGTATTCCGTGCAGAGGGAGGAAGATAGCAGAGAAGGAGGGCGGGAAGGAAGCATGCTGCTGAGAAGTGAATGAGGCATCCATGCATAGGGAGAGAAGGAGGGCAGGGAGGAAGCGTGCTGCTGAGGAGGGAAGGAGGCATCCTGTGCATGGGGAGGAAGGTAGCAGAGAAGGAGGGCAGGAAGGAAGCGTGCTGCTGAGGAGGGAAGGAGGCATTGTGTGCATAGTGAGGAAGGTAGCAGAGAAGGAGGGCAGGAAAGAAGCGTGCTGCTGAGGAGGGAAGGAGGCATTCCGTGCAGAGGGAGGAAGATAGCAGAGAAGGAGGGCAGGAAGGGAGCGTGCTGCTGGGAGAGGGGAAGGAGGCATGCCGATTGTGAGAAGCAAGGTAGCCGGGAAGGAGGGCAGAAACAAGGTGGCAGGAAGGAAGCGTGTTCCTGAGCAGCGAAGGAGGCATACCGTTCATAGGGAGGAAGGAACTGTGTTGCGAAAGAGGGAGGGAGCCATGCCCAACGTAGGGAGGAAGGTAGCGGGGGAGGGTAGGAAGGAAGCCTGCTGCTGAGCGGCAGGGGAGGCATACTGGGCATGGAGAGGAAGGAAACACGCTGCTGAGGAGAGATGGAGACATGCCGGGCGTAGGGAGGAAGGTAGCCGGGAAGGAATGCAGGAAAAAGCGTGCTGCTGAGAGAGGGAAGGAGACATGATGAGCATGGGGGGGGAGCGTGCGGTGCGGAGTGCAGAAGTGGACCAGAAGAACAGAGGGAAGGGAGCATGCTGCTGAGGGACGGGAAGGAGGAAGTGGAACGTAGTGTAAAGTGGGAGAAGCAAGGAAGGAAGGAATGGAGACATGCCTCCTGCTCATCCTCCTGCTCCTCCTGCTCATCCTCCTGCTCATCCTCCTGCTCATCCTCCTGCTCATCCTGCTCCTCCTCCTCCTCCTCCTGCTCATCCTCCTGCTCATCCTCCTGCTCCTCCTGCTCATCCTCCTGCTCATCCTCCTGCTCATCCTCCTGCTCATCCTCCTGCTCCTCCTGTTCATCCTCCTGCTCCTCCTCCTCCTCCTCCTGCTCATCCTCCTGCTCCTCCTGCTCATCCTCCTGCTCCTCCTCCTGCTCCTCCTGCTCATCCTCCTGCTCCTCCTGCTCATCCTGCTGCTCCTCCTGCTCATCCTGCTGCTCCTCCTGCTCATCCTGCTCCTCCTCCTGCTCCTCCTGCTCCTCCTCCTGCTCCTCCTGCTCACCCTCCTGCTCATCCTCCTGCTCATCCTCCTGCTCATCCTCCTGCTCCTCCTGCTCCTGCTCCTCCTGCTCCTCCTCCTGCTCCTCCTGCTCATCCTGCTGCTCCTCCTGCTCATCCTCCTGCTCCTCCTGCTCATCCTGCTCATCCTCCTGCTCATCCTGCTCATCCTCCTGCTCCTCCTGTTCATCCTCCTGCTCCTCCTGCTCCTCCTCCTGCTCATCCTCCTACTCCTCCTGCTCATCCTCCTGCTCACCCTGCTGCTCCTCCTGCTCATCCTCCTGCTCCTCCTGCTCATCCTCCTGCTCCTCCTGCTCATCCTGCTGCTCCTCCTGCTCATCCTCCTGCTCCTGCTGCTCCTCCTGCTCATCCTCCTGCTCCTCCTGCTCATCCTGCTGCTCCTCCTGCTCACCCTCCTGCTCCTCCTGCTCATCCTGCTCATCCTCCTGCTCCTCCTGTTCATCCTCCTGCTCCTCCTGCTCCTCCTCCTGCTCATCCTCCTACTCCTCCTGCTCATCCTCCTGCTCATCCTGCTGCTCCTCCTGCTCATCCTCCTGCTCCTCCTGCTCATCCTCCTGCTCCTCCTCCTGCTCCTCCTGCTCATCCTGCTGCTCCTCCTGCTCATCCTGCTGCTCCTCCTGCTCATCCTGCTGCTCCTCCTGCTCATCCTCCTGCTCCTCCTGCTCATCCTGCTCATCCTCCTGCTCCTCCTGCTCATCCTGCTGCTCCTCCTGCTCATCCTCCTGCTCCTCCTGCTCCTCCTGCTCATCCTGCTGCTCCTCCTGCTCATCCTCCTGCTCCTCCTGCTCCTCCTGCTCATCCTCCTGCTCATCCTCCTGCTCCTCCTGCTCATCCTCCTGCTCCTCCTGCTCATCCTCCTGCTCATCCTCCTGCTCCTCCTGCTCATCCTGCTGCTCCTCCTGCTCATCCTGCTGCTCCTCCTGCTCATCCTGCTGCTCCTCCTGCTCCTCCTGCTCATCCTCCTGCTCCTCCTGCTCATCCTGCTGCTCCTCCTGCTCATCCTCCTGCTCCTCCTGCTCATCCTCCTGCTCATCCTCCTGCTCCTCCTGCTCCTCCTCCTGCTCATCCTCCTGCTCCTCCTGCTCATCCTCCTGCTCATCCTCCTGCTCCTCCTGCTCATCCTCCTGCTCCTCCTCCTGCTCCTCCTCCTCCTCCTCCTGCTCCTCCTCCTGCTCCTCCTCCTGCTCCTCCTCCTACTCCTCCTGCTCATCCTGCTCATCCTCCTGCTCGGAGGAGGAGCAGGAGGAGCAGGAGGAGGAGCAGGAGGAGGAGCAGGAGGAGGAGCAGGAGGAGCAGGAGGAGCAGGAGGATGAGCAGGAGGATGAAAATAACTGAAACACAGCCATTAATGTCTAAACTGATGGCAACAAAACTAACTACACCCTTCCAAATTGGGCCCAAGCCGCCCAAGTAGACATTTTCCCTCCCCAATTTCATGTGCCTTGTTAGTGTTAACAAGGTCTCAGGTGTGAGAGGTGAGCAGGTGTGTTAAATTTGGCAATATCGCCCCCTACATCTCATATTGGTCACTGGAAGTTCAACATGGCACCTCATGGCAAAAAAAAACTCTGAGGATCCAAAAAAATGGTTGTTGCTCTAGATAACATGGGCCTCGACTATAAGAAGATGCCATCATCCTGAATTTAAGCTGCAGTACTAGTGTACTAACTTTTGCTAACTTTGACATACTGTATATAAACACATATGTTCTTTAGTTTAAAAATAGTTCATAATTGTATCCCTTGGAGGTGCCATTTTACTGTGCCTGTCATAGGTATTTTACTGTGCCTGTCATAGGTATGACATCTCAGGAGATTTGGTAAGGGGGGCTCCAGGGAAAATCTTGCCTGGGGCTCCAATTTGCTTAGAAACGCTACTGGAACGAGGCACAAATGAGTGCACACACATAAATGTGCAAGCATGCACACAGCTGCATCATGTACTGTACCTGTACATGCACGCATGCACGCACATACACACGGAGGTCACACGCAAGCACATGCATACACGCACACACAAGCACAACTGCACACGCATGTACACACATAATTCCAGATTTAGGGTTTCTGAACGAAAACGGTTATATCTCCAACAGAATAAGTGACATTCCAGCAGGCAAGAAAATGAAAGGTGAATATGAATATCGCTGTATACATCTGTGTTTAATTATTTACCTACTTTCTCAAAAACCTTGCCTAGGGGGGCATAACCTAACCCCACGCCCATGAATACAAAGAAATAAGTCATTAAAATCCTAACTGCATGTTGCTGATGTCGTCTATGGAAATATTTGTAATGTATATTCTAATTTTTCTGAATAAATTAGGGAGCGATGCATTTCCATGTAAATTTATTCAAGGCAAAAGGAAGAGAGAGTAGGGGGGCTGCAGTAAGATCTGCCAGATTATGCATAATTGTAGTATTGTAGCCCTCATTTCTACATCTAGCTCCGTATTGCCTGGTCATTAAATTCTAAAATAATGGCAACCTCACAGCTTCTCCATCCTAATTGCCCCCTTCCATACAATTGCCTTCTCAAGACAATATGATGAAGTGTGCTGGAGGATGTGTTAATAAGATGGCATTTCTAACTGGGGAGGACAATCCTTTTTGCAGTTCAATTCCACCCTGTGTGTTACTAGATGGAGTGACTTCTCTCACTCTCGGCCTCTTTCTTCTCCCATTCACCTGTTTACCGTTTGATGCCTTTGGAGGCAGAAGCAAACAGCCCTGGAGTTCACTGTGTAACTCCTCCTCACATTATCTGGAGAAACTTGGGATTTCATCCTGTCTCTGCTCATCACCATAAGTGGTGAAATCAAAGACGTGCAGGGGAAGAAAAGCTCATTAACCTAGTTTGGGCGAGGACGCATTTTGGTATTCCAAGCTTTTTTTTTTAGCACAATTAGCATTACGTAGCATTATTAGGGTTACTTACATGGCATTAGCGTGCCACGGAGTGGCGCGCTATGAGCTTGTAGATCTGATATTTTTGAAAAATGGTGAAAATGTGTCACAAATCTTTGAATCTTTTTTTTGTTCAGTTCAAAATGTGTTAATACTAAAGATCTGTCTCCAATCTACTCTGTGGTCGGGGAGAATTTTCATTTTTCTTTCTCTCCCAGTGTGCATTCTTCTTTCAAATGAAATGCAACACTGGCTAATTGCGTGGCTGTATCAGCACAGTTGGAGCACGGTATACATTTCAAAGGAATATAAGCATGGCTTTTAAATATAGTATCTCTCGATTGAGACCAGATCCTGTGTGTACCAGGGAGAGAGCGCGAGAGAGAGAGCGTGGATGGTCTATATTTGTGATGCTGTGAGATTAGTAGGGCGTGTATAACTCCCTCCAGCCTGCCTATACTCTACCTTTCACTCATTACTGTTCATTTGCTATCCAAACATCTTCCACTTCAAACAAACTAAACGACTGAACGTACTGTACAATACCGCCTGAATTCTACATCTCTACGTATCCTCATTTGAACCGCATTGGGGAATTCAAGTCTTTAGGAATAATGGGTGTACTAGCAGACTAACACAGTCAAATCCTCAGTGTTTTCTTGATCAACAAACCGGACCCCTCACCGCTCACAGTTCGCATTCTGTCCACTCTGAGAGTTACATTAACGCCACAGATTTTACTATGTAGTGGTTGTGTGTGAGACAAAAGGTTATTGTAATACTTATGAAGTGTCCCCAATGGACCTGTATTTTCTCCCCCGTCCTCCACGCCACGGTTCAACTCGGTGGGCTCATCAAGACGGGTTGTTTCAGGGCTTGGTCTCACCACGCTGCACTCTATAGCGCCTAGACCCCCCCCTCTGTCCCCGGGGGTCCACCGGCGCCGGTGTAGTCTTCCACCATCTCAGCCCATCCTCTCGGCTCATTCCGTCTCTGACGTTCGGCCATGCTTCATCTCCGCATCCTTAAAAAGCAGAAATTAATGACAAGCGCAAAGCTGCTCATTTATAATTGCTTCATTATACCGTTGTGTTCTCCTGACAATAATGGTGTTGCTGGTGTTTTTCTAATTATGTGGCATTTTTTTGCTCGTTATCAAGGACTTCAGGTAATTGTGGAGAAAATAATGACTGCCTGCCTGCCGTGGCGTCCTCCGTCTCTCATGGATTGCACATCACACAGCGGTCTCAGTGCAACCCGGAGCCTTATCAAGGAGCCTGTTTGGTTGCCTTTTAAAGCTGACTCCATTTATACCACTAGTCATCAGAGTGGCCCAATGGCTCCAGTGTCTTTAATGAGCATCTCGTGTTAAAGTGTTTTACTCCAGGTTGCATGACAGGCTGGAATCTCCTACTCTATTGTAGCGTGTGTTTTTTTTTGTTAGATGTGAGGTTGTACTTAAATTATGATATTTTTAATTAATTACGTAAAGGACTTATAACATGAAACTCAACTTTTTCAATTGTTGTGTGTTTTCTATCCCCACAAATAGACCATTTTGAACAATCAAGATTTCATAGCATATGGCTTTAATGGATGTCAGGAACAGCTCGTCTGATTTTTGTCCTCATAATGATGTCATCAATGCACCCTACTTTGTAAAATGCCTCCTCTCCTTTCGTCTTCAGTTCAATTCCACTTTGTTTACAATGTCCACCATTGTTGATTTCCCAAGCAGGCATGGAATGGAAACATGCCTGGTTTTATTTAGCGTCAGTATTATAATGACTCAAATATGAAATAATGTGCATAAGAGCGCCACCACCACCTCAGGACATTGTGGTAGTGCAGCTAAACTGTCCAGAAACAAATGGCCAGGGCTGGTTATATCAGAGTGGTGAGTGAGGCTAAAATTTGAAATTGGCTCAGGGGATGTATACAATATGATATGAAGCATTAAAAACAATTTTAGGAATGTATGTTTTTTGCACTTTAATAACTTTTGGTCACGTTTTCGTCTGCCTGCTGTTTATAGTTGTAGCTATCGAAAAATGTACTTGTACAAAAAATTCTAAACGGCTAAAACGCAAAAACACAGGAAGGCATATGGAGGCCTCTGTGAATGTATTACGCCTCATATGAATAGTCTCTCATATGAATTTGCATTGATGATTATGATAACATCACTAATAATGCTGTCTGTGTTGGTTGTGATTTCGTTTAACAGCAGGGAGATTAGTAACCCACACTTAGTACCCAGTGGGCTCCGGTCCCCGCTTTTTTCCATGCAACATTGCCGGATATGGATAATGACATTATAATAATTAAAGAATATTACGGACAGAGGGGAGCTGTGCCGTTCGCTACTGAGCCTAATGGCGACCTCCACTGTTATTTTCTATTTGAAATGTCCTTTCATTCATGTGTGAAATAATCACGCTCCCTCCAGGAATACCATTGTCATATTTTATTCTTCTGTATAAGAAAGACAAAAACTCTGTCAAAAAAACCCCACATTCTCATTTCTCTCTCTCTCCCCCTCTCTTTCTCTCTTAATTCTGCTGTATCCAGCACCATTGCTGTCTGAAAACCTCAGAGGCGGACTTAATTAGTTGCTAAGAGAAAGCTGCCAGTAGTGGGGAGAGCTAGGAGAGCGGGGAAGATTTTTTAGTTTGCTCTGAACTTTGCTAATTATCAGGTAGGCTGTAATTTTCTCCGTTCCCCAGAGGCCCCCCACAGCGAGCCGCACCAACCAGAAAGGAAAAGAAAAGAGAGAAACGAGGGATGGATTCCAGAGAAAAACTATGAAACACTGACTGTTTTGAACAAATGCTATCGTTGCTACTTTCTCTCTATTGCCAAATCAGTGAAGTTATTTTTCTCCACTCTATATTGGGGCTGTGATTAAACATAATATTCTATACGATGTAACACCATTGAGCGATATACCTGATACCACGGTGTGGAAGGACAAACATTTACACAAAACTGTGGGCATCTCAACTAGAAAAAGTGCCCTTCTGGGCACATGTGGTGCTATAATGGGCCAATGTGAAAAGGACGACATTTCTTCTTATGCTTTGATAGCAGTTGAATGATTTGAGGCGTTTTGTTCCAAAAAGGGTGGGATTTATTTCTCCTAGTAGGAAAGTGTGTTAAAGCGAGGCGTTCATGAATTGATGCCTTTTGTTCTAAACAGGCCTGCCTTGCAAACAAGTCAATTATAGCCAAATATTAGGATTGAATATGAAGCATGAGACAAGTCTGTCTTGAGGACACGACTCTAAAAATACTGTGTAACTCTTTGTGTGTTTTTGTGAGCAATAATCCTCCTCCTGGTGGCGCTATAGTACAGGTCAAAGGTTTGTTCTCTTCTAAGGAGTCTGCATGCAACGTTTCATGCAGATCGTTGCAGTTATAGGTAAAAATGTAAAAGGTTCTGGAAGGTTCTTCATTGCCGATCCAGGGAGTGTGTGTGTAAAGTTTGACATCGGCCGAATTAACTGTGCCGGAGATTAGCTGTTAAAAGACAGAGACGGACGGACACGCAGTGCAAAACATAACTCTTCCCCATGCCTTGGGCCTGGTGGAGACAACAACAGGATGTAGTGGGGAGGAAGGCCCGGCTATAGCGTGTATATATAGAGGCATAGATCATTTATATCCGGCCTGGTCTTCGGCATTGACAGGGACTGTGTTTAGCAGCTTCCCATCCTACATGCATCACATTATGATTCTGAAGTGCCTTAGACGAAAGGGAAGGTTGAATTGCCATTGACCTGAGTGAGCTGAAATGACATAGATTCAGACAAATAGAGCACTGGGCTAAAGCAGGGAAACAAGATGGATGTGTGGTGGCAATGCAATGCATCTACACAGCCCCCCCCTCACCCCCACCCCTCTCTGACTCTCTCTCTCTCTCTCTCTGACTGGTGAGCACAAACTTTTGCCATTTTCTTAGAGCCACTATTATTATGATCTAATACTGACGGACAGGTTTTGAACATTATTGTTGTGAAATTAAGTGCGTCGGTTGTTCCTATACGTATGAAAAAGTTTTACCAAACTGTAAGGAGGATGACTTCATGCTATACAGCAGGGGTGCCCAAAAGGTAGATCGTGATCTAGCAGTAGATCACACAGGCCATGCAGGTAGATCACATGACAGTCCCCTAAAATGTATAGATCTGTACCTCTTGAGAGCGTTAAAATGAAACCAAATGGACCCTTACGCGTCCATTTGGTTTAATTTTACACTCAAGAGTTAAATTATATTTAAACATCTGAATTACGTAATTTTCAAGAGTCCACACAATTAGAAAGTGGAGAATTAATTGTTATTTTGACCAACGTTTTGCCAGTTGTCTTTCGCAATTGTGGACAAAAACATGTAAGTTATTAGCTTTGTGTGCAAGACACTAAACTCAACATCACAAACTGTCAACTCAAACCTCAAATATTGTTTTCAAACGTCAGTAATAGCATATACAGCAAAACTTTCCAATTCCCCCCCTCTATTTTTCAAGTGCATTATTCTTACACTATAACAGCAAGTAACACCATCACCACTATTTTAAAGCTCAAACTTTCTAGAGGGCCTTGAAATGGATTTTCAGTAATGGAATCATCACATTTTCGATGTGTAGATCTTGTTCAGCCGCTCATTTCGAAAGTAGCTCTCAAGTCAAAAAAGTGTGGGCACCCCTGCTATACAGTAACACAGAGAGCTACCATTACTGTGAAAACAGTTGGTGCAGGATTGCAAAGTCTTTCAGACATGAATTTATAATCAAATGTGTCATATAAATGTTGCCTTTTAATATCTTTTATACACTCTGTAGCCTAAAAACACTCAGATAATTATTGTTCATATTTTCTCGCTGTGCTATTTGGGTGCAGTACCAGAAAACTCACAGCCCCCCTCACTGACTTCTTTGAGAGGGCATGTGGATTCCATGCATATCAATGACCTAAAAGGTGCAGTTAAAAATGGGACAGACTATTAAAATTGCTATTGTTAGTGACATCACTAAACAGGAGAATTTGAGAGTGTCCATTCAGACACACACAGGAAATCACAGATATCTCACAGATATCTCAATATATGTAATATGATTATTCAAAAACAACTTTTTGTCTAAACATAGACTAGCATAGACTGAGGATGGTAAAAAAACACCCCAAATCTTAAAAAATATATATACAAAATTCCTGGTGGAGCCTGAATATAAGACTGTTTTTTTCCCAATGGAAATATCCCAAAAATGGAGTCGTCTTATATTCAGGGGCTATACTATTTGACATTCAATGTTCTTTTTTCTGTAAATTGGTCTTGAAAAATGAGGGTCGTCTTATAAACAAGTCGTCTTATATTCGGGACAATACGGTATATAAAATTCCTGGTGGAGCCCCTTTTTAATACTGAAATCGAGTTACAGACCTGCTTTAGAGTCCACCAACTTTACAGTGTTGGCAGACCGTGTGTGTGTGTGCGTGTGCGTGTGCATGCGTGCGTGTGTGCGTGCGAGTCACCAGGGGTGCAGCAGCCTCTAATATGCACGCCCCAGTGCGTTGAGAACCTCACTTGGTCTAATTGTCCCTTAGAGACCTGTGGAATTGGAATCTAAGTGGAATATCGGTCTCCAAACCCCCCTCCCCACTGCGATCGCATCATACCCCCCCATCCACACTCCCTCCCGCCCACTCTTCTACTTGTTCTGTCTCTCTCTCTGGGGTCAGGAGCTGCTGGCGGCCGTCGGGAGGCCCTTGATTTGGTCCTGTCTTTATTTCATCACGGCCGGCTTCTCCGCCGCCGCTCCTCGGCGTAGCGACTCGGCGCCGGAGTGTTAAGCTTTATTAACCCCCCTAAGCAAGGAGTACCTAAGGGAGGTCAGATACTGGTCGTTAAAAATCTATTGTGACTTGTCTGAAAAATGAATAAATGAGCACATTATTTCCCCCTCTCTCTCTCCGTCCCCGGCAAGGCCTCGGCGCCGCTGTTTGTCTAATCAAGTACGAGGGGCGAGGAGGCGAAGGCAACCAGGGTTGACGTGCACATTTTATTTAAGTTTTTTTGTCTGTCAGAGGAGCTTAAACGCGTAATGAACAAAGGAGCGGTGATTTGAAATATAATCCCATTACACTGATGAAATTACAAACACGGCGAGAGTTCACAAATCACGCTCATTGTTTTCTATCATGAGCGATGCCCCAGTTGAGGTTGTTGGAGCCGCGGAGGAAGGGCACGGCGCGAATGAATAGTGACAGCGCTGTTAGGGGATTCGGAGGTGCAGCGGCACGCGGACGGGCCTCGGTGCACCTCCTCCGTGGCGCGGCGTGCCGCTGGAAGACGCTGCCGGGCTTTGTTCTACCTCGCCTGTGTGACTCCCGTTCAGACCGATCCCAGCGGAACGGAACAGGGCTCTGCACAGAACCAAGGAAAACTTAAAGGGGAACTCCACCCATTTTCAACATTTTAATATGTCAATAACATACCTTAGAGATGTTGTGTGGACATGATAAAAAAGTTCCCCCAATTCTGTATTTCCTAAAAAATGGAGGTCTAAAAAAATCATTAACATGGTGAAATACATCTGATGACATCATCCAGATGTATTTCACCATGTTAATGATTTTTCTTCCAGACCCCTTTTTTTTGTGAACCAAACCAGACCTGCTTTTTTTGTGAACCAAATGGACCCGGGTCCATTTGGTTCCATTTGTACCCTCTCAGGAAAAAACTGAAAATGGGTGGAATTCCCCTTTAACACAAAGGGCTGGTCAACAACACTCAGGAAAACATTGGCGTTGCGAGTCGCTGTATCCTCCCAAGTAGTTACAACTTGCTCTGGAATAATTTAGAGAGAGGGTTGTCATGCAGCATCAGCATTGGGGAATCCTCGGCAGTCTCTGTTTCAAGGTTCAAGTAATATAAAATGCATAATAATCAAAAAGCATATCTACAGTGTGTGTGTGTGTGTGTGTGTGTGTGTGTGTGTGTGTGTGTGTGTGTGTGTTGTGTGTGTGTGTGTGTGTGTGTGTGTGTGTGTGTGTGTGTGTGTGTGTGTGTGTGTGTGTGTGTGTGTGCACTTATTATTGGCCATGGTACAACAGATTTGTTTATGAAAAGTAGATTTATTTATTATGGACCTGCAGAGTGCAGCTTCTATTGTACACCTAGTAACAACAAAACGTTTCTCATCAAGCTTGTGTGTCCAGCTCAACAACGTAATATGGCCATGAAAGTAGGCTGCACGGTAAAATCAGCCCCAAATTGACCAATGAATCCACCCACGTTGACAATCTAAATGAATTAAAGGGGAACTCCACCTATTTTCAACATTCTAATATGTCATTAGTATACCCTAGAGGTGCTGGGTGGACATGATGAAAAAGTTCCCCCATTCTGTGGAGAGAAATGGAGGTCTGAAGAAAACTACTAACATGATGAAACATCTTGATGACATCATCAAGATGTATTTTCACCATGTTAATGGATTTCTTTAGATGCTTCTTTTTTCTGAGAGCGTACAAATGGAACCAAATGAACCCATTTGGTTGCATTTGTACGCTGTGTGATGTCACAATAATACTGTTTTTTTTTTTTTTTGGTCGTTTGACTGTCAAGGTATCAGCCTCCAGGAAGAAACCCTAAATACAAAGGGAAGACGTCATTGCTCATAAAACTACACCAAGGAGTCTAATTACTGTAGGTACTGGCACCTCTTGTACGGAATTGGGAAAAATACATACATACGTAAAGTACATACATACATAAAATACATTGTTTAGTACGTTGTACAATTTTGAGGTATTTGTACCTTAGCTATTTCTTTTTACTGTTGGTACTTTTTGATACCAATACTACACAATTGTGAATAGCATCTGTCAGCATGGAACTGAATGAACACTGAGGAGCTGTAGAATAGAATCCCTTTGAAGTCTCCCTTTGATACAGCGAGTGTTCACCACCGGGCCTATGGCTTAAGAGGGGTGAAAAAAGTTTGCCTCAACTACCCCCCCCCCCCCCCAAAAAAAAAAAAAAAAAAAAAAAAAAACACGGCAGGGAAACTTCGGTGTTACATTTTCTTCCGCCGCTTTAATTGGGAGCCTCATCTGCCCCTTAGACAACATCATATGAAGCTAATAAGACTTAAAAAGTACATCTGCCTCCAAAATGCTTACCATTTTTAACACTAATGAACTGAGGCGTGCGCTGGAGATTGCCACACTGCGGGGAGATGTACAGTATATTATGGAGAATTCCCTCGCTATGTGGGGAGCTCATAAAACACATCTGAAGACAGGGAACTTGTATCTGGTTATTCGTGTTTAATTGGAGGCGCTGAGTGATGCAAACTAGGTTTTAATGCCCTCCCCTGCTGCCTGCCGACAAGTAGAGCACCAGTACATGGCGGACCCAGGCCTCCCTTCCCCGTCCCCACCCACAGAAATGACCAAACATATACCGTTGACAAATAGCATGTGTTAAGAATGTGCATAGGAGTTTAAACTCCACTATAGTTCATTTTTGCCTGTAAAGAACGGGTGTAACTTCCAAGCTCCCCAGTCAGCAACACTCACACAACCAGTTCTATGTTCCATGAGCCGTATCGGATGGTCTTTGTCTAAAATTACATAACATATGTATTCTCTCAAGTATTGGCCGTGTTTGAGTGTCGGTATTAATCATGTGGCACCGGTGTCATGACGGCCCAAGCAGGTGGGTTGTAGTCTGCTTAATCAGGGGAGTTTTAGTGGAATAAAACAACATGGATGGAAGCAAAGTAGAACGGCCGGGTTCTGCATGTTGCAATGAATCTCTGGGGCGCTTATCCTTTTTTGTTTGACAATTGCATTCTGGAAAGTGCTTGGGAGGCTGCCTACACCCCCATGGCTCCAACCCCTCCTCGTCTAGGGCCCTTTAAAGGGGAATTTCACCCATTTTCATCCATTTTTATCCATTTTTACCATCATTAATACAGTATACCTTTATAGATGTTGTGTGGACATGATCAAAAGTTTCCCCCATTCTGTGTTTCATTAGAAGTAGAAGTCTGAAAAAGATGGTGAAACACAAATTGATGCCATCACCAGGTTGTGTTTCACCATGTTGATGATTTTTCTTTTGAAAATTCTCTTGAAAATTGGCGGGAATTCCCCTTTAGCCAGGACCGCATCAGACTGTTAGCACCACCCGGTCGACGCCAGAGCTGTGTATATAGTGTATATGCATCTACTAGTTATGTATTATAAAACGTCCCAGTTGTTAATCTCGTATCCCATCTCGCCTTCCTCGTCTTCCTCCATTCCATTGCGATCCATTAAAACAAACACACGCACACACACACACGCACACACACACACACACACACACACACACACACACACACACACACACACACACACACACACACACACACACACACACACACACACACACACACACACACACACACAATTCTGACTGCATCGGGGGGCGAAATTCCACCAATTGATACAAGAGCACGCATCAATGTAACTCCTAGAGCAAATGTGTTTACTTTCTGTTTCACATGTGTGTGGAAAAACACTGGAAGCGTGAATGTGGTGTGGCCTATCATGTCTCTGTGCAGCACCTGAAACATGCAGCACCTAAACATGAAACCAAATGGACCCGCAAGGGTCCATTTGGTTTCATTTTTACGCTCTCAAGAGTTACATCTGGTTAACCAACTTTCCATATAGAACTGGAACTCTCTCAATACCACAGTACCCTTTCACGGGCCGGTTAGAGTCAGCCAAAGGGCCGCATTTGGCCCTCGGGCCGCATAATGCCCAGGTATGGTTTAAACGTTGGGTGCAAACGCCACATCTCCCAGTGACGTACGTCACAGACCCGTCGGACGGCATACACTCTACATCGCAAGGCTTTGATCTACCTACCGTTGGACATGATATAATGGCTCATCCTGTAAACATGAGAACAGATTGAATAAAGAATACTTTGCTTTCCCCCCTTGGCCCCGTGGAAAACAGTTCTGTCATGCGCTGTCCACGCTCATCTCCGCTCAGAGCTTGCCGCGCCGCCTTGATCCAATGTGACAGAGCAGGGCTGGGGACTCTTTCTCCTGGCACCCCGGTACGCGCCCCGCACTGACACTCTCCTCTGAAGTGCCACATTAATTCTAATAAAGCCTCCGCTGCCTTTACCAGAGAGAGAGAGAGCCCCACCAAGACCAGGGGGCTGGCGGTGGTGGGGTGGCGCGGAGGGTTAGTATAAATACCAGGCTTAATGAAGGGAGGCAGTGGTGGGCGCAGGTGGCATGGCAGTGCAGGTGGCACCTCTCGCCCCCAGGCTCCTGGGTGAGGCGGCTCCGCTGCCACTCCGGGGGAGGTGCACAGCGGCAGAGATTGCATTTTAATTACCAGGTACACCTTGTCCTCCTGATGGGTCACCGCCTTGGTGGGGAGTCGGAGGCTGCATGTGTGCATGCTCTTAGACCCCTTGTTTTATATCCCTTATACACCCTTGTTTTATAACCCTTTCGCATGTTTGTTTTTGAGAGAGACACACTAATCTCTCGCCAAAGTTGCAGAAAGTAGCGCAAAAGTACCACGACTACGCATGTTTCCATAAATGGGTGTGTTTTCTTTCTTTTTTTTTCATGCGGGCTGTCACCACTCCAGAAAAAACACATGCCTTTTTTTCCGTGGGAGAGCGAGGAGGCCCACGACGTCTTGTCTTGAATTATGCACACCTTCCTCCCCAGCGGGGAGGCATCCATCCAGGCCCCAGTCATTTGCTAACCCTCCCCTTGAGAAGATCCAGCTCCGAAAAGGGAGGTCCACACCTGTTCTCCCTCCCTCCTCTTCCCTCCACTCTGGAAAAGTCATCTCTCTCCTTCTTGTATGAAGCGCTAACTCAAAAAATCTTGACATTTTAAATGCGGGAGTTTTGTGCAAGAGGCTTGTATGCCTAGGTGAGAAATACATCATGGAGTTGACCCACCCCATCCCCGCTGAATACTTTACACACACACACACACACACACACACACACACACACACACACACACACACACACACACACACACACACACACACACACACACACACACACACACACACACACACACACACACACACACACACACACACACACACACCTCCCCCATCACCTTAGAATAGATGCACACACCCCCATCACCTTAGATGCGCCCCCATCACCTTAGAATAGATGCACACACCCCCATCACCTTAGATGCACCCCCCATCACCTTAGAATAGATGCACCCCCCCCCCCCCCCCCCTTCATCTTAGAATACAGTAGATGCCCCTCCATCCCCTTAGAACAACCTTTTTCATACCAGGACCCACTCTTTATTCAGAATGTGAGCCACGGACACCATTTGAGGACATTTTAGCCCCACAGACCCAAAGATTTCTTTTGCTTTTGTCCACAATTCCAGACTGGATTTGGGAAACCAAACAGTCAAACATACAGAAATGACCATTAATCTTCTACATTCTCTAGTTGTGTAGACTTGGGCTAATTCAGATGATGAATATTTTAACTCTTGAAGAGTTACATCTGGTCATCCAACTTTCCATTATTTAGCCTGGGGTACCACCTAGAATCCTCTCAAGGACCCCGGACCACTGGTTGAAAACCACAAAAACCACTGCCTTTAGAATAGATGCACCCCCCCTTCACCTTAGAATAGATGCCCCCCCCACCATCCCCGAATAGATGCACATACACCCCCCTCCTCTACAGACCTTTTGATGAGGCCCTTGGGTAAAAGGGGGGTGGTAGCGGGCGTGTGGGCGGTGGGGGGGGGGGGGGCTTTGTTGACATGTGGAAGAGGGCATGGGGGGGTACGGACGTTTGTATGTCCAGGGCATACCCCAATCCACCCCCTCCCTCCCCGTGCAACCCCCTCCCCATCTCCAACAACCGGCGCTCTCCCCCCAAACGTTTCTAGGTTTCTCTGGGGGACGGCCCCTGCCTCTGACGGCACACAACAGCAGCACTCAGCAGCACAGATGTTGTTGCATTGTCTGCAGCAGCCGCAGCCAGGATCAGCCCAACTGGGAGCTTTTCTACTCATTAGCCATTGTCTCTGTGTGTCTGACTAGACCTTTGATGAATGCAGCAGTTTCTACCCGCAGATCAGACGCCAGACAGAGAGCGAGCGTGCACACACACACACACGCACACGCACACACACACACACACACACGCACACACACAGAGACAAAACCACCTATCCGTCTAGGTGTCTTCACAAGACTCAATTCGGAAGATAATATACCCACTTCGGCACACTTCATACATGAAGAGCCACTCTTCTTTCCGCCTTTCAATTCAATTCTCCAGTTCAAGTTGTTAACCATGCTAGAAAGGTCCTCGTGACAAAAAATGCCAACTATTCACATTGCAAGTTAAAAAAAAAAGAGGTCTCTCCTTCCTGTAAATACTGTTTGGCATTTTTTGCACACACGCCAAATACGCTGTAATATTCCAAAGCATTATATATTTGCCGTAAAAGAGCAAGAGCCCTAAAGCCCTCTGAAAATAAAAGGGCACCGTGTGCCTGCCACGTTGAAACTCTGCTCTCACCCTTTGCTTACTCACCCAGAGAAAGGCCACGCTTTTATTTATTTAATTCCCCCTCCCACTCTTTCCCTCTTGTCCCCCTCCTCCTCCCCTCTTCTCCCTCCTGCAACCCACCACCACCACCACCACCACCGCCCGCCCAGCCAGCCAGCCAGCCAGTCAGGCTATGAACACATTGCAGGGCCTGAGGGCAGTGCTGTGGACAACCTGCGCTCTGTTCACATGGCTGAGCAGGGGAGAGAGAGAGTGAGGGAGACTGGCACGCCGAAACCAAACAGGTGTATGATTCAGAGGCGTGAGCTGTGAAGGGTGAATTTCTTATACGAGGCAATGTTGCTTTTGGAGCAAAAAAAACAGCGGCTTGGAGCCGTCCCAGGAAACATTTACACGCATTGTGACTCGTGGCTCCTCGCGCGCTATAAGCCAAGCCGTAATTTCCATTGTTTCGTTCGCCATGCTTATCAAAGGCTGAGTGAACTTTGTATTGCCCGTGCCTTATTTTTGCTAATTTATACGCTTATTCAATATTCAAGTGTATTTTTCAGCATTTATTTTGATAAAGATGAAGATACGCCCGCACATTGTTGTCTGCTCAGTACAAGAATAGAGGTTTATTGAAAAGGGACGTTTTGGTCCCTCTGGACCTTCTTCAGGCATAATACATCACTTTGACCCGTGTTGGTTAAGTTACTTTTAAAAGGTAACTCTCTAGAGTTATTATTGTTTTGAAAATGTAGCATATTACTTTACTTATTACTAGTTACTAAATTAAAAAAGCTACTAGTTATTAGTTACTTTACTTAAAAATAAGGTTTTAAACACAAAAAAATCAATTCAGACATTGTTTTCAATGGTCCAGTTGTGCCAATATGTGAAAAAACAGGAACAGAACACTTGCCAATAGTGCAATATCCACAATCACAGACAATATCCAGTCTAAAGATATGATATAATAAGTAATGTTGGTAATTAGTAGCCATGAAAACACAATTAATGGTGTTACCGAATGAGTTACTTTACAAGCTACAGCAAAAAGTAGTTTTGTACCCGAGGAGTTACTTATGCAAAACATTTGAAAGGGACACAACCAATCACAGTAGAGCGAGAGACTAATTAGAACAGAGGTACAGCTTGTGGTGATTATCAATTTGCTGACATAAATGTCATTAAAATCACACAAACCCCATGCAAAGAACTTCTACATCATTTAAGATACTAGGAATTTATAAAAAAAAATATGTAAATACAATTGGTTGAAGTCAAATACATTAGGAAATCAACTTTCAACAATAAGAGACAAAAGTCACTAGGTCCTAAATCTCATATCATATAATACACCTAGAATGACACCTCATTCTAGGTTTGCGAAAGGAAGTCTTTACAGCATTTATTTTAAAATAGATTTACAATGATGTTGACATCATTGTAAATCCTTCACTTGTCACGATCAAAAAGGTCATGATCAGTTTCCCTTCAACACAGCATTCATTCATATAGGACAGGGGTTTTCAACAGGTGGTCCGGGGACCTCAAGTGGTCCCTGAGAGGGTTCCAGGTGGTCCCCAGATAAGTTGGTTAACCAGATGTAACTCTTGAGAACGTAAAAATGAAACCAAATGGACCCTTGCAGGTCCATTTGGTTTCATTTTTACACTCTCAAGAGTTAAAATATTCATAATCTGAATTCACCCAAGTCTACACAACGAGAAGATGGACAAAAGCAAAATAAATCTTTAGTTTTGGGGTCTGTGGGGCTAAAATGTCCTCAAATGGTGGTCCGTGGCTCAAATGCTGAATAAATGGTGGGCCCTGGCATCAAAAAGTTTGAAAACCCCTGATATAGGATTTAGTTCACAAACAAGGCGCGGTATTTAATAATGTGGTTTTAATAAGAAGCCAATGCACTTCTGCCCAGCCTGGAAGTCAGAAATGACATCCGAGTCCCAGAGGAGTCACTAAGACGGTAGCAGGCATAAATCTGCACTAGGCTCGGCCACTTCTTGAAGACCATAGACCTGGGGGTTAAGATAAGAGACCATGTTAGCGGTTATTAAGTGAAAGTTTCCAATCGATAGCCACAGATACGTAATCAGGGAGGGTTTAATTGCACCAGGGATGACATCCATTCAGGTTATTGCATCAGCTGTCCAGAGTGGGCTTCATCTTTTTGCCCTGTCCGATGCCTCCAGACCCTCCCTCTAAAAGGCCACTGGTTGCACGGTAGACGGAGGTGTCAGACGCCATTAATGACATTGATTACATTTCTTCCGTTGTCCTTCTATGACTCATTGTTCTTTGTATCAGAAGAACCGATCCATTGGCAAGCTCGCACTGTATAAATAAAGAAATTCTCTCTTTATACGATGATAATCATGAGGTTGGCTCTTGTTTGTGACAAAGAGCTACAGTATGTCTACACTCAAGTTTCAAGGTCAAATGCAGTGTTAATCCAACCAAAGATATTTAACACTTCCCGTGTGGATTGCGAGTTACCTGAGATTAATTATTGTAGAACACTTTAACAGTTCTCATGCCAGGGAATCTTTCAGAACAAAGGTGCTATAGAGTGCCAAGCAGATGAGAGGGGTTTTATTCTGAAAACGCCCACCTTCCCTTTCATCCCAAAGGTGGGACGTGAAATGTTCCATTACATTAACAGTGTTAGCACACATGACACACTGATGAAGCATTACATGCGTTAACATCATGGTCTACAGCAGGGGTGCCCAAAAGGTAGATTGTGACCTACCAGTAGATCACACAGGCCATGCAGATAGATCATATGACAGTCCCCTAAAATGTATATATCTGTAACTCTTGAGAGCGTTAAAATGAAACCAAATGGACCCGTAAGGGTCCATTTGGTTTCATTTTACACTCTCAAGAGTTAAATTATATTTAAACATCTGAATTATGTAATTTCAAGAGTCCACACAATTAGAAAATGGAGAATAATTGTGACCAACGTTTTGCCAGTTCTCTTTCCCAATTGTGGACAAAAACGTGAAAGTTATTAGCTTTGGGTGCAAGAGACTAAATTCAACAACACAATTCATTTTGAAAGTAGCTCTCAAGTCAAAAAAGTGTGGGCTACAGTGATGTACAAATATACACTTTTATGGCTAGTATACACTGTACCTTGCCCACATGTTGGAGTCTATGCGGATGTCAGAACATCATTGTGATGTCAGAACAGGCTAGCTCCATTTATGGAGCTCTAGGGGTGATCAGAGCCTGGGCAATGGCTTTTGTGCTGTTACTCTACAGAGACCAGGCACTGTACTCCCTGCATTGGTGTGGAGCACATTTGTCGTATTTGAGGGCAGTGTAGCAGTCTCCAGCAGTTTCCTAATGAGCCAATAGAGTGGAACTGGGGTGAAGTTAGACTCAAATCTGTTTACAAACACAAAATTTGTACACACTAAAATTGCCTATATTATCTTTAATAAGGAAAGTTGTATAATCAAAAACAAATGTTTGTCAAATTAACTTTGAACGAATTTGGGGTTTGTGTCGGCTTTGCTAATCCATCTGTGATTTTACTGTAAAACGCGCACACGCACACGCACACGCACACACACACACACCACACACACACACACACACACACACACACACGCGCGCACACGCACATTTCTTTCTTCCTAGTTATCACAACGATATGAATATGCATTATAATATGTATATTATATAATCACAAAGTATCAAGCAAGTATAGTGGAAAACATATCTTAACTTCTTAGCAAAACAAAAGCGATGACTAAAACTCCTTGTTTTATGACTCGGCTTTCTCCAAAGCTCAACACTATTAACCTTTTGGAAATCTGATTTACATGTGGATTCCTCAAACTCCAGCGGCATAATTTGGCAACAAAACAACTCGGAGATTCCAGACCATCTCCCTGTGATCTCAGAAAGTATCATACCATTTGACTCCCGTTATAAATCACACACACAGTCATGCCAAATTAATTCCTGAATACAAGGCTAGGCTTAGCCAAACCTCCGCCATATATACAGGTACCTACCCATTAACACCAAGGCCATTCTCCTCCACACCAAGGGGAATAAATTAATATGCTATAAACTAAAAGCATTATCATAAAACTCAAACGTTAAGTATTTAAATATTCATTGTATCCCTTGCTAATGGGGTTGTATCCACTGTAGTGAATCAATGGTTAGACACCAGGATTAGGCAGAATTCCAGATGTATTGGATCACTAGAGATAGCACATAAAGCTTTTCATCCCAAGAACCCCTAAATTGGCACTTATTTGCCCATGTCAGGCACCGCCACAAGACATGCATTAGGTTATGGACAATACATCCAGTTTGACATGCATTAGGTTATGGACCTCAATGTAATGAAAGTTCTATCTCTGGGACCTCACTTTATATTGTAAAATTATTGTTAATTTAACCCCTCTTTAAGAACCTCTGCATTATTACCAGTGCAGTGGATAGTATACTTAAAGGACCACTTCACCACTTTTCAAACTATCTTCATGTAATTGGTCCTCACTAATATACTTACTTATTGTTACTTTTTCCCTCATCGGTGTGTCTCATCGAAGGGCTGGAGGCAGTTTAGAAACCTGTCTTCCATGCGCATCATCGATGGGGAATCCAAGCTAATGGAAACTGCAGGCTTTCTATTCTTGAAAAGTTACAAGCCACCATTCTCCAGATAATAATAAAATATAAATATATATAGAAATATACATTGTTAAAAAATGTGCCGAACGATGATCCTGAACTGCTATCCTACAAGACACATAGTAGAAAAAATAGTGAGGACCAATTATATGAAGATTAAAAAGCAAGATTGTATTGATTGAAAAGGTCCTCCAGTTTAGAGTATTTTTCTTTGATTGTACATGTCCCTATGTTACATATCCCTATAAACATGTTAACAACCCCACCATCAACAGCATCATCACATGTGGCTTTAAATGTTCAAATGTTCTTATATGTCAGTTAAGTTGATGCATGGAACTTGATTTGAGGCTACACTTAACACTACACTTAACTCGACTTTAAATGGATAGTTCAGATGTATAATACTTGCCATTAATATAGTGGTGTCAACTGCATTAATTGATGTCCAGAATCCCATGGTGGGAGTTCTGTTCTGGTTATGGTGAAATATCAAGTAGTTCACGTCATTTTTGGGGCGTCACTGGGCGCCACGCAGTTAAAGTAAATGAATCCAAAAAATGAACATCATTTGTATTGTTGACCCATTTGTAAAATATTAGCACATCCTTTGTTCATTTTGACCCCTCTATCACATGGAACTATGTATTTTGTGGTAATCTTGTGGTAATTCAACAATACAAATTATGTTAGTTTTGTGGATTCGTTTACTTTTACTGTATGGCCCGAGGGACCCCCACAAAATGACCATATTTCACCAAAACCAGACCATGGGACTCTGGACATCAATTAATACAGTTGACACCACTATATTAATGGCAAGTATTTCATGCATCTTAACATCAAAAATTCCGGACTATCCCTTTAACGCGACTTTAACACTACTACAATGACACACCTTGATCTTAATGTATCTATCCCTGGATTCACACCTCTATCTGCCTATATTTTCTAATCTACTGAGATTGTTCCTCTCGGTCAGCAGACTGTTCAATTTTTAGCTCCATGTGCTGCCTGATCACCAAAATCCAATAGCAAACCCATCGCAGGGAATTTCATGCCCACAAAATGATGATGATGTAAACGGATGGCTGATGCTGCATCAAATCCAGTAGATGTCACTAAATTGGAACATATGTTACTTAAACTATAACATCTCACGATAATTCTCCCTCCGAAGACTGGGCTCATAAAGCCAGGAATTTATTGGGCTAAATCTGGGGGTGATGATAACATAGATAATTTTTAATGGAAGGTTAATGTGAGAATCAAAAAGATAAAAATGGGACCCCTTGGCCTTGAATCAGCTGGATTTTCTACGCCGCCGCGTGTGGGGGGAAAAAAAAAATCCGAACATTTTTTTTATGCACCGCTGGGGTGTGGGTGTGCCCCCCCCCCCCCCCTTTCATTACGTTTTATAGCTTTAAGCATAAAAATATACGGAACATTTTCACGGCCAATAAAATCCACGATCGTCGCATGATAAGGAGACACGGTCTAAAGGAGATCTAGCTTAAGCAAAGCTTCTGCCAAAATATTCCCTCTTGCTATTTTCCCCTGTGCAGCGTCCCACAGCAGAAGCAGGTATAGCATCGTGTTCAGCTGCTCTCCCAGTGGAGGACCGCAGAGCTCTCTGCTCTCAACACTCCTCTCCCATCCCCAACAGACGCACTTTTTAAAATAGGCCACATCGGGAGAGAGAAAACATGACTTTTCACTATTCTAATAAATGGGGCCCTGCCTGTTTATTATTAATGATATCCCAGCACACTTTTCAGATTCCGCTCGGTGTTATACGCGCCGCCACGGTGGTGTGTAATTTATACCGGGGGTGCTGCCAGCCAGCGCGAGAGCGTGGCGTATAGTGTATGCTTACTGTCTTTTTACTGTCAGCCCCGCGTGTAGTAGTTCTATGAAATTTTAATGTTTACCAGGATCACTCCTGACCTTCTTAATCCTCCTGGTTATTAATATGGTAAAGCCAACGCAGAGGAACAATTAATCAAAAACACCCCTTTTTTTTCCTTTGCTCCTTTTTTCACCTTTCATATGTATTAATTATGCTCCGGCTGCCTAAGGGCCGCAAGACCGGCATTAGCATGCCTCGTACCAACGAAGAAGAAGAAGAATAACGTTAAGGAAAGAGAGAGAGAGAGAGAGAGAAAGAGAGAGAGAGAGAGAGAGAGAGAGAGAGAGAGAGAGAGGAAAAAGAATAAATGAACTCGAGATAAATAAACTCGGCACCCATGCAGGAGTATCAAGGTAGTCCCCCGGATTTAGGCGAGGAGAGATTGAGTGGCAGGAACTCGAACATGACAAAGCGCTTGATACACTTCCCCTGTCCAGACAATTATCCCGTGGCCTAGTTTTTAAAGCTAATTCTAACACGGTCGCCCCCCCCAGGTTGTGTGTGTGTGTGAGGCGTCCTGGTGGGGTGCAGTGGTGGAGGGTGTCAGTCACACGGGGGACGACTAGATGGCCCCGGGGCAGAGCTGCCGCCGGTCCCAAACACAGAGGGAGGGAGGGAGAGGAGGGGATGATTGAAATAGAAGTTGAGATGTAGGACACATAAATAAAGCTTTTTTCCCCCTTCTTCTCAGGGGCGGATCTTGGCATGGGCATGGTGGGGGCAATGCCCACCTAATTGCCCCACAGTCTGCCCCACCAAACACGATGGCATGCAAAACAACTCGAGAATATTTCAAATTAAAGTGCTTATATTTAAAATGATTTGAAACACTACTAACTACAGTTGTGGTACCACTAAACCAACAGTATTTCGTTGAAAACAGAAAACTGCATGCCGTGTGTCTGTTAGAACTTCAACACCAGCTGATGTTATTATTGATTTTTTACTTGCTTAATGAAAATCCTGTAACCGAAAATGGTATGGGTGCGGCTAGGGTTAGGTTAGATGATGAAGTCGCACCCATACCATTTTTTCCTGCCCCCCAATTGGGAAATGTTACATCCGCCCCTGCTTCTTCTTCTTCTTGGAATACACTCTCCCCCAAACCCCCCACCCTCCCTTCTCTCTCTCTCTCCTCATATTTACATAATACTCTATGATGCACATCCACATTTCCATCAAACCCCAAGGTTTGTGGAGGCATGTGGAGACTCGGCTTGATAAAGGATTTGCTCTGTAATTCACGTCGGCCTGCAAAAACAGAGTGTTGTACAGTAATAATGAGGGTCTGCCATATTGCATGCAGAATGTTCTTTTCATCTGAAGATGTGTTGGCTAAAAGTGCAAATAACATACGTTCCGAACATTGTTTTTTATTTAATATCATTATTTTGTATGTCCCTCAAGCCCATTTCAAAAGATTTTGAGCCTCAATCACCACCTTTCTTTCTGGACTTTGAGAGCAATTTAGCTGCAGTACCACGATGTACTGAGGTGGTGGGGGGGCGCTGATATGCAGATTGAGTTGTTATAATACTGATGCTAGATAAAACCAGGCTTGTTTCCATTGCACGCCGACTTGGAACAATCCACTTTGTAAACAAATTGGAAATGCATATTTGGAACTGAAGACTGAAGTAGAGGAGGAATTATACAAAGTAGGGTGCATTATTGACATCATCGCAAGGACAAAACAAGACAAGCTGTTCCTGAGAAGTTCCATTAAAGATCCATCAAAGCTCCTATATGATATGAAAGCCTGATTGTTCAAACTTGGCTATATTGGTCAGAAAACACTCATTGTAGCACCAAAACGCAAAACAATGAATTTCATGTTATTCCTCCTTTTTAAATGTACTGTCTATTCCCCTTTTTCTCCTGCATAATACCACAGACAAAAACTGCATCATAAGAGCAAGTAAACGACCACAATGTGTACAGATGACTAGTGTGATAGTACATGTATATTGTACACTCTCCGTTTGGGATCTTAAAAGTGCAGAGAAGACGAGACACGTCTGCTAAGCTGCTGCTGGCTGCTGCGTTAGGGCTAACGCACCCCAACGCAGCAGCAGCAGCAGCAGCAGCAGCAGCAGCATGACCTACAAGGAGACGACGGCATACAGTGCGGTGTGAGCCTGGCTGGATGTGTGTGGTGTGTGTGTGTGTGTGTGTGTGTGTGTGGGGGGGGTATCGGGTAGAGACGGCGTGGTCCATGGGGTGGTGGGGGAGAAGACCGGGGAGGATGGGAAGCAGATGGCGGTGCCCCTGCCCCTGTCCCTTCAGAAGCACAACAACAGAAGGAAGAATCAAGATGGCCACGGGCCTCTCACATTAGCTGTTGTTCAGGGACACCGCTTATCATCGTCCCAGCCAGCACGATACGTTTTTAACAACTTCCTCCTACACCCCACCCCCCCCTCCCCGAGACACATGCACACAAATACACTCACACACACATACACACACCACACACGCCCCCCCACCGCCCTACCAACCGACCGAGCCCCTCGTCACAATGCCGGCAATACCGAATCAATCATCTGGGTACTTAGCCCATTACATGAAGGCTCAAGGATAGACCACCCCCCACCTCCGTCCGTCCGTCCGTCCCCGCTTCCTTCGCGTATCCCTAATAAATGCAGGGGCGTATACTGTATTAGCACAGGGTGAAATTCATTTTCCACAACATTTTTTCCGAACCCCCAAAACGACAGTGTATATACTGTATATAGAGAATATCAGGTTGCGTGAGATGACAAAGCAGGATGGTGACCCTGCTGGAAGGCGTATGTGGTGGCCTATGGAAGGAGCCTGCAGCGTCTGAGCAGCTTGTCGGTGTGATAACCTTCAGCAGACGCCCAGCCTTTCGCCCTCTTCCTCCTGTTGTGAGGGAAAAACACGCAGTGAATAAGGTGCTAATTAAGCTCAGTGAATATAAAGATGACACCGTGCTGTGGCGGCCAGTAGTATGAGTACAGGAGATGTGTATAGGAGCTGCTTTATAGTGTTACACACAGCCAGATCCTTATTGTTAAGAATTTAACTCTTGAGGGCGTTACAAATGGAACCAAGATGAATTAAATCAAATAGTCCAGTGGTTTTCGACCATTTTGACACCAGGGCCCACTATTTATTCAGCATTTGAGCCACGGACCACCATTTTAGCCTCAGAAACAAAACAGTCAAACATTTACAGATCAATGTGGTCAAATGACCATTAATCTTCTACCTTCTCTAGTTCTGTAAACTAGGGCTAATTCAGATAATGAATATTTTAACTCTTGAGTGTGTAAAATGAAACCAATGAAGTCCCATGCAGGCATGTTGAGTACACAGAGGTTCTAGGTTAGAAATGTTAAGCATGGCGCCGAGGGTGCTACATTTTCCAAAACAATATTTTAAAAATAAATGAGGAGGACAATATCAATCACCAGAAAAAAAGAGTGTGTGTTTTCAATGAATCTTTCATGGTTAAAATGGATTTTTAAGTCATACTGGGTTTGGATGGGAAGGAGGCAGGGCAGCTAAAATGAATATCAAACATCTCATTGCTGAATGGAGGAACTTCAATTCAAATAAAGCAGAATATACAGTTTTTTTTTTGTTAATGGTAGGGTCACATTATGGCAACATTTCTGGGATCACAATGGTGCTCTGAGACTGACAAGTAGACTAAAACCATACCAAACCTCAATTTGGTATGAAATGCCATCGACAAACACAGAGTCACCGGTAAAGTGTAGTGTTACTATAGCCTAGAGAGTGCACAGTACAGATGTAGCTAGATGTAGCTACACTCCTACCGGTTCAACTTGGTTCAATTTGTACACTTGTCAGTTACAAATGGATGGATTAACACTGTATATACGAATATCCATAATACTAGTATCAGTCTCGTAACCTTATTCTCTATCGTGTTCCAAAAAAACTCCATTTCCCGGGGGCAGGATTTGGCATTTGGGGCATATACTGTATCTCTTAAATAGTGTAAAATGAGAGCACCTCAGTGTAGAATAGATGTAAGCACTGTAAATCAGTGGTAGAATGTAATGTAAGTGGTCTGTCTGATGGGCTCTCCCTCGCTGAATAGTTTATCACACGGGGCAATGACGAAGCTGCAAAAAAAGCCGAAGAATCATGCATCTTTGGGAGCAGAAATTAATAAAAACACGATGTCAAGAGGCCAGAAAAATGGTTTCCCCTAATGGATTCTTCACAGAAAACAGCTTTTATACAATCAATCTTTCCATTGAAGGCCCAATTATTTAAGTAATTGTTCCTTACAATTGCTTCACGAATTTGTCCTTTTGACGTTATAAAACTAAGCATCTTTTTGTCACTCGTGAAATGGCTCATACCATTTTATAGTAGTTATTTAATTTCTGTGCCACTGGCCTGCTTAGAATTCTCTCTCTGCAGTCTTAGAACTATTCATTCTCTATTCGTTCAACACAACGCAGGCGCGTGCGCGCGCACACACACACAGCTTGCACTACTACTGCATGATATAAGCGCATTCCATCAAACAGAGTGCTGTGTCAATCATTAGTGGGGTCTTGTTTACAGTCTGCTATAAACACCTGTTGAATGACAAACTGTCATCTGCGTACAACATTCTTTTATTGAGCATACAGCACATTAGTCCGTCCACTTAGCCTAACTGCCCCTTTCTCTCTATTTAACTGTGCTATCACTCATTCATATAAGCCGAAAACAAATATGATAAACATTCAGTTAAAACAGTTTTCGGTCAGACCTATCATACCAGGCAACCGCCCAACGTAAAGATATAGATGTATTAACAGTTTTGCCGCCAGTATTTTTAAATTTTAGTAGTAGCCAACTAGCCAACAGTGCTTTCCATTGTTGAACTCATATTTCAAAGAGCTTCAAAGTTTCTGACTGGAGGGGGACATTTTAGATCAGCGCACAGGTTATGGTTGATCCATCTGTTGTTTGCCTCTGAGTAAGATGGCAGCCTCCATAGAGTCACTAGGTGACTGCTCTGAGCCGTGGAATAGACACTGTTTTGACCAAAAATCATTCATTTGTATTGTTGGATTATGGTGTTTGTTCTCTTTTGACCCCCCTATCACATGGAAATACTCTTTGGGCGTAGTGGTATGGAACCAAAACAATAGTTACATGTGATAGAGGAGTCACAAATGAACAAACACTGCTGATATTTTAGAAATACTGTAGGTCAACAACACGAATGACATGAATTAGTTTGGGGGGGAAATTCTAACCACATAAACTTGGTGAAATGTTTGAAAAAAAAAATAGCAAAAAATCAGAGATCTACAAGCTCACAATGCGTTGCATTGCAATGCATTGTGTTTATTTCCACTGTTCGATAAGGCATGGTGGCCTTAAGTTTTGAAGATGTCCTCATGAGGATGAGCTTGTGTTGTTGTTTTTTTTTCCTCTTCTTGTTAGTGTGGTGCAGGATACTGACAGCTTGTAAAATACTATTACAGTTCACCCTGGCAGACCTGCCAGATGTTACAGTAAAAAGCAGAGGGTGATGTCAAAACACCTGTCTGATCACTATGGCGCTCATGTTGGTGCGAGCACCACTGTCAGCTGCAGCACTTCTTATTGTTAAGTTAGCCCTAACCAATTAAACCCTGGATTCCAGTGGTTTTCAACCTTTTTTGCACCAGGGCCCACTATTTCTTCAGCATTTGAGCCACGGTCCCACTGATCACCATTTGTGGACATTTTAGCCACATAGACCCCAAAACTAAAGATTTCTTTTGCTTTTGTCCACAATACCAGGCTGGAAACAAAACAGGGCAAACACACAGATCAAAATCTTCTACATTCTACATTCTCTAGTTGTGTAGACTTGGGCTAATTCAGATGGTGAACATTTTAACTCTTGAGAGTTAAAAAGTTACACCCAGTTAACCAAATGTCCATCATTTAACTGGGGACCACCTGGAACCCTGTCAAGGACCACTAGTGGCCCCCGGACCACCGGTTGAAAACCACCGCTGTATTCTTATAGCAAAACGGACCAGAGTTGCGACTTGTACCAACATTTAAACCATTTAAACCATCTTTAGCAAAAATGGCCAATCTGCAAGCAGTGTGGTGTGAGTTTATACTGTAAATCTGCAATTTTTTGATGAGAGTTCCCCCCAGAATAGGGATGGTGGGGTTCAGTTCCCGACAAGTATATAGTGCAGTACATTGCTTTACACAGGGCATGTTGTGAGCTTGTATGTCAGCCTTGCCTTCAGTGAATTATACCCCAAAAAGTGGTTAATGTAGTTTCTGAAATGTCCTTATTATAATGTTGAAGATTGTGAGGTTTGTCATATGGAATGTGAACACTATTTGTTACAATAATGGTTGTTGCTGTTTATACATTCTGTCTAATAAATGGTTCAATCAATCAGAGTACAGTCAAACACTTGGTTCCATTTACAGTAGGCCCTATATGCAATCAATCCATATACTGTACATGCCGTGAATAATAACAAGAACATCCAATATCATCACAGTAAAAAAAAAAACTTCATCTTCAAAAGTTCATAACAACATATAAAACTAAAAACATATACTGTACATGGAACAGTGGGGTGTATCAGGCCTGTTTTAAAAGATGCAAGTGATTTGCATTATTTAAGGGACATGGAACACGTTTTTCCAACCAGTTCCTATCCCTTCCATCAGGCACTCTAGCTGGCCAGGAGGAGGCAGTCTAAGGAGTAGGAACCAGGATTGCTTCATGTTTTTGTGAGGGTGCCTACACTAGGGAACAGTGGGAGAACATGTAAACTCTATACAGAAAAGCCCTTTCACTAAGCACTGACGACATGGAGGAGGAGATACGCTGGCAGCAGCCACAGCACCCTAGTGGGAATCGAACCCAGGACCTCCTAGATGTGAGGCGACAGCGTTCACCACTGTTCCACCGCCTGAGAGTCCTGAGAGTGTTAACAAACGACGAATCTTGTTCTTTTGGCTTGCTTTTTGATCACCTTAGTTGCCATGCTACATGACAAACTAAACTAACAAATTAAATAATTTATCATTATCTAACCTAAACTAATCCAATCTGCCTTCATTATGCTGCGGGATGTAATATTTTGTACTTTGTCGCATAACCATGTTGCATGAAATGCACTGTAGTACGAATGATACATTTCAAACTAAAAGCCTACCGTTTTCTGATCGGCACAGACGTAACAATGCAAACTCCCCACGTTTTCAAACAGAGGCCCGTCTCGGAGATTCGAACGTTCAAGCGAACGAGGAGCCGCTGTGTTTTTTCCAACGCCGTTCTCTCTCTCTCTCGGCATTGGGCGGATTCAGCCGTATAGTAGCTTGTAGGTCAACGTACTCATCCTTTCGGAGTGCTCAGGTCAGTTACTATAGCAACCTGCACAAACTGGGGATGAGATAAGGGCCAGAGCCGTGGCCTTGGGGGAGTCGTTAAGCATCTGTCTCCCGACTAGCCCCCCCAACCTCCCCCACCTCCCCGTTTCTTCCCTGAGTCTCCTCAGCGAGGGGGAGGAGGGAGGGGGGCTGCCAGGGAGGCAGCGCTTTAAACAACAGAGGCGTCTCACCCTTGCTGCCCCTCCGTGGGCTGACCATCATGGCAGTGAAGTTAACAGCGCCCACCCGTCACCGGCCAGTTCGACTGAAGGAGGACAGTGACGTCGTACAGCAGCTTTTTTATACCAGGGCCCACTATTTATTCTGTATTTGAACCATTTGAGGACATTTTAGCTCCACAGACCCCCAAAACTGAAGATTTCTTTTTTTGTCCACAATTCCAGGCTGGATTTGGGAAACAAAACGGACAAACATACAATCCAAAATGACCATTAATCCTCTACATCCTCTAGTTGTGTAGACTTGGGCTAATTTACATGATGAATATTTTAACTGTTGAGAGTGTAAACATGAAACCAAATGGACCCACAAGGAACCATTTGGTTTCATTTTTACGCTCTCAAAGAGTTAGACCCGGTTAACAAACGTTACATCATTTAGCCTGAGGACCACCTGGAGCTCTATCAAGGACCTCTGGTGGTCCCCGGACCACTGGTTGAAAACCACTGTGATAAAGGGACTGCCCGCAGTGTTCCTCGGCAGGCCGCGGCTCGTGTGCAAGTGTGACTGGCGGGACCCCGGCTGTGACGTGTTGTTGTTGTTGTTGTTGTCGTTGTTGTTGAGCTTCCGAGTTGCCATGGGAACAAACATGTTTGTTTTTGTTCCCCGATGTGGAAGATTACAACCCAGACTTACAGATTTTTGTATTATGTCGTATTCTTTTGCGTTTTAAAATGGTATTTGGTTTTGGGCTGGACTTTCAAAATGCAAGTGAGTGCCATCAATATGAATACTAGGTGTTCACATGGGAGAATGCATGTTAACACAGAAACTGTTTCCCTTTGCTCATGTGATGGTGCTTACCGTATTTTACTATTTTAACTTACTTGATGGGAATCACATGGTTCAAATGGAATCAAATCTTCCCATTTTTGGCATGCATTGTTGGGTATGGCCATTTGACCACAGATGTGGTCTAAAACTGTGAAAAATGTATGTTTCATTTCGCTTTAAACCCTACAACAAATATACTTAAAATATACTTAAAATATAAAATGGTTCCCTCTTTTACTTTGAATCAGTTCACGCAAGTCTGTCTCTACTCAAGAGACTAATATTTCACTGACTGGCTAGACCCCTGGTCCCCTTTCCCCCTTCACACCAAATCTATTCTAGGAAAATAGGCGATCTACAAGCTCCATTTGCAGATCTGCTGTCTTTGACCGAATAGTATACGGCAGGGGTTTTCAACAGGTGCTCCGGGGAGCACTGGTGGTCCTTGAGAGGGTCCCAGGTGGTCCCCAGCTAAGTTGGTTAACCAGGTGTAAGTCTTTGTGAGTGTAAACATGTTTTCACCCTCAAGAGTTAAAATATGAATTATCTGAATTAGCCCGATTAGCTCTGAATAAGTCTACACAAGTAGAGAATGTAGAAGATAATGGTCATTTGAATCTGTATGTTTATAAGTGTCTTGTTTTTCAAATGCACATTGTGGACAAAAGAAAAAGAAATCTTTAGTTTTGGGGTCTGTGCGGCTAAAATGTCATCAAATGATGGTCCGTGGCTCATGAATAAACAGTGGGCCCTGGAATGAAAAAGGTTGAAAACCCCTACATACGGTATTGTTTTGTTTTTTTTGGGCTGAATGTGCACTTAGGACATGCACAGAATAGGGATGGACCCTATGCTTCAAGTTGTTCAAAATGTCTAATATAAATCTAGTATAATATATAAATTCAGTCCAACACTTCACCACCAGCGCTGCTGCTGCTGCAGAGAAGAAGAGAGATGTCAGAGGCTAAGTTCATCAGTGGATGGCGATGAGGCTCATGGTGCTGCTGCTTCGCCAGTGAGCCAACGCACGCCTCAATGACTTTCAATGCAGCTGTGCTTCTTCAACATCTTCCAATCAAGATGTTATACTGCTTCCTTTTTTTGCTTCAAAAGACAGAGAATCAGTCTGAATAAGAAAACCTTGAGTTTGTGGTTAAGAAGCTCGTGGTAACAATCCCCTTCAGGGCAAAATCTGAACTTGTGCGTGCGTGTGGATGTGGGTGGGGGGGGGGGGTTCATCGCACAAAGTCTGTTGAAATTATGTGCTGATCATTTGACATTTATGTCAGTGATGGTTTTAATTCACGTCTCCAGCGAGGGAGCCCGATATAGCCAAAGTCAAATTACTCAATTCAGCTAATTTCAACAGAAGTCCTACAACCCACGGAGACATCATTTTCCGTGTCACGATTAATTATAAAAAACAAGTCTTTGTCGAACGTCGCGAGCGAGCCACTCAGAAAGCTTCCACGCTAGACGCATACAATATGAGTGAGATCTGTTCTGTTCAAACTGAAAGAGATTTAAAAAAGCAGCGATGTAACACTTGTTTGAGTCATCCTTTTCTTCAATCGGTCCAACCCAGAATTTCCTCTACTACAAGAAATAATTAATCACTCCCTCCTAAAACAAACAAAACAGTGAGAGTCGAGCTAACAAGAGACCCCGCTGGTCGACCACAGTCTGTCAGTGTCAATTATAGGCATATTTACCGGACACGGCATTAGCTGCACAGGGCATGCAGGCGTCGGCAGCAACAACACACACAACCACCGGAGTTGCCAAAGTGCCAACAAAAAAAAAACCATGGCTGAAATTGCCACACAGGTGTTTTCTCACACAGCGGTTTGCAGACATTGGAGCATGGTGTTCTAACCTCGGCACATAGTGCCATTTAAACAGCGAAGCACGCAGAGCGACCAAGGCTACGCAGTGCACACACCTTACAACAGCCCTTTACCTAGCTCTAGCACCGTGTTGTGGACCCCCCAGAGCAGCCAGCCTTGGTTTAGAAACAGATGATAAATAAATCAAAGTGCACTAAGCACTGCTTCCACATGGCAATCGCCTCCTTCATAGCGTCTGCACCTCATCAATCACACCATTGTCTGCTTGAAAGGCGAGCCTTGTAAATGTCATATCCACTCAAAGCCAAGGAGAGGCGGATCAGAATGCAGGCAGAGAGAGAGAGAGGCAGAGGGAGAGAGGTTTTTTTTTTTAATTGGATACTGTAATTAAACTAAAAATCCCTGCTAGGCTGCCTTTTGACAGGACAGACGAAGACCCCTTTTAATAGGGCTATGAAACATATTTGTTAAAAGGATGAGGCAATATGTACCATATGATTGGGTGCCCTTATGTGTCACCGTTTTCATTTATGATTAAAATGGCTAAAAGGTGTCTTTATAAAAAAAAGAGTGGGGGGAAAGATTATTAAAAGGACTCGATATATAAGAATAATTAATATAATCCGCCGTCCGAATTATACAATTTCTCGGGAACCCCATCGAAAAAGAAAGCGCCCCCTCTCTCGTATATTACGCCGCAACCAATCAAATGCATATATCAACGCATATGTTCCGCCGCATTTGCAAAACATTCATCTTGGGAGCGAGCGATTAAGAGAGGTAGAGCTTGTTCTTGATTAAAGTAACAACCGAGAGAGGCCAAGCTATAATATTGATTACACGCGCAAACGGAATACGGGTCACTTTGCCTACCCACACATGCTTTCTATTTAATTTCATTAGTGACATTCTTTCCCGATGTACTAATGTTACACACAGAGACAAGAGGAATGCGCACGCGCATGCGACAAAGCGTAGAAAAGGGGGTTGCAGGCGTAAAAACAAAACTACGTACTGTGCATGCACGCGATGGCGAACTCACAAATACAGTACATACTGCATAGGTTGCATGCGATATACAGTATACAGTATACACTGTATATCCTGGGCCTTTACAGTTGAATTCAATGTGAGAACTTTGCCATACGAGACACAGAGAAAGGCCATCCTCACTAGAGATCAGCGGTTCAAAAATAAATCACCATACATCTACTGACATCTGTCATAAAGCCTCCCACCGCGCTTGCTGCACTCAGGTTTATGGTGGCGCTGAGTGTTATTGCAATCTTTTGATAGCTTTGGTTAATTTATCTGATTACAAAGAGCCACCGAAGAAGCTTGCTGGAGTCAGTCGACGTTGTTTCCCTCGTGTTTCATTAGAGCAGTGGTTTTCAACCATTTTGATACCAGGGACCACTATTTACTCAGCATTTGAGCCACCATTTGAATACATTTTAGCCCCACAGACCCCAAAACTAAAGATTTCTTTTACTTTTGGCTCGATTTAGGAAACAAAACAGGCAAACATACAGACCAAAAATGACAATTAATCTTCTAGTTGTGTTAAGATGAACATTTTAACTCTTGAGAGCGTAAAAATAAAACCAAATGGTGGTTTAATTTTTCCGCTCTCAAGAGTTACATCTGGTTAACCAACTTAGCTGGGGACCACCTGGAACCCTCTCAAGGACCACTGGTTGAAAACCGCTGCATTAGAGAGCCGTACATCTACACATCCACACCGACGTATAATAGTGACGTACATCTGCACATCCACACCGCCGTATAATAGTGACGTACATCTGCACATCCATACCGCCGTATAATAGTGACGTACATCTGCACATCCATACCGCCGTATAATAGTGACGTACATCTGCACATCCATACCGCCGTATAATAGTGACGTACATCTACACATCCATACCGCCGTATAATAGTGACGTGGACTTGATGTCGTATCGGCAAGCTGGCCTCTAAGGGGAAATAAACCAGACATGTCATTTAATCTCTTTTCTCAATTTCAATGTGAATAAATAAAAAGGGGTTTTATGACTTGTGGAGTTTTTTCTTTTCTTCTCCTTCTTCTCTGGCTTCATAGCGATCATACATTTTTCAGCGTTATCATTTTAACTTTATTGGTGGCGCAAGATCAGCAGTCTAAAAAAAAAAGAAAGAAGAGAATAAAACGCCCCAGACAATATGAAAGTGAAGAGTGAGGCTACCATACACCCCATCCAAAGGAGCATTTGCCAACAGTGAATGAACACGTCAGCTATAGCCCATGGTTTTAAATGAAACTGCATAAAGGGGGCTGCCCTGCCATTCTATCTGCTGGCAGCCCGGCGTGAATTGTGCTGGAAAATCTATTTTGGAGCCGCTAGGTCCTTTCAATTCAAAGGGAAAAAGACTGACTGCTGTAGTGACATCAATCAAACCAGGACGGCGTGGCGGGGCTTTGCAACACAAGTGGAAGGTCCAGGGTTCACAGGTTAAAGCAGGCAATATAAAAAAAGGTGTAGAGGAAAGGCTGTGTGCTATGGGGTGGGGGGCAGGCAGGCTGTTGTTGGGTCCCTGCTATCTTCTCTGAAGGCAGAAGAAGTGCTAGAGAGGTATATACCCCCCCCCCCTCCTGTATTAGCTGGACTTCATTAATCTTCATGCCATCTTCTTTAACTAGTCATGTAGAACGGCTCAATAGCAAGCCGTATAATGGGGAAGGCCCAGTGCCAATTACTAGGTTAACATAGTGTTCAGCCCCAGTGCAACAAAGGAATGAGATGGAGGAGGAGATCTGGCTCTGCACACAGAGGGAGAGAGATGCATATAGCACTTGAATGGACAGGGGGTGAAAAAGGCATGTTTTTTTTTTCTTAGAATGGTACTTGACATGGGTGGAACTCCACACAAAAATTGTCAATAAAAATAAGATGTAACCGATTTAAAAAAAAAGTAGCCTTCTTCGCTGTATTGCGTAAAATTACATTTGGTATATGGACATATCATGGGCTGATGGAGAGAAACCATGCAATCTGTTAGATTTAATTCAATTTGTAAAGCACAACACCTTTTTGTACAGTGTAGCGATGCACCGATGTGTCGGTCCACCTATCGGTTTGGCTGATATTTTCTGTTATTGGTCAATATCGGTATTTTGCAAATAAAAGTGACATTAACCAATGGCCTGTAGCCGATGTGGATCTGTTTGTTTGCATCAACTCTGTTCATGTGTTCATCTGTAGTCCATCAAACTGTAGATTCTGGACATGTATTTCTCGTGTTGAAGATGTATAGTTTCCCTGGCGCAATAGGAGGAAATAAAAAACAACAAAAACTAAGCATATGGTTATTGATATCAGCTATCAGTTAAATTATTATTCTAAACATCAACATAGGCCATGGATTTCAACATCGGTGCATCCCGACATGCAATAGAGGGAGTTCAATTCACGGGGTCTGTGATGCAAACACTTTTTTTTTAGATGGTGTGCTCCTTATTCTGTATTATTCTGTGACTGAAAGCGAATTTCCACACCTTTTCACTACACCAAATGAAATAAACAAGAAAATAAATCTAACAAATGATGAAATAGCAGAGAATTTATCTGTATTAATTAATACAATTAATCAACTTTTCTATGTCATCATCATCATCATCCATTCGTTTCATTTCTACCCGGGGGGGAGGGGTGTGTGCTAGCTGTGCAAACCACTTGTCATGACTGCTGTCAGAACAAGTGCAGTGTTAAACTGTAGTTATTTAATTCCATGTGATTAAAATAGGCCCGGGTCAGATTGGGATGTGGCCGCGGGCGGCGGCTTTATTTAGAGGGACCCCAGATTAAACTCTGGAGTAAAATGGAAATGTCACACCGTCATGGAGGATGCTGCGGGAGCTGTGTGAGGAGGATAATATTATTGTGATGTGAAGTGATAATTCCGCCCCGTCCACCCTCATTATCCGCTGGGCCTGTAGTAGTGTGTCCGTGGCGTGTGTGCACTTCTGTTCGTGTATGTGTGTGTTATAGTGCACCAGGGGCGGATGTAACATGTCCCATTTGGGGGGAGGGGGCAAGAGAACATGTTGGAGGGGCAAGAGAAAATGGTATGGGGGCGGCTGCATCGCCTGTGTCGCTTCGCGCCACGGGCGATGAAGCCACAGGTTACAGGACTTTTATTAGTCAAGTAAAGCGGCAAAAATAACAATCAGTTGTTGTTGAAGTTGCAACAGACACGCAGCATGCATAAAGCTAAAGGTCTGATTCAGAGAGTTTTCTGTTTTCAATGATGAAATGCTGTTGGTTTAGTGGTGCCAAAATTGTAGTTAGTAGCAGTAGTAGTGTTAAATATAAGCACTTTAATTTGAAATATCTTGGGTTGTTTTGCATGGCATCGTGTTTGGGGGGGCAGACTGGGTATTTAGACGGGCATTGCCCCCCCATGCCCATGCCTAGATCCGCCCCTGTTGTGCATGCATGTGTTTATATTGTCTCTTTTCTTTTCTTTTCTTTTCTTTTCTTTTCTTTTCTTTTCTTTTCTTTTCTTTTCTTTTCTTTTCTTTTCTTTTCTTTTCTTTTCTTTTCTTTTCTTTTCTTTCTTTTCTTTTCTTTTCTTTTCTTTTCTTTTCTTTGTCGCCACACTCACTCAAATTCCCATAACGGTGAGAGCAACGCTTGGCGTCTATCTTCTGTCTGCATTTCATTGTTGGCAGTCAGATAGAAGCACATCACAACGCTGTGTGTATGTATGGATAGTAGCTGTGTAGACTCACTGGGGTGGGCCTGCATCAGTCTATCTGCGCGCATGCCCTCTGCCTGCTCTGTGCATGCGTCGCCTTCACCATTGCGCTGTCTTTGCATACCGCATATGACATTTAATCAAACTCTCTCTGTGTCAAGCATTGTTTTACTACTACTACTACAACAACAACAACTACGCATACTGTAAAGGAGAGGCTATATACTGGAGCAGCACAGCAGCCACAACATTACCCCTGTACGCAGTGCAGCAGCGCACAACACCAGCACTAACAACACTCACGACAACAACCACAACAGACCTCCAAAAGAAAACACACAAAGAAATTGAGTGAGGGAAACGGGATCCGGAGAGGAGGCTCCACATTCACGCAGCAGCAGACCCCGGCAGTCCGAGATAAGGTATATTTTTGTCAGGCAAGATAAGAAGGGGGAGGGGGGGCTGGAAAGCAAACATATTACAGGGCTCAAATTCTATATCTATAGCTCCTTTTCGCGAGTCCAATAATTCATTCATTCATGGCCTCTGTTTCCTCTCCTCTCTGGGAACATCTGCCTCATACATACATCACGGCGCCGATAAAGATCACAGACAGAATTGGTAATACACTGTGAATGGGAGACTGCGACGCTGATTAAATAACTGGTGGTGGCAACACTAAAATTGAAGCGGCCGCGGGATGAAAGGGTGGACTTATCGAGGCTTTATTAAAGGCAACAAGAGATGATTTTAAGGTTTAGGGTGAAGTACACAATTGGCAATAGCCCCGCCAAAGGATTTAAAAAAAAATAAAGCAAAAATTGCCTTCTTGACCTCTGCCAATGTATTTTCCACACTACACAAGGATAGAGGAAAATGGGGCCGTCTCTGTCGAAACCTTGTATGTACGAAGTCGCTCCTAAACCCATCCGGGGTTGTGCAAGGACGCGCTGTGATTGGCCAGTTGCGGTGAATGACAGCCTAAACTTGCCTGACATTCCGTCTGAATTATCACTTCATTTTACTTCATTGTTCAGTCTGAAGCATTGGAGGAGCCATGTCTGTTGTTTGACACTGTTGAGTGACAGGGCTGTCGGCCAATCAGTAACGGCTCCATAGGCTGCATCACCAGTCCTGAAACCCCAGGGAAAATAATTTAACCTAGCATTGATTTTGATCAACTGAATTTTTCAATTTCAGTTGTGAAACTATATATTACCGAATACCGGTATTCGGTATCAACCACAGAAATTGCTACCATATGGTCTATGCCAGGGGTTTTCAACCTTTTTCATCCCAGGGCCCACCATTTATTCAGAATTTGAGCCACGGACCACCATTTGAGGACATTTTAGCCCCCACAGACCCCCAAAACTAAAGATTTCTTTTGCTTCTCTCCACGACCATTAATCTTCTAGTTAGATTAGGACTAATTCACATGATGAATATTTTAACTCATGAGAGTGTAAGCGGGTCCATTTGGTTTCATTTTTACGTTCTCAAGAGTTACATCTGGATAAGCAACTTAGCTGGGGACCACCTGGAACCATCTCAAGGACCACCTGTTGAAAACCCCTGCTCTATGCACATGGTATATGATGTTGGGCCATGTCGATGGTGAACTTATAACTCAAAAAGGAACTGTAGTAGTGTACGTGAAGAAATGTGGCTGTCCAAAATGTTGGCACTTCTATATGTATCATTCTGACAAGCACTGTCCTTAGTTATTGATTGTGAAATTTCCCAGATTTCACCAGGGCATGCAACATGTTAGATTTGATTAATACATTCTGATTCACTGTTTAAATGCAAGAACATAAGGTACTTACGTTACATGAGAGTCTGTCATCCTGTGTCTGGGGGCCATGGCGGGAACATGGAGCAGGGATAGAGGAATCCATTGCAGTTTGATACATTGAACTTGAACTTTTGGTCGATGTATAAGCTACTCTTCACATATAGAAATGATTTAGCTCTAAGGGAATGTTAAAGTTAAAGAGAGAACTGCCTGCTAGCTCTAGTCATTGTCTACTAAACATTTAAAAGTAGCTCTGAAGTTCCCTTTTAAAAGGTACTACCATATTCAGTCAAGGAAAATGGAACTGAATAGACAGTGCTATTGTTTAATGGGGTTCAGTCAGTGCCCATCTCATTGACATTGGCGTTTACCAAGTGAGCGCTCTAACTCCTGAGCCCCTGTGATTGGAGGTGGTCATCTTGCTCTTGTCTAGATCAGTGGTTTTCAACTAGTGGTCCTGGCTGAGGGACCACCAGTGGTCCTCGAGGGGGACAGTTCCTGGTGGTCGCCAGCTGATGGACGGTTGGTAATGAAATGGACCTTTGGTTTCATTTTTTTGTGACACCTACTAATTAAAGCAGTGGTTTTAAACCAGTGGATTGGGGACCACCAGTGCTCCGTGAGAGAGTTCCAGGTGGTCCCCAGTTAAATGATAGAAAGTTGGTTAACCAGGTGTAACTCGTTGAGCGTAAGGTCTGATTACACTCTCAATAGTTAAAAGTTTCACTCTCAAGAGTAAAATCATTCATCATCTGAATTGTCCATGTCTACACAACTAGAGAATGTAGAAGATGAATGGTCAATTTGATCTGTGTGTTTGCCTGTTTTGTTTCCCAAATCCAGCCTGGTATTGTGGACAAAAGCAAAATAAATCTTTAGTTTTGGGGTTTGTGGGGCTAAAATGTGATCAAATGGTGGTCTGTGACTCAAATACTGAATAAATAGTGGGCCCTGGTATCAAAGGGGTTGAAAACCACTGGGTTAAAGGTAAAAGTGAAAGTCCTACTAGTTGTTGCATACATTTCTCTGTTGTCTGTTGTCTAATGCCCAATAGAACAGTGTCAGGCTGGGAGGCAGTGGGTCTCCCAGTATCAAGGCAGACACCCCCCAGCTTCAAGGTGGACTGGACACTCTAACCACAAGGCTGGTTGACGAGTAGTACTGCCTGAAGCCCATGTGCACAATAACTCCCAAGCATGAAAGACCATGAGGTTTACAATTTACAATTTGGGCATTTAGCAGACGTTCCAGAGCAAGGTTTTGGTCTCCAATGTGGCAGACCCATAGGTTTTAATCCTGGGGTCTGGATCTGAAGCTTACAGATTGCACTTTTACCCCTCAGCCACCTGCCTTTTTTCCGGCACGTTCCACAAACAAGTTGACTGATGAATTGGATCTGAACCAAGTTACTTTGGGAAATAAGGGAATAGCTGCAGGCAGGGCTGCTGTCCACGGTGCTGATTGTTTGATTGATGGCCGTGGTTTATTCTTTAATGTTAAGATTTGGCTATTAATGGATCACACGGATGGCGCTGTTCTTCTTGCATTGTTACAAATACTGTAGCCCTCTTTATGCTTTCATTAAATCATTGTTTTATGACTGCATATGTCCCACCTGGCAACATTCACAGCATAAATTCAGTGTAACATTTTTTGTTCACAAGCAAAACATGTAGCCACAATCTCCCTATAAATGAGGTACTGAGCAGGGGCGGATCTAGGCATGGGTATGGGGGGGGCAATGCCTCCCTAAATACTCAGTCTGCCCCCCCAAACACGATGCCATGCAAATCAACCCAAGATATTTCAAATTAACGTGCTTTAAAAAAAATTGTTAGTGCTACTAACTAACTACAGCTGTGTCACCACTAAACCAACAGCATTTCATCATTGAAAACAGAAAACTCTCTGAGTCAGACCTTTAGCTTTATGCATGCTGCGTGCGTGTCTGTTGCAACTTCAACAACAACTGTTGTTATTATTGATGCTTTACTTGAATAATAAAAGTCCTGTAACTGAAAATGGTATGGGGCGGCTTCATGAAGCCGCCCCCATACCATTTTCTCTTGCCCCTCCAACATGTTCTCTTGCCCCCCCATACCATTTTTTCTTGCCCCTCCAACATGTTCTCTTGCCCCCCCAAATGGAACGTGTTACATCAAGATTGCATGGAATTCTTCTAACTTTTCTATGGCCTTTGTTGCAAATGCAGTGAGTGAGTCTGCCTGTCTGTACCAAACCTACAGATGGGTGTTTGTCTTTTTAGTCCATTGTAGACATTGAGTTACTTCAGCACGGAGTGACAGTTCAGTGACTGTCGAAGTCAAAGGCACTTTGGCTTAACACTGATTGGTCAACTAGTCACCTAGGCCAGTGGTTTTCAACCAGTGGTGCGGGGACCACGAGTGGTCCCTGAGAGGATTCCAGGTGGTCCCCAGCTAACCAAATGGAACCTTTATAGATCTGTAACTCTTGTGAGTGTAAAATGGAACCAAATGGACCTGTGAGGGTCCATTTGGTTTCATTTTACACTCTCAAGAGTTGAATTTATATTTAAACATCTCAATTACTTAATTTTCTAGAATGTACACAATTCTAAAATGTAGAGGAATTGTTATGTTGACCAACATTTTGCCTGTTATCTCCTTATAGTTTTGAGAGACTAAACTCAACACCAAATGGTGGTCCTCCATGGCTAAAATACAGAATAAGTAGTGGGCCCTGGTATGAAAATGGTTGAACACCACTGACCTAGGCTGATTACCAGCCCTTGGGCAGATACAGCTATACAGTAGGTTGACTTTATCAGGCAGGACGTTAAGGAAGCGCCAGGGATTTAATGAGCTTGGCTTATGCCTAAAACAAGCAGAGTCAGGTCAAAGCCTAACATTGTAGAGATGCTCGTTCATCACCGCAGCTGCTACAGGTAGTGTGGGATTAATGCTGAGATCCTGTGGATTATGCAAGACTGTGAACACCCTGTTCCCAGTGTTGCCAATTTATTTGTCGCTATATTTAGCTTTTTTTCAGACCCCCCTAGCGCCAAAATAAGTGCAAAGCTCCTGGCGGAAAATCTAGTGCTTTTTGGCTGGTGAGTTGGGGTGAAATTGATATACAGGTGCCAGAGATAAAACCCTCATTTTTCACCATTTTTTCCTCCTATGACGTATGATGTCGTTTTCAACCAGTGGTACCCAGGGTAAAAGATGGATAGTTGTGGATAGTTGTAGAAGCGTTTCTCAGGTAAACTTGAGTTAAAGCACTTAGTGGAGAAAATCTATGCTGAACGTTGTAGCCGTTTTGATTGTGTGGCATCTGAGTGGTTGTCATGAAGGTGTGACAGAGATTACTACAAGGCAAGCCCAAGGAACTAGAATGACTAAAAGATATTCTTAAGGCATCCTGACATCCAATCCAGATACACAATGTCGTACAAAAGTAATCAAATGGCAGCTTTGCATGGCTAATCCATTGGCAAGAGCCTTTTATGGCTGTTCTGGACAATCTCCCTAACAGTACAGTTTCTGAGATACGTGAACTACAATACATGTCTTTCCTATACTACCACAGATTATGTTGTAAGATATAAATGCATACATGGTGTGTTTAGTGTATAATACATAATTTATAATAAATAACTCATATCAAAAATTGACATTAACATAAGATTTTTTCCTTACAAGGTAAAAGAGTGTGTTTCCTCTCCACAATGTGTACATGATATTTAGCCTATAAATTATAACTAGAAATAATAACAGTTTAAAAAAAGAACACCTCTGTTTGCTTCTGTTTAGATGAGCTGCTAGTCAAAGCCATATTTACAGAAGAAAAGAAAAGTATTATTTTGTTGCCAGACAGTGGTAGATCATGCTCGTTGGACATTCATTAAGTTTGAGGAAAAAACCTTGCCAGAATCAGACCTATACCATGATACTGTAGGTCATTTGCAATGTAACAAGAATGAAGCAGAATGCACATGCATTATGTGACATTTTCCTACAGCGCGTACCGTTGTTTTCCTGCATATAGCAACAGTAGCAGAGGCAGGTGATTAACACATGACACCTTATCAACTCATAGATTCCCTACATCGGTTCAACAGAGTATACCAACCAATTAAACACCCTTTAACCACGTCAATTATCAAACCACAGCAAACAACGGCTATAAAAATAGTAACCTATAGTAACATCTACTGTATACATACAGTAGATGCTTCATGAGCATTAATTATAATCATAATCTCATCACCGATCATGGCAGTATCTGTTCCATGGGTGTCTTTTATTTATTTATTTTATTTAATTTCATTTTCATTCGACTGCGCTGAGCCATAGAAGGGGAAAACGGTAGCGTATTTGCATATGGCTCAGGTCTAGCCTCGGTGGTATTTATCCATCGCAGTTAATCCAGACTGATAGTCTAACAGGAATTGTCTGCGTGGTGCTATCTCTCCACAGTCACATCATACAGTACGGGACGGCGTCAACCAACAGATGGTAGTGACACGAATTAAAAGCACAGAACAATAGTAGAATATAAACCAGAAATGACACCCAAAGTGGCTGTTGATTTATAGCGGCGGTGAGTTTGGTGCTGGGCTTCCATGTATATTAGTGCTACAAATCTGGGTCCATTTAGCAGGGAGATGCTCATACATACATCACCGACTCCTGCTCCAAGCCAAGGTCAGTCCTTATTGCATCAATCTTCTCAACAGAGGCTACTCCACACAGCAGCAGTTTTGTAACTGTCGCAGCTGTAATGGAATCTTTTTTCTTGCGCTTCATCTTTTCTCTTATCATATGAAATATATATTCAACTTCTCTTCTTTCCCCCCACCTCCTCCTCATTCTCCCCTGATTCTTTTTATTTTATCTGTAAAACATTCCCCGGGACCTCATTTCTTTTCTCGGGGACACGCTCCCCCAAGTGTCACCCTTTTTTTTTCTTCTTTTTTCCTTTTTTTTAACTCTTTCAGGGTCTCAGATGAACTGCGAGGGTGTACTTCTGAGAAAGAAATCTGTGAAAAATAAAAATCCACCACGAGAGAATAAAATGTTATATAGCACCGCACACTTCTGTATGTGTCGTGATTATTATTTTTTTTAGATAGTATACTATTAATTCTATGAACATAAGCAGCTGAGAGCAGAATAAAACAACATTCAAATAAAAAAGAGTAATAGCCTAATAGCTTATCTATTTGGTTTGCGTTTGATGTGACAGTAATTCATCTCTCTTGAATTTCCTCCATATATTATTCATTAAACTCATTTCCTGAAGGATTTGACGTAGCGAAAACGTATTCAACCAGTTGAGTGCTGACCTTCGTGTAAAAAAGAGGATGGATTTGATAAAGGGAACAATCTCAGAATGTAGACATTCTGAGATCTTTGTATAATACACTTTTAAAAATATAGATAGTTTACCTGATGTTTACTGTGTTGAAATTACTTTTGCTTCAAGAATAGGTATACAATATAATACATGGAAAAACATGTTGCTATTCATAGGAATCACCATGCCATTTGTTTTACATACTTGTTTCAATATTGATGTTGTATTGTCACTCAGTGTCTTGCCAACTGTGTAGTGGCCCACTATAATCTCACAAAGGTGTAACTGTGTGTACTGTAAACTTTTATTATGTAGTGTCGCCTTAGTTGTTTCCTCTTCTGCCTAGTGTTGTATATGCCTCCCTTGTGTTCAGTGGTGTTTCTAAGCAATTTGGAGGCCCAGGTGCCCATGGGTTCCAGGGAAAACCTACTGTGGGATCCTTTTAAAGCATGTCTGGTGGTGCCCCCCCCCCATGGCGCCCCAGGCAACTGCCTAGTCTGCATAATGGCAAAAACGCCCTGCTTGTGTTGTTTGTTATTCGTTGCAATTGTATTCCACCTGCGTCCTGTTTAGTCTCAGCCAATGATGTGGTGTAGTTATGTTGCACCTGTGTCTAGTTAGTCTGTGTAGTTAAACCTCCCTGTGTTCAGTGTTCCGCTGCCTGATTCTAGTCAATGTTACTGTGTTCCCTGAGTCTGTGTATGACCTGCTGCTGGGTTGTGAGTTTAGTGTTAATAAATAGTCATTGGACTTCATCTGTTTGCCTATATTTGGTTCTGCTTCAGGATTCTTGCCTGACACCCCGTGTCAGGCAAGAATCCTGTGTCAGGTTTCGTTTAAAAGAGCAAAACCTATTTTTGTTTGGATTCCTTCAGACAGTGCAGCAGCAGTAATATACTGCAACAGCAAAAACACAACAAACAAGGATAGAATAGAGTGCAAACAAACAGCAAACACAGTAAGAAAAGAGAATATGTGCCTGTTTTGCCCCATAATGGGTACAGGGCCACATGTTGAGAACCGTTGAGAACTATTATGTGTTTTAAAAGTGTGTGTGGGGGGGAAAGCTGTAGAGGAAAGTTTGAGCGTCTTGATGTTGAAGCCCATGTACCGCTCTGGGACATATACGCTGAGTCAGTTCCTGTCACCCTGATTACTGACGCTACAGAGTCACGTAGTACTTTAATAAATGAAGAAATAATAAAATCAATCATTTTAAATAGCACTTCCCCTACGCTGGACCATTTACGACGGAAGGGAGGGGAGGGGGGGGTGAGAAAGAAAAAAAGAGGAGACTTTTAATTGATGAACTTGACCCGCTTTTCCCTGATAACAAATTTCATTTGTTCTATAAAAATTATGCTCAAGTGACATTATTTGACGGGATCTTTATCACCCCGCAGAGTAAATAAGAGTAATTTATGCTGTTTAATTTTGAACATGGATTATAAATCACAGCTCTATCGTATATTACGGAGGTTGCATTGATGAGGAAGGGAGTGCGGGGCCAGCTGATTGGGTTGTTAAGGCAACAGTACAAGGTAACGGCAACACCCGAGACTCATTCTCTCAGCATGCTTCTCTTTACAGCGGGGCAGATTGATATCTATTTTTAAGGTGGCAAAAGGCAGACCTTTTAGAGAAATGATTTAGTGTTTGTCATTAAAGATAGGTTAACTAAAAAAAGAATTACAAATATGTACAATATTGTGTGTGGTGCTCTGCACAAACTAAGGGAAGATGATAGTCATTGTTTGTGTTACTGACATGGTCTTCTTGTCACTGTCGGGTAAAACACGTCTATCTCATATGTTAGTTCAGTGGTTTTTAATGTTTTCCCCCATGCATTTTTTCAACTATTTCTTTAAAACGATACCTGGCTAGATTACTATAAATAGGCCTTAAAACATTATACTTTCTCACTGTAACTAAAAAATTCAAATAAAAGCACCAGAAATATTTTATTTCTTTCATATTCTATTATATTTTATATTCATTCTTTCAATCAATAGGGACTGCCCCTGCCACAAGTTGATGATGTCATATGTCCATGTGTGGTCTAGCCTCAACTAATTATGGAATGCACATGCTAATAATAGATATGAAAAATATTTCTTTGAAGCTCGTATTAACTTACTAGAAAGTCAGTTGTTTTTCATTAGGAAATGTATTCCATAATTCCACAGGGGCTAGACCACACTTGGACGTACATCATCAGGAGTAGTCCCGATAGAGTAAAAGATTCAGATTCAGATTTATGAAAGAAATGAAACATTTGCAGTGTTTTTATTTTGTAATTTTAGTTCTAGAGGACAAATGTAACATTTTGAGGGGTGTTTTTCTTATTAGCTGAACCAATGAAAGTAACAAGAGCTTGTGACAAATTCATTGGACCCAGTCAGTGGAGCACACAATCTTTGTCCCATATGCTAAAAAAGTAAACAATATGATGCTTATCAAAACGTGAGTTAAAATGTCCCTGCCAATCAAACACAGCACATTAACAGAGATGTGCAGGGTGTTGGTGGTCCTCCCAGTGGTCCCTGGTGGTGGTGGTGTGTATTGAGCCACTCATGGGTAGGAGCCAACAGATACTCTGTCACAGAGATGTCTTCTGACAAATACCAGTGTGCTGTGATGACGACATGACAGCTGCCAGTCAGCTCTTAATAACAGGGAAGCAGAACAAGTTGCTCCGCGTGTATCTGACCCGCCAGGCACACACTGCAGTAGAACACACACACACACACACACACACACACACACACACACACACACACACACACACACACACACACACACACACACACACGTGCGTTTTTATCTACATCTTATTTTTTCATCCCATGTCTGTAATGACTTTGCCTACTTTGCAAGTAATATTGTGTATTATAATTGACAGTTGTAATAATTGATAATGTTCACCGTCACAATGGATTATAGTGTGATTATAAGCCACTTTAAGGGTTCACTTACAAGGCATTATAAGGTCATTGTTTATATTGTTTTAGTGTTGTAAAGTAATTCTTTACTATGTGTTATGATTATTGTTATAAAGCATTATTTATTTATTATAACTATTATATGGCATTGTAAGTAGATTGCATTGCGATTATACTTTTATAAACTATTGCAGACATCATGAGACATGATGTGATGCATGCCATGTTACAATAATACTGTATATCCAATAGAGCCTAAACAGTTGTGTAGTGAACTGAATTTAGCTAAATATGTCCCGTTTGTGAACTTACGTGTTGTTGTAAAACATGTGATCTATTGTAACATTAGTCTGAGCAGTTTCTACTACAAAGTACTATTTTAAAGCATTAAAACCCACACATTGTCCCACAGCTGAGTTCAATTTACTCAGTGTTGTAAAGACAGCATGTATCAAAAGCCACAGCCCTGTTTATTTGTTTTTCTTTTAAAACCTAAACCAACTTGACATCTTCAAAGGTTTACTACTTTCAAATCCAGTTCTCTGCGACTCCTCAACTTTACACAGGAATGATTCAAGCATGCCATAGTGTGTCATCAATCAGTTAACATATACAGTAGTAATGCATCATGGCAACACCATACTCTAGTCTACACAAGGGGGCCTTAAAGTGAGGTCCATGGAAGGACCCTCAGGGGTCCTTGGTGTCCAGGGGGTTCCCAGAAAATAGCTAATATATAGCTATTTTAATATAGCATTAAAGCCTGTTTAACCATCCGCTATTTAGCTAATCTATAGGTTCACAGAACAGCATGTCACGAATGCTTGCAGAAATGTGATTTTCAAGCGATCCTGAAAAATGTAGGATATATTTTGAAGCATCTTGTGTACCGGTCCCTCCCTGGTCCAAGATCATTTCGGATCTGTCTGATACAGTACATATTAATTTAATATGAATATCATTTATATTAATCTAATTAATGTGACAACACTTAATATAAAAGATTATATTTTGGGAGTTTGAAACGCACTGCTCTAAAGGGTGTCATGCGCTGTATATGCAGATGCAAGAGAAGGATTAATGGCAACCCCTCCTCGCCCGTCTCGTCCCTCCAGAGCATTATGAGTTCCTTCGATTCCTGCCTTCACAAGTCATTAGTGCTCTTCCTCTTGAGGGATGGAAGGCTTGCAGAGCCCAGAGCCACAGTGAGAGCTCTCTTTCCTCTCTAACTAGAAATGACACATTGTCAATAAGTATACTGATTATTCTGCCCATTTGTTTTGTGCAATGCAGTTAACGAGCTTTATTACACAGAGGACATTGTAAAAACCCAATAACCATTCTTTATCGTTTGCCCTGATTAGCGGCGATGCGGCGGCGGCCCCCGTGAACCGGGCGACTGGCCTTTTCACTAGAAACTTCTCAAAGTGAAGCATCGCCGCTGCTGCAGCGTGTTGGTGCTATATATGCAGTTGGCAATGTTATAGGAATGAGTATCAGCCTGGACTGTGAAGCCCAAACCCCCCCACCGATGTCAGTTACGGGATGGGGAGAGTATCTATAGCTCCCGAATCCACCACACCAACGTGTTGAAGTGTTTGTGTTCCTATAACAGCTGTCCTCCCAATTCACCATTTATCTTCCCTGATCCGTCCTAACCTTTTCAAGCTTTCACTTATGACATATTCCAGATACACTGGGCCAGATCTCAACTGGAAAGCCCTGCTATATCCCCACACACACACACATACACACATACATGCACGTGTGCAGGCACACACTCGCCGCACAACTGTCAGTGTGAAAAGGAAAGCCTATACAACGTGGCCCGGTACACAGGTTTGGCCTGCTCCCTCCTATACCCTCCACATAAATCTCGGTATCCTCCGACAGCCGGGAGAATGCAACTGGCAGATCCAGCAGCCATGAGGAATGGAGGTGTTGATGCCTCAGACAGTTGTTCTGCTCAACCTCTGCCCCCGTTCCTCTGCATAAAGCACAGGTTTGTGGGAGTCCTCCTCTCCTTCCTCCTCTTGCACGCGTCCTACCAAGAAGGAATCTTAGAGTTATGAGTGCGTGGGAGTCCCACCTCGGAGCCTGTCAGAAGTTTTGGGGCACAAGGAAAAACCCACCTGCAGGCGAGACGACGGCTGAAGTTCAAAGATGAATATCTTTGCATAGGTTATAAGCCCTTTCGCAAAACCTAATTCATGTACTAACTGACTTTCTGGGGGGAGTCATTGATTCATAACATGTCTAAATGTTTTATAATGGCTCAGTACAGCATGTTTCTTCTAATATACAGTATTCAGTACATATCTGAATTACAAGTGTGCAGCAACAAGACAACACCATGCATTTCACCATGCACATTACAGTGTAATGTTTATTAAATACATAACTATAGTGTAGTAGAGTGTGGAGAAGTGGTTCTCAAGTGGGGTCCAGGGGGGGCCCAGAGGTCCTTGAAGCGGTTCCACGGGGTTCCCTGATTAAAAGATAAGAATAACATGGAAAAGAATAAAATTCAGTTTGGGAAAACAACAGCTGCACCTGGTATCACTGCATGTGCAGTGTGCACAGCACACCCAGCACATTGTCTGTGTCAGTGTTCTGATAAAGCGCTTGATAGCCATGGTGTCAAGTGTATCGGTATGGCATGGTAGCTTACACAGATGAATTTATGCAATCAGATAAGTGTGAGCTTGCGAGCGCATGCATGCGTCGGTGCGCGTAAACGGTTACATGTAATAACTTAAAGAAAGGACCCCCCCCCACCAACACACACACACACACAATACTGACACAGCATCAAGTTGTATGTGAAAGCTGAAAATGTCATTTCTGGCAGGAAGCCTCCAATGAGGAGTTCCGCTGAAGCACACCTGATTGAGCGCTCCCCTACAGCTTGTCATCTAATCAGCGAGGTAGCCATGTCTATATACCGTCTCTCTCTTTGCCCTTCACTCTCTTGCTGTTGTTGGAGAGCTTGCCGGACAAATTTCAGCTTTCTCCGGCTCACTAGCAACTGTGTCAAGGCGTTTATCCATTTATCCAAGGGCTATGAGTGACTTGCTCTCCAAACATCGCCTGCATCACACTTTTCCCCTCATTCTTTGCATGGATGCTCCTTCACCTCCAACTAAAACATCACCAATTTGGAGAAACATTCCATGTCAGCCACTGAAGTCTTCTCGAGCCCAGTTTATGTGATGTCGTACAACTATGTCATTCCTCTGAAAAGCACAGGATTACAATTTAAAAGAAAATTCACCACATGATGTTTTTTCACTTGAAAAACTGTTATTTAATTAGTTCAATAAGGGTAACTATTCGGGGAGAAACAAAAATACCCAGTGCGTTGTAAAGTTATTTAGTGTAGTGGTTTTCAACCAGTGGTCCTTGAGAGAGTTCCAGATGCTCCCCAGCAAAATTATGGAAAGTAACTGGTTAACCAGGTGTAACTATTTGAGAGGGTACACATGTAAACACGTGTCATGTTTACACTAGGGGTGGGACTCGATTAAAATGTTTGATCTAATTAATTTGAAGCTTTGTAATTAATTAATCTCAATTAATCACATACCAATATTTGACCCAAGAAGCATTTTTTGTCAATTAAAAGAGGCTTGTGTAGCATGTGAGAGTTTTTCTAAATCAAAACTGTGTCGACACTGCAAGTTGGTTAACCAGATCAAAATTTGGTTAACTAGATCGAAAGTTGTTTAACCAGATGTAACTCTTTGAGAGCGTAAACATGAAACCAAATGGACCCGCAAGGGTCCATTTGGTTTCATGTTACACTCTCAGGAGTTATATTCATCATCTGAATTAGTCCAATTCTACGCAACTAGAGAATGTAGAAGATTAATGGTCATTTATGATCTGTATGTTTGACTGTGACATTGTGTCTGAAATCCAGCCTGGAATTGTGGACAAAAGCGAAAGAAATCTTTAGGTTTGGGGTCTGTGGCGATTAAAACGAGTTAATTTTGTTAATCGCGTTATTGTTTCTGTGATTAATTAATCTCAATTAATCAGTTAAAGTCCCAGCCCTAGTTTACACTCTCAAGAGTTAAAATATTATGTAAATTAGCCCAAGTCTACACAACTAGAGAATCTAGAAGATTAATAATCATTTCGATCTGTATGACTATTTTGTTTCCCAAATGCAGCCTGAAATTGTGGACAAAAGTAAAATAAATCTTTAGTCTGGGGTTTGTGGGGATAAAATGTCATCAAATGGTGGTCCGTGGCTCAAATTCTGAAGAAATAGTGGGCCTTGGTATCAAAAACATTGAAAACCACTGGTGTAGAGTGAAAACAACCTAGTAGAGAGGGTATGCCCATGCCTAAAGTGGGTTTTGGAGAGTGGAAACTTCAGAGAAGTTTGAGAACCCTAGAAGTACTCCATCTACAAAGTGTGTTGTATTTGAATTAGCCTTGTGGCCTGTTTACTCAGCTCTACTGTACGTGCGAGAGATGACAGGCTGACTGACAGTGGCCTACTGGTTGTCTAGCCCCCTGCGCTGTCTGGCTTAAATGTGACAGGCATGATTAGCATTCATAACACTCAGCTATAGGCTGTGATTATGGGCTCTGTATATGTGACAGACAGAGGGAACTACGGGATCAATACCATGATCCTACTGTATGTTACACTGGCTTACACACACAAGGTAAAAGGTACCAAAATACCTTGTGTGGAACACGTTATCATTAGTTTTTTATTATTTGTAAAAAATGACAGATGGAATATTGGTATATCTTGGTTGTCTTTTTATACCAATTCATTGTACTCCACTTGAAAACATGAAGTCCTTGACCAGAATCCAGTCGGTCAGGGTCAATTTGGGAACACATTGGCAAAAGAAATGGAAAAAAGGCGCCCCCTGCTTTTCCTTTGATTGTGGATAACAGTATTTTTGCCTGTTTGGTCATTCAGAACCCACCAATTCCGGACATCCATTTTGTTGAAATGTTTAATAGTTTGTGAACTATTCTTCCTAAAACATTATTTTCAAGAGCACACTACACTACTATACATCCATGGTTGACTCTGATGTCTGCTGGGGTTGCATCATGTCTTCCATTTAGCCCAGAAGATTTCTGTCTCAATACTTTATCTGTCAAAATCGTATTGATTTGAGAATAAAGCCACTATTGCTGATATTGGATATATAACAACATTTGTGAATTTTAATGTGCAGCGCTGTATGTATTCTGCAAGAGGGAGGCGTCTCCATATCCTTGATGGGTTTCAAAAGACCTTGGTCCAATCCATTAGGGGTGTAGAAAACAAGATGTTGCTCTCCAGTTGGGCTAATTAGCTTTTTTCCCTCTCCCTTTTTTTTTTTTTGAGGGAACCTTCCATATTCTTAAATTGCTGTGGGGATCCAGATGTGTAACTAGGCTAATGACTGACTGCCTAACAAAGAAAAATGGGTTATTATCCTTGAACAGCATGATAAGTCACCTTCTGCCAAGCAGAAGTGAATAGTCATTGTCCGTGTTCCTATAGATCTGCTTAGTTTGGCAACAGCATAACTTCTGTACCTGTATCTCACACGACACTGATAACAGTGCAGTCAAGATTTGACTATAATAGACCTTTCAGTAAGCCCCTCCCCAAACTGCTATGGTCCAATCACAGCTAAGCATAACGTGTGATAGACAAACCTCTCCACCAATAGCTTTCCTACATAATAAAACATTGTTTTAAAAAGTAAATGTCACACAGACATGTTTCCACTGCATACAGCATGCCTTGGTGACAGATTTGGAAGAGATTTCGAAGGTCTCGTTCCAAAATCGATCCAGTATTTAATGTGCCATGTACACTATATTTACATTGGAATGAATGAGCCTGGCTGGAAAGCGTCCTACCCTCGGGTGGACACTATAGGGAGAGGGCGGGGCTTACTGAAAGGTCTATTGAATCATTATAAGTTTAGTTTAAATGGTATAAAAGTTCTGTTGAGCAGAGGGAGAGAGACTGAGAGAGACAGAGAGAGAGAGAGACAGATGAAAAGTGACCATGGTTAGATGGGAGTGGCCTGTGGGGTGGTGGAGGGTGAGAAGGCGTCTGCGCGTCTGCGTGTCTGTCTGCGTTGAGGAGGAGCGGAGCTGACAGAGGCCACCTCGGGAGACTCCTCACTCTCCGTCAGCGCGCTGAGAAGAAGAGGCAGGGTCTGTCAGGGGTCTCCCCTTCCTACAGAGCACCCCACATGCTGCACCTCACACCTTAAACACCTTTTCGTCAGTCTCACAAAAGGCCCAGACCCAGCCCTCCCCCCCACCGGCTCTGCCGCCAAACCCCCAGCCTCATTGGCAATGCATGACCAATCCCCCCCTCCCACGTCTCAGCCACCCCAAACATCACCGGAGTTTAGCGCTTCACAACATGACAGACACATCGACAGGATACACTCTGGCCCGCACAATCTGGAAATATATATCGCAAACGTATTCATTAAACGGTTGACGTTGCATCTAATATCCGATCAGACGTACACTACTGTTATGTACAGTAGAATTGTTATACCGAGACGAAAAAAACCAAAGTGTAAAACTATATCTGATAGAAATACTAAGTGACTGAGACAACCGTGATCAGGTTTCTCCCAGTAAGAAGCACCGACCATCCATGGCCCATATCTGGACAACCAATTTGACTTGTTACCCCGGCAAATTGAGATTCCTTCACCCCACCCCCGCCCACCTGCTCCTTCGAACAAGGGGCTATCAGTTTTAATTTTCCAAACTTTCCCTTTTCCGTCAAAAAAATGGGTGGGAGGAGGGGGGGGGGGCGTAGAGGCAGAGACCACCATTCCCAAGTTTTTTATCTGCACTACAAAATGCCCGTTCCATCCTAGCCGCGGTGTCAAGAACTCTATCTCTTTTTTTCCCCCTTCTTCCAGGTGACAGCCACAGACGAGAGATAAGATTGGAAAAGAATCCCACTCCACTGAGTAAATAAATAATCAATACTCATCTAAATGTAAATGAGAAAGTAGCCCCCTTTGATAGGAGGGTTTTTATCAACCAACCAATTTTCTACAGGCACTCACTGGGCCTCAACCAAATCACCATCATTCAGCTCCCATGTAATGGATAAGAAAGAGGAGGAGGGGGATGTGGTGGGTGGGTGGCAGTGGATCGGGGAGTGGTGAGGTGGTGGTCGGAGGGTGGGGGGGGGGGGGGGGGGTGGGACGGCTGGAAGGGTCATCTGAGATCAACCACCTTCTGCAGGCCCTACATCGATATCACAACAACCTACGCATACAGTACACATTGCACTGTCTGTTTTAGTGAGGAGGAGATTGCTAAACACGTTTGCTTTTTCTTATTATCTCATGTCTGATAGTTACTGTGGTGGGTGCCAGTACAGTGCCATTACAGTATATCCACACCAAAGCCCGTAAGATATTTTGTCAAAATGCACTTTAGGGGAACAATGCATTTTTCAATATCACAATGTTCATATAAATTAAGGACAGCTATATGTAATATAGTGTTTTTTTCCTTCAATAAAATCCATATTTGTTGAACCAATTACATTGAACACATTGAGAGATAGCGACCCTTGAAGTTCAAGAGCGACAACACCAGAGATACTACACCTTCCAAGCCTGGTGTTACCATTTTTGATACCTCTGCACTTTTGTAACCTGTGTTCTTGATGTTGCATTACGGTATATGACATTAGCATTCTGTTGTCATCAGAAAGCACGGCTCGGACTTTAAATTGATCTAATAAAAACCCTCAAATGCTATTTTCCTCATCCTCATTGCATTAGGTTTTATTTCATAACTCATGGATGTCAATAATGGAAGCCATTATATAGCAGTATACTCAATAACAGAATTTTCCTGCTTGAAATGCATGCAGTATTGATTTCGTGTTTTCTGGGTCCATAAGGGCAAGTAGCGTGGCGGAGGTTGTTTTATTATACTCAGTCAGCAATGTAGAAAACAACACAGATGGCACTGACCGCCGCACTGCTGAAAAACCCAGGCAGCAAAATAAATGCTAAATATATTCAATGTGATAATACTGATTCATACAGTGTATCCGTGAAACAAACACCCAAATAAACAAGACAACAAGCAAACAAAAAAATACAATGCTATCGTATAAAGCAGGGGTGCCCACACTTCTTTGACTTGAGAGCTACTTTCAAAATGACCGGCTCAACAAGATCTGCACATAAAAAAAATCCATTTGAGCCCCCCCCCCCCCGGGAAAGTTTGAAATAATGGTGATGGAGTTACTTACTGGTATAGTGTTTAAGTATAATGCACTTATAATGAAAAATAGAGGGTGAGAATTGGAAGGTTTTCTTGTATATGCTACTACTGACGTTTGAGAACAGTATTTGGGGTTTGAGTTGACAGTTTATGATGTTGAATTTAGTCTAAGCTAATAACTTTCACATTTTTGTCCACAATTGGGAAAGAGAACTGGCAAAACATTGGTCAAAATAACAGTTATTCTCCATTTTCTAATTGTGTGGACTCTTTAAATTACGTAATTCAGATGTTTAAATATAATTTAACTCTTGAGAGCGGTAAAATGAAACCAAATGGACCCGTAAGGGTCCATTTGGTTTCATTTTAACGCTCTCAAGAGTTACAGATCTATACATTTTAGGGGCCGTCAAGTGATCTACCTGCATGGCCTGTGTGATCTACTGGTAGATCAAGATCTACCTTTTGGGCACCGCTGGTATAAAGGAATAGTTGTTCAGATGTTCAGCAAAACTAACATGCATTAAAATATAGCACTAGTCTGCAACTGGATACTTATTTAGGCAGGTACAATGCAGAATTATTTTATTTGGCCAGGCAGGAGGTAGTTTAGAGATCAAGATGTCTGCAGGTTTTACACAGAAAGGCCCATTCCCCAACCCCCTCCTCGGGTATGGGCATCGATGACACCGAGGAGAAGATACATACCGCCAGCAGCACCCACAGCATCCCCAGCAGAAATCTAACCCAGGACCTGCTAATATTATATTTCCTTTACTTGTGACCCCTTAGAAAAAGTAATAATATTATATTACGTATTAATTGAATCACAGAATAATATGTTACTTTATTACTTTTCCAAGTCCCCCCTCCCACCCGCAAAAGAATAGAGATGTACAACACAATCTGTTTAGTGACAACTGTGTCAACTTGTAGAGTACGTCATGTGTGCAGAAAGCTGCAGTGGATTAGGGTCTACAAACTGCTGCACATCTGTATTATCTGTTTATAGCTTGTAAATCTGTTCTAGTTTCACATGCAACAATAAGCTAATTCGTTTTGGCAGAGTAACATATTACATATTACCTGTTTTAGCAGAGTAATATCGTTACACTACTTTTTGCTGGAAAAGGTAATAACATTACAGTAATATGTAATTTGTTTCTGACCAACACTTCCCCCAACACACTGCAGGTTCAGCCAGAGAAAAACATCTTGCTTAGTCTCTATCCTTTAAACAACAATACAGGAACAGTTAACATTTTTTATATGTTTTAGTTGGCTTCATAATGGTGCTCTGTTTAGCAGTCAAGTTTCAGCCCAATAAAAGAAAAATACATCTATACCTGTTATGGCTAGAAACTGAGGCAGGGGCAGAATTTGGAAGGCTCCAGGTAAAATTGCAGTATCTTGGCCAAGCTGCATTTGATTCTTATTTTGCGGAATTGGAATGACAGACCAAAGCATTTTCACATTGTGTGTCTTCCATTACTTTCCTGGGATCCCTCCCAGCTAGCCTCTCTGGTCCCATGGGAAACAGGCCCATCCAGCTAATATGCCATAAGCTGACAGCCCTCCTCTGAAATGTGTGTTAAAGAGGTTGGTTTGGAAACATAAAGGCATTCTTCAGGAACTGACGAAATTCCTTTATAAAATCACACCTCTCAAGACACAGCACACAGGGAATGCTTCCCATGACTGCTGATGCTATATTAATGTTATAGCAAAAGGAATTCAGCCACACACGTAGTGTACGCATGCATGTGCGCGCGTGCGCGCACACACACACACACACACGCGCGCACGCACGCACGCACGCACGCACGCACGCATGCACGCACGCACGCACACACACACACACACAGTTTTAAGCATCCTAAAAACAGTGCTGTACGTTGTATACTACACATATAAATAACAGATGATAATTGATTTAAATGTGTCAATGTTTCAATCAATGATCATCATTCTACCATAAAAAACATCAAAATCTACCGTATTTTCCGCACTATAAGGCGCACCTTCAATGAATGGCCTATTTTAGAATCGTTTTCAAATATTGGGCACATCGGATTATAAATTGCATAGAATAGAAGCTACTGCAGTCAGCACAGAATAGAAGCTACAGCAGTCGAACAATCCATATACAGTATTATTTCACTATGGATTATAAGGCACACTGTCGGTTTTTTTTTTTAGGAAATTAAAGGGTTTTAAGTGTGCCTTTATAGTCCGGAAAATACGGTACCATAACAAGGACAGACGGATAACAAAGTCAGTGATGCCTTTACTTGAAATAATATACGCCTCTGACTCACTGATATCTTAGCAATTTAGCAAGCACGTGAAATTGCCCAAGTTTTCCAACCTCTGTGGTAATCCGCTCAAGGAGGATTTGCAGGCAGTTTCTTCAAACCGTTTTAAATCAGAGAACCATGAGAGGAAAAAAGAACACTAAGAGAGGACATTTTGACAGCACAGAGCGACCTTAACGTTAAGCCACAGCTGCTTTTGTTTAAAATCCAAGGTCTTAAAAACATATTGCATCACTGCTTGGCCCAAAATCTTTTTTTGAGGGTGTTAGGGAATGCGTGTCTGATATTCTTTACTTATTTTCACAAGAATTACAGTGAAGGCAGTCCTCATAAGGAAGAGCACAGGCTCTGTAGGAGCATTAGCAGCTCATCCACAAGTTTCGAGACTTTCCGGTGTGCTTTTATTGAATTTGGCAAAAAAAAAAGAAATAAAATAAAGCCAGAAACTCTTAAATGTAAGAAGCCATATTGCGGCTCCATGCAGCAATCTTTCACGAGGACAATTGCTTGGCAACAGAATCACCAGCCATTTAAAGACCAATACCTGAGACCATAGCACCTATATAGCTGGTGTTGTCAACTCAATTTTCGAATCTCACCCCACATTCTGGCTCTTCTATTGAAGTGTCATCTGATCTGTGGAGTTACTGACAAGGCCACAGTCATCATTGCATTTCTCTTCAACAACAGCCATCAGTGGCTGCCTGGCGTTTACCTCAAACCCAGGAGGAGATAACGGCTCTGCGGAGAAAACCCATCTGAACCTTGCTCACCCTCGAGCTCTCCTCTGAGATTTGTCTCTTTCTTTAAGAAGTGGATTTCTGTCCCACGACCGTGCCTGTGACACACAGAGATTAAACCGGTGGTTCTCAAACGATGTGCTGCGGCACACTTTTGTGCCTTGAGAAAAGTCAAGGAGTGCTTTGGGACTATATGAATATGCAAAGACATTTGAATTATTTTAACTACTTGCAACCTCAGTCAAAAAATATTTTTCGATGAATTTTACGCACGCACAAATTCATTCACAAACTGATTGAAGACAGAAAACTACTAGATATAGTAGATAAACTATGGGAGTGAAATGTACAATCTACACTGAAGACAGTATTATTTTACCAGGAGTTTATTAGTATCTGGCATGTATTATGCACAGTAAATATAATCTCAGTAATCAGGGTAGCAGTCATGTGTCTGGGGTCAATTGTAATAAGTTCAGTTTCTTTTTTTGCAGCAGTAAGACCACAGTGACCCCGTCATCAGTACAACTGTGGCGCTCATCAAAAGATGCAACCTCACCTGACTGTCCTGTCCCGAGGGGAAGCAGAGGATCATTGGGAAAACATGCCTCGCTAGACCAAAAACAAAGGACAAAGGGGACTACTCACTGTAGTGTGATGACCCCAACTATTATGTTAGCAACTATTCTGTCTGCCATGCTGGCAGTGCCAGCCGTGTGCTGGTGTATACTCCCCGGTTAAAGCTGTGTCAGTCATGGATTGGTCACACCTGGCCAGAGTGTTGGGTCAGTTTGTCAGGCGACTGAGAGACATCAAAAGGAGTGTCATGCTACTGCCCTGATGGACAGCATACGGTGGTAGAGAGGATAAGGTGGCTTGAGTAACCGGATGGCAAGAGATATGATGTATTACTGTCAGTACTGTCTGTACTGTCAGCATTAACTAGTTAATCGTGAGTTAACTCAGCCATGAGTTAACTTTATTCATTTATTTAATGTGTGATTAACCTGCTTAAAAACAAAAGCCAAGTGGGTCCATTTGGTTCAATTTCACCAAATGCAGGTGAATAATTGTAATAGGTCTACACAATTAGAGAATATAGAAAACATTCTACAAAATTCACATGTTCACTCCTAATGGTGCCAACATCAATACAGCTTGGGATTGTGGACTAATTCTTTAACTTAGCTGTAAATAGTCTACCGGTAAATAAATGTCATCAAATGGTGGTCTGTGGCTCAAATGCAGAATAAATAATGGACCTCGATATGAAAAATCTTGAAAACCACTAATTTAAGGTATAGGTTAGCACAGATAAAAAAACAATATGTGAATAAATTGTGATTAATCAAAGATTGACTATGAGCAATCATGTGATTAATGGTGATTAAATATTTGTATCGACTGACAGCTCTATTTTTTTATTTTGTTTGTTTATTTTGTTGTGCTTAAAGATGCTCTGGATTAAGAGCGCCTGCTTAATTCCTAAATGAGATATACTATAATCACAATATTACCACACATAAAACAAATGATATGAAGAGAAAGTCTATAACTTAAATAGTTGTCAAGTTTTGATCGATCGGCTGATCCTTTATTAGTCAACAATGTAAATAACACATCATGAATATGATGTTAGCCAGGGCATTGCACGTTATGGTAGAGCTAATATTCTCCCATATTTGTGCTACATGTACAGTAAATGTGGGAGAATGTGGGAGGATGCTCCCTTGGGTGTTGTCATGGCTGTTGGTGTTTCTCACTTTGGAGAAGTCGTTTTGACAGGCATTGGGGTACTGTCCCTTTGAGTATCTTAAATACCAATCCTGTTGATATTTGTTTAACCACTTCCTCTACCCTGAGCCAATATGCTGGGATTAGGTCTGGCTATGGGCTTTAGGCAGAGTAGTTGCATCAGTTATGTTGTCTTCATAGCATTTATCTATGGAATTTCTCTAACTGGAAAACTTTTAAAGAGACAATGCTCTAAAGAACTCCTGTTGGTCCAAAAATATTTTCTACCTTCCTAATTCTTTGCACTCTAGAAACGCTTATCCATAATTCTTTGTGATTAACTGTGACAGCCATGTTGGCGCTTTTCTCCTTTTTTTTGGTCCCATATTTAACTTGGTATAAGAAACAACATAGGGAAATCTGACAGGCATGTTGTATGAAATAAAAGTGAGCTCTTTTCATCTAATGGGGTAGAGCGGCGGTGAGCATTAGGAGATTCTGCTGAAGCGTGGCGAGCACAGTAAAATACCGCAAGGATGAAAACCGCTGCTCCTCTTCTACCATTCTTAATCATGATAAAGCTTCTGAGAATATCCTCCAGATTAGGAACCCTTATCTGCAGAGGCTTGAGAACAGCATGCAGGGCTTGTTTCTTAAAGTAATTGAAATTTCCGCCTAAGGCAGTATCACATTACAGGTCATAAGAGACTCATGTAACTTGTTTATGGACCCAAATCCCTACAAGTGTTGACACCTCCATTATTCATTATCAAATGGTCAAACTGACTGGGAATAGGTCAAATAAAAAAAATAAACACATTTTATCTGGGCATGTACAAATCTGTGTTAATTTTGTTGGCTCAGACTAAAGATTAAGCAAGTCGAGTAAGGTTTTTGATATTTAGACACCTGAGACTAAACAATTTCAGAAGACTAAATTGGTTTAAATTCAGTGGTTTATTCATGAGACTATAAGACTAAATATTTCCTAGCAAAATTAATATTACACTTAGGCGAATACCATATTTAGTACAGTACACAGTACAAGTATTACTGCTTGTTATTCAGGACCACAGTGGTTTTCCATGACATGTGAAGTGTACCACAATCCTCCATTTAACTCATCCGAAACGGCAACATTATCATGATGATAATGTACATTTCACTGTCTGTGAGTGATATGTGTGTACCAGAATGTGATTTTTTTTCCCAAAATGAATGAAAATGGCAGCAAAAGCAGTAAAAGTAACTTGGATGAGCTCTGAGCACTAAATTACTACCACTACATATAGCTCCCACGCATTGTTATCAGACCATCATTAATGTCTGAAATATCTGCATGGAGGGTTTCTTAAATGTAGCCACTTAACCCCTATACTGGGATGGCAGGAGTGCCTCAGGGCTGTACACTAGGTTGTTTTCGCTCTATACTACATACCTCCATCGAAAATACCAAATACTTGATGACTTGAGTTGTGAGCTGGTACTGTATAGATTGGATATTTTCCATAGAATACATAAGTATAAATTATTAACATGAAATAACATGATTATTTTTGGTGTGTTCTATCCCCACAAATTACCAAGTTAGAGCAATCACACTTTCGTGTCATATAGGAGCTTTAATGGAAATGAGTATGTTTACATGATTTCTTCCACCATCGGTGTGTGATGTGTTGCATGGGGATCCACCATGATATTTACATTTTGGTGTTTTTACCATCCCTGGTGTATTTTTAAACTCCCAAAATGTGTCAGAACTCTCAGACAGTCAGACCTACTGTATGTGTGATTTTCTGTGTGTATGAATGGGAGAACATGAATAGGCAGATTGGGCACTCTGAGATTGTCCTATTTGGTCATGTCACAAAAAATACTAACGCTGATAGCCCATTCCTCTTTGAATTTGCCTCCACCCTTTAAGTCATTGGTATGTGTGGAATCCACGCCCCCTCTCAGAGAAGCCCAATGAAAACAACTACAAGCCAGGCAGTTCATGCATATTTTAATTAAAACAGGGAATAACAATGATGTGGGCGGGGGGAAGCAGTGAGGGGGGAGCGGGTATTAAAGGGGAATTCCACCCATTTTCAAGATTTTCCTGAGGCACTCTCAGGAAAAAGGGGATCTAAAAGAAAAATCATTAACATGGTAAAACACAAGTTGATTATGTCATCAAGTTGTGTTTCACCATGTCAATGATTTTTTTTTTCAAACCTCCTTTTCTAGGAAACACAAAATAGGGGAACATCTCGAAGGTATATGAATGACAGTAAAATGTTGAAAATGGGCGGAATTCCCCTTTTAAAGGGCAACATTTATTTCTGTGATACATTTGATTCTAAGTTCATGGTGGAGCTCCTTTAAGGCATTACGCGGCTGGTCCTGGTAATGCCTGCTCCAAACCAGCGTACTTCTGGATGCTCAGGTGAGCGTTCTCCTGGTGTGAATTGCAGACCTTGTGCTGAACATTGATGCACTGCCTCCATTACCGCCCTGCCTCCGTCCGAGCGCTCCACGCTATTGTTTATGACACTGACACATGCAGTAATGGGTATTTCACGTCTGCAACCCATACGGAGAGCGTTTTGAGACTGGAAAACACTGATAAATATGGCGTATATCCACAACATCAGTAAATTTCTATTTCATCAGCTGTAGCATTAGACTGATCACCGAGCAGGTGACCTCAATATTGGTTGGCAGCCATTGTTTTATTGGGTCTGGTGTTTTTTTTTTTTTATTCGGGAATCGCAGCAGCAGAATTAGGAAGTTTTCATGCGCCCCAAAAGGAGAAAAACATCAAAAATCCCAGGGGCAAAAGATTGTGTCTACAAAATTCAGCCTAACCCTCTGTTACAACCAGGGTTCTTCAATAGGCAGGAGCAAAACTGCTGATCAGAATACTGAGAATAGATGTGGAACCTCTCTACAAGAGAATCATCAAACATGTGAATGAAAGATGCGTCTCTGGGGGAAGTGGAGGAACTTCAGACGCCCGAGTCAGACGGATCCTTGAGTACAGTGTGTCCCTGTAGACTGGGGGGGGACATGGCAGCTGTCACTAAAAGTGAACGCCACATGCCAGTCTTTTCCCTTTATGTTCAAATACAAACACGCGACGCCGCCGACATTAGCGCTAGTTATTTTCAATTATGCTGTGTCAACCTTCATGTTTCTTAACGTTTCCCGCGTGGTACAAGCCGGAGTGATGCCATCCGTCTTCTTTTCATGGTTCAAGCATTGGCGTAACTTCAGAGCCGGAGGAAGGAGTGGGGGAAAAAAAAGATCAACTGATTCATTCAACTTTTATGTACGTTTTAGCTTCTCCGTATGTTAGCCCGAGGGTATATGGTGCGTGCTGTTAAATTCTTTAACAAGGCTTTTAGTAACACAGATTCTAAATAAAAAAGAGAGGCCTCCCAGGAAATGTTTGTCTCGGAAAAAAAGTCATCTGTCATGTCTATTGTTCGCCAAAACGTATCGCGTTCACTTCAAACCCGGCGTATCCTTTGTGCCACGTGTGCAAATTATCCATTAGATGAAAGGTAGATCAACAGTGCAGATACTGCAAAAAAAAATCTCCGATTTGGTATACGTGCGAAGAAGGGATATATCTGTATTACACTGTTGCGTCGGACCACAGCGTGTAAAGTACCATCTCCGCGGTAGTTTTCTATTACAGTCCTACAAAAAGCCTATTTCTGTTTACACTGCAATCTTGCTTCAAGTGGGGGGGATTGTGCACATAAAATTACCATAACAGGCGGGCCACCGTGCCTGCTAATGTGCTTCTCCGGATGATAGGGCATGGGAAAAAGACGCGCGGAGGAAGGAGGAGGTGGAGGAAACAGACATTCGAGGCAAAACTAGAAATTATTTTTTTCTGATCGGGGCTGTATATATATGCTCATTTTTCCCGGTCCTGTTTAGTTACATGGGTGTGGGGAGTCAGTTGCCCCCAGGAGCGGGCGAGGTTACCCCCACATCTGGAGAAATGAGTTTGACCCTCTCTAAAGGGCACAGGAAGTTGCCCCCAACGAAAGCTGCAAACAAAAGCAGCAGTGGCGAGCGGGGAGCCCAGAGCGCCATTCATCGCGGCTAATGACTTGTTCATTAAGAGTGATGATGGATAAAGACTTCTCACGCTGAGATGAAATCAAGATTTATATGCGTTGTTTCCTCACCCAACTTGTGGGAAGATCATCATCATTTAATTCTATCTCTGCGGCCGGTGATGGGCATCCAGAGAGCGGGGCTATCAAACGGTGCAGTCAGCTGGCAAAATCCAAAAACGTGCCGTTGGCACATCTGGAGCTTGCCGTCGCAGCTGAGGGTGAGCAATGGCTGCTGGCGGGTGGCCAAATTACAGGCAGAGACGCTTCAGGACTCCGCAGCCTCCCACCCCTGGCTTCTCCTCGTTTAGATCATCATCATTATTTATTTGCTTATTTATTATTATTTTTTTCCTCTTCTTCTTCTTCTTCTTCCATTATGTGTGCCGTGTTGCATTTCAACCGTACTTTTATATTTTCCCGGCCCCTCTAGCACATCGGTGTATTATCGCACACCGCGGCGAGACCCCTCCGACCCCACCTCTCTCTGTAGGTTCTTATCTCGGGCTTGGAAATAGGCCCCTAGACACTTCATCAGTGTCCTTCACCCCGCTATCTGCCGCTCCCAACTTTTATTAAAACTTCAGCCTTTATCAGCTCCCGGGTAATTCAGGCATGACAAATTGGGCACCAGATGCCACCTCCGTTTGAGGCCGCTGTACATCTCTTGCTCCCCTATCAAGACAATGGGAGGTGGCAGGCTGCGGCTTGGCGGGATATTCACCTTTAGTCCACCACATCAGGTTGTTTCAGCCTAACTTCAACACGTCCAGAATGCTCCGAAACAGCCACATAGGCTGCCCTACACTAGGCCACTAGATGGCCACTGCAGGCTGCAGCCCTTTTCAACATAAATGGATTAAAGGTATAGTCAGTGATTTCACTTCAATTCAAATATAATAACTTCATTGACACACTTCGGCTCAGAATGACCATAGACCATTTATTGCAAAGCTTTTGCATGTTAGTATGGCGGTGTGGCTCTGCTCGTGTGATATCAAATCTATGTAACGAGACATAGGTCTGATATCACCTTTGATATCTCAGATTTCTGTGTCTCGGCACCGAGACACAGGTCGGATATCAACAACCCCCCCGAGCAGAGCCTAGCATAACACATTACAACACGGATACAATCATCCCAAACACACACCGAAAATATCACAGATCATAGAACACATGATGATCACAGATACCCATAACAGAACCATAACAGAACAATGCTATAATCCACAAATCATGATCATCTCATAATTAGCCACTCAGAACTAGTGCCACAGGGAGGAGGCCGGGGAGGTGGAGGAAATTTGAACGCTTACATCTGAACAGGGACATGGAGCCAGCTAGCAGAAAGAGTGGGGACAGAGTACTGACTGCTTATAAAGACACCTGATTGAATGTGGGTGTGAGTGACTTGCTGACAGCCAATGAGACTGAGGGGAGTTAACATGGGGAGAGACTGCTGATTTAAAGAAACAGAATGAATTACTGACTGAGAATGATGAGTATAATAAAAACCATTCTGCCCTCCGTGCCTCCATGAACTATCGCTTACGCTGGATTTATTTTTTTCTTTTGTTGTGATAATCCTCCCTACTATAGAGTGTGTTGACCATATAAGGAGTTCCTCCCTGTCCCCAGTCAACTGCAGGCGTCAAAAAACCCTAGTTTCATTTTGGGCTTTGGGAGACAAAGCCTTTACACAATTAGGAAAGAGTGGGGCGGGCCTTGATGCACATGCTGTTGGCCTGTTGTGTGTTCCCCCACTGTAGAGCGTGTGTATGTGCATATGTTGTTACCAGGGTGGACCGTTGTTGTTTTTTTCTTTCCTAAATCATCCAAATCACTGAATTCTCCCTTAAAAGAGAATATCGTACAACACCCACGACTCTTATACGTACATTTCAATACACTATAGACAGATTCCCTATGCAGGAACAAAAACAACAACAGACTTATCATTATGTGTTTAATAGAAAACTGATTGATACGGTAGCATTATTTTCCCCAAGACATGTTTTCTTAATTAGAATGCGACTATTTATTAAATAATTTACAGCGCTTTGCAATTCCCTATAAATATTTTATTTCACTGATGCATCATCTTTTTCCCAATCACAATATTAATATGCGAGTCAAACGTGAAATACACGGCGGCATAAAGTAGATTTTTAACGGCCGTTGAGGATACATCACGCGTCTTGGAGGAAAAAAAAAGTTTGATCGTCGTTCCCACTGTTGTGGCCAATTCTAATTAGCATCGTATCGCCGTAATATATTATTCTTTGGACATTAAATCTGCCCGATGAGAAGTTTCCACCGGAGTGTGGTCACCTTCCTGCTGTACAGATCGGGAGAGAAATCAATGACAGCTTTTATGGAGTAGGGAGACATGCATGGCGCTTGTTTAGCCATGTTGAAATAATTGTGTGTGTGTGTGTGTGTGTGTGTGTGTGTGTGTGTGTGTGTGTGTGTGTGTGTGTGTGTGTGTGTGTGTGTGTGTGTGTGTGTGTGTGTGTGTGTGTGTGTGTGTGTGTGTGTGTGTGCGTGCGTGCGTGCGTGTGTGTGTGGGGGTGTGTGTGTGTGTGTGTGTGTGTGTGTGTGTGTGTGTGTGTGTGCGTGCGTGCGTGTGTGTGTGTGAAGAGAGATGATGGGCTGAGCAATCATAAAAGACAAAAAAAAACCTGGACAAGCTCCTTCAAGACCAGCCAGGCACAATTAGTTATCCATGAGGCTTTTGATAGCACTCATCTCGGTGTCATGGACAAGACGCTTGCGCCCGGACGTGCGGCTCATATTTACTGTCTTCCCCCTGCTGCACATTTCATTTTGGGCATGTTTAAAGATAGGATGCAATTTATGATGCGTTTAAAAACAGGGAATGCGGAGCATAGAGTTGCTGAACCTTTTCACTCAAATGGCGTGTACGCTCTGTTAAATAAAAGCACAGATGCTCCGGAATGTGAGCCGCGTGGATCAATCAATGCCAAATAATTCATGTATATTGCAAACATGAATAATCTTTAGTGCCTTAAAGGGCAAAGTATTATAAAAATATACATGGGAGAAAAGCAGGTACGTAGGCGCCACACTATACCTCATTCCATTCAGTTCATTATGTTCCAGAATCGATAAGAGAAGATAATACAAAAAGATTCTTCCAACTTTCCGTGAATAGCAAGCCTTTTGCTCACACAAAGTGAAATTTGGGACTTGAGCGGGTTGGTGAAAACGGTATACATATATATATACTAGTATTCATAGCGTTGAGGGTATGGGAGCTAGTTCCTCACTGTATCTAGTCCTGCGCATCATCATCTCCTCCCCAGGGGATTCACCGAGGGTCCCGCCTGTAAATAAGGACCCCGTGATAGAGGAGCAGTGGGCGTGAAGCATGAGATTGGAAACCAAAGGCATCACACGGAGCTGTTGGGATCTCGGCCCGATGTCGAGAAACACATAACTCTACGGCGTAGACCCTGAGTTTGGCATGGACTTGGGTGCACACTGGTAACACACTAGTAGGGGCGCTCATGCATGTGAGCATTTTTTTCACACACTGGTGTCCTTACAGTATGCTCTTCTCTCTCTCTCTCTCTCTCTCTCTCTTTCAAATCAAAGACAGTGTAAAGAATCGACTCCTCTGTCCGATCAGCTATGAACGATCAAAGGCTTCTCTTGACTTAAAGTAAAGGCCATTAATTCCCTATGACTGCATGTATCTTGACGGGATGATCGCATCGTGCACAAATATCGTTACAGGGATTCACTCTCGTTTTCCAGCTGGATTCCGTTTAAAATTTGTTCCTCCCAACATCCGTGTTTGGGATCTTTCTGTGCCCAACGCGGCGTTCGCCAGCCAAGAGGCCAGCTGTGTTCTTGGGCAAAAAAATGTGTTTTAAGAGCTGCTTGCAGGATGGTAATGTGTTGTGCAACCTGCCAGCCCATGAGCGTCCTAAAGGCAAATGGGAGAAGCAGTGGTTAAAAAGCAGGCATTGTTGGTCCAGAGCCAGGGAATAATGTAGCACATGAAGGCATGGGCACAGCCCGAGGCTATCATTTGGGACATGTTTCCCCAAAGCCTTTTTCTCCCCCTCCTCCCTCCCTCACTGCTTTGCTTTCTTTCATAAACCTCCCATTGTTTCATGCCTAAGATGTTTGGCACGCATGCAAAGCCTATTTTAGTCAATTAACATCCAAAATTAAAAAGCACTTTACATAGCCCTGGTAAGTAAATTAGGCAAACAAGGGATTATTTTTTTAAACAAATACAGCATGTCATCCAGCGCCAGCGCAAAGGAATCAGAATCAAGCCGTGATATATCATGGTGAAGACAGATCTGGAGAACAGTAGAGAAATGTACAATAGGATTTTACAGTGGCAAAGGGATTTCACGTTTTTGAAAATGACAGTTAGTGACATTTAGAGATTTTCAACACTTTCCTGATGATCTTCATGTGTGTAATATGTGGATATTTTAGATATTTTAGGTTGTAGCAGTGAGCCCAGTGTCTCTGGCATCATGGACACTACTTCCTGCACTACCATGCCCACAATTCTTTGGCGCACCACACCTTCGTATGGATAGGGGGAGGGCTGTTTTAAAGACACAAGATGTAGTCCAGGAAATAGTGTCCATGACATCAGAGACACTGGGCTCACTGCTCAAGCCACATTATGCATTACACACATAAAGAAAAGGAAACTGTTCTAAATCTTCTAAACGTCATTAACACTTCACTATTTTTGGGAAAAGAAGATAAATTGTAGTGCTGAGCCCAGTTTCTCTGATGCCGTCTCTAACTGAGACAACTCGTAGTCCAGGAAGTATCAGAGATACTGAAATCACCTCTAAAATGTAAAATATCTAAAACCACATATCACACACATAAAGACCCCCAAGGAAGGTGTTCTAAATCTTCTAAATATCATAAACAATGATTAATTGAATTAATTCAATGAATTAATTCGCAAAACTGGTGTGTAACAGATCCTGAAAATGAATGAATAAAAAGGAGCCTTCAATGTGAAGGGCACAGCAGAGGAAGCGCCTTTATTTTGAAAGCTTGTGCTGCCTTACAGGAAGTGCACTCTCTCACCAGAGTTGTAGCCTACTGACGCAAAAGGCCAGTGTCAGACAGCTGAAATGTTTGCTACTGCCATGGTTTGTAACAAAGAAATGAAAGCTAATGCCTTGGATGAAATGGACCAAACACCTCAAGTGTAAACCTTCAGATTATAATTCTTGATTTATTGGTTTTAATAGTGACTATCTTGAAGATTCATAATAATGACCAGAGTGACATCATGCCATTGGGATATCTGGTTAGCACCTAGCTGGAGAGGGAACCAAGTGAATGTCTATTTCATTATTGGTTTGTCATAGTTGGTGGGATTGTATTTGTTGTATGTTTTTGCTTATAGCATTGGCTTGGATATGCACTTTTATTGGTGTTGTGGTTTTTGATAGTTTTTTATTTGTTATTCTGGAAGTATTTGTTTATATGACTGCTTAATATCGATTGTGTATTCTTTATACTGCTGTTATTTTTGCTAGTGCTTTGTTTGTTTATTTTTCACGTTTATTTAATAAGAATCAATCAAATCATCAGTCAGCATCAACTTCATTAACCAGCTGGGATTGCTACATTTCCTTTAACATATATATTCTTCAAAAAGAGTGAAATGTCCTTTTAACACTGTATTTTAACTATATGTAACACTAGCAGTAAAAGGTGACCTCCGGCTGAATACCGTCCTGGTTGCAGCTCCAGTTTCTTTTTTCCCCTGTTTAACAATTTACCTATTGGTCTGAAAAATATACCAATTCCCTGGTTGAACAGGCTTTCATTTTGGCAATTTGTTATGTCACATAAGTTTGCCTTGGTAAACCGGACTTGGGTAGCAGAGGCCCGTGATGAATAGTATCCATTAAGCCGGAATTCCACAAACCTTAAAGTGAAAACATACCTAAAACAAGAGCATCATTAGGAAAATGAGCAAAGACCTGAACCTGGAGTGTTTGTGAGCAGAGATGAATGATGGCATCATACCCTGGTCCATTATGGGCTCTATTTATACACCAGGACACAGAGGAGCAACACTAGTTAGAGGCTCCTCTCTCCCAATTAGGTTATTACTGGTCTGGGAGACATTTCTACTCAAGGAAATTCAAACATGAAAGAGAGAGAGCGCGTCTTTAATCAAGTATGCATAAATCTTTCATTTCATGTTCCTCGGTCTTTGTAAAAATATAATAATACTATATTTTTTTTCAGATTCCATTATGCATTTATCTACAGTACTGACATGCACTGTTTACTAATAAGGAAAGTAGGTTAAAATGTTAACATACTGTATGGTTATGTAGTATATGATCTACTGTAGTGCTCAGAAGTCATCCGTGGTTCTTTCATAACTGATTTATTATTATTATTATTATTTTTACAAATGGTGACCACCCTCCTACTGCAGCACTGACATTCCAGGAATCACAGGCTGCCTTTAAATGAACATTTTTTGCAAATATGTTTATTTTACATTTTACAGCAGTGAGCCCAGTGTCTCTGATGTCACTACTTCCTAGACTACATCTTGTCTCGGTTTGACGGCCCCTACCATTCACAAGGAGGAGCAGTGTACCAAAGCATTGTGGGAATTGTAGTCCAGGAAGCCCATGACATCAGAGACAGAGGGCTAAGTAGTAAAAATCTAAAATATCTAAAACCACATATTACTCACACAAATACCACCAGGGAAGTGATCTAAATCTTCTACATGGTGAAGTCATGGTGAATATATAATAATTAATAAAGGGAATGAACAATAATAATGGGTGCATTTAGTGTCCTTCCACTTCCTGGTTCTACAGACATGAAGGTGCAGATGTTTACAGTGTGAGGTGCACACACAGCGTGAGTGACAGGGCAGCGGACAGCCCCCAGGATTCCCCAAGCCCCTTCCCACCCCCACCTCCCCCCGTCGCAGGACATGGTGGCCTCACTCGGAAGTCGAGCGCCGGGGCATAAAGGATTGCCCTCTGTATTTTTTCATTAGACTTTTCTTTTGTTACGGAATACATAAATCCATTGTGGCACGATGCAATATGTATCACGGGCGCTCCACCTGCGGACGTCTCATAATGGCTGCCATGTCCCTCCAGTCAGGGATGATAAGTGAACCCCCCGTGAATGTTAATGATAGTGATCATTCTGAACCTGCCCGCCTCTCCGTCTTCCCTGCGCAGCCCCCCCAAACCCCCCCCCAACCCCCTCGCGTGTCACGTGCAGGGTGGCAAGGTTCAAGGGAGAGGGGGGGGGATAAAGAAAACAAACACTGAAGGATACAGTATATATAAATAAATATCAGCAGTGGAATGAATGAATGAACGAATGAATGAATGAACCTGAACGATGGGGAGGAATATAACATCACCTGACAAATACAGGGCCGTGATAAAGTGAGGATCTATATGTGTATTTATTTATGCCTCTTTCGGAATACATTTTGTAGGAACTATACGTTGTTTTTTTTGCAACAGTGGTTGGTTTGTTGCGACACTGATTCATCACCGTGTGCCCATTTAATACATGCCCCCTTATAGCCGTAATATTTTGTGGCGTGTTGGAATATGCTGAACTTTTATTATTTACAAGGCCAGTAAACACCGGGGGAGCAGGTGGGTTCAAACAGATGTGGCTGTTGTTTACATGTCCGCAATAGCCTGGGCTGCATATCTGGTCATTGCTTGTAAATGGCTGTGACAACCTGCGCCAGTTACAGGGGCCAGACACAAAGGCTTGACTCGGCTAATCAGACCTGACAATATTGAGAGCATGACGTGCCTTTTTTCTATCTCCGGGTATCGGTCCGGATTTGATGATGAGATTACGTTCCCAAACATTACACACGTGTGAATGGAGGAGATCGCGCTTTTATTCATGTCCGTGTTATTTAGATATCTGCCAGGTTTACACTGCAAAAACAAACAACCATATTTGGTCCTTTTTGCGTAATATCTTTCAACATACTGTGGTATCTCCATAGTTGGATAGGAAAGGCGTAATAATTTCCTTACATGAGTTTTGCATTTAAAAGACTAGTTTATCCCACGAGTGATTTTTGTTTCTTTGTCTGTGCCTCCCCTGAAATTATACATTGTGTATTAATATTTGAGTTTTGACCCATATTTTGGACACTAAAAAGCGCCATTGAGATTGCATCCACTCCTTTCAATCGGCCCACAAACACAGCGTTTCGGACCCCACACGCCACAAGAATCTCAGTGTCCATGGATTTGTATCGCTTGCCTAGATCCCACTCCAGTGACTCCACTGAGTGCACTGCTTCAGTCTTCAACCTAAGGCATTGGTGCTGTTTATTTTCATCAATGTCTGACATGTTTTGACATAATTTGTCTCTGACATTTAACAATGGCAGTGGACAAAGTGTGTGCTCTCTGTCTCTCGGATTAATTAATTGCCATGTGTGTTGCATTTGCTGTAGCTTTATATAATTATAGCCGTAGCACTGACAAAGACAAGATGCTACAGTAAACTGCAGCGTTTTGTAGTAAATCTAGTCAACATGTCTGGCCTGATTTCTGGTCAAGAGGAGCCTGTGCCAGTGGGAAAGAGGCGAAGGGTCCTATTGGTTCACCGATCTGAGCTGGATGATGTGCTAATGTACGTTGATGTTGTCCAATGATGTATTCCAAAATGGTGCCTGTACAGATTTATTGTCCCATGCTTCTATAGCGGACAGCATGGCTCTGTTGATCATACAAATCTTCTACTGAAACTCAAATCTCCATATTTTGATCAAAATGAATCATTTTGTTGTCCTTTAAAGTGTTGGGGGCACAAGTGTACGAAATTTGGCAAAGCCTCCAAACCTACACCATTAAATGGCAGTAGGCAATTGTAAGTACTGATAATAAGGTTACTCATGTGAGCAAAAATCTACGTTCTTTGTCTGGACCTTGCATATTAAAGCACAAATAACATACATTCAAAAATTGTTTTTATGTCCCTCAAGCTTATTTCTAATGGCTTGAGCCTCAATCACCACTCTGATATAACCAGTCTTGTCATTTCTTTGAAAGCAATTGTATCTGCAGTACCACAATGTCCTGAGGTGGTGGGGGCGCTGATATGCAGATTATTTAATATTTGAGTCATTATAATACTGATGCTAGATAAAACCAGGCTTGTTTCCATTCCCGCTCCCATACCATTTTCTCTTGCCCCTCCAACATGTTCTCTTGCCCCCCCAAATGGGACATGTTATATCCGCCCCTGATGTCTTGGACAGAATAGCTTAAAATTGCTTAGCGTTGAATCCCTTTAATTTGCTCAAACAAGATTAACCATTTTTATTATGTTGTTGCTCTCAGTCTCAACTGCATTAGAGAAGTCAAAAATACCTTTGTCTTTTAGTTGACTAAACATCAAGGAGCAAGGTTCCTGATCCTGATGGTCTTCAGTGCAGCACTGCGCTCAATAGTGAGACTGCTGTTGTTGTATGGTAGAGATTTGGCTTTCATTGTAGAGAGAGAGACTGAAACACACAAACTGGACATGAATATTTAAATTAAAATATTATTTTGTTTTAATTTCTATCTCTGCCAGAACGAAGGCCAAGTGGAAGATCTATCTTTTTGACACTTTGTTTTGTCTGTCCCTGTGACAGAGGAGTATAAAGTTTCATTCTACCACCACACAGATTATGTCGGGAAGAAATCATTTGGATAATGACTAAAATTGGGGAGAAAAAGTGGTGCTATGTAAAAACATATTGGAAGTCAATGGTCAATCCAGACTGACACAGTGCCCAAATCTAGACTTTCACGCTTCCATGTGTAGATACAGTATGTGTTAAGCTCTGTAGGAGGCAATCTGGCTCTGTGTATTTGTTTAACCGCTGGCTGGCAAAGAGGAACATGGCAGTAGTTTAGTTCAGTAGTTTACAACTTTTTTCATACCAGGGCCCACTATTTATTCAGAATTTCAGCCACGGACCATGATGACATTTTAGTCACATTCTTTTGCTTTTGTCCACAATTCCAGGCTGGATTTCAGAAAAATCAAAACCGTCAAACATACAGATCAAAATGGCCATTCATCTTCTACATTCTCTAGTTGTGTAGACTTGGGCTAATTCACATGATGAATATTTTAACTCCTGGGAGCGTAAACCAAATGGACCCACAAGGGACCATTTGGTTTCATTTTTACGCTCTCAAAGAGTTACACCAGGTTAACCAACTTTCCATCATTTAGCCTGGGGACCACCTGGAACCCTCTCAGGGACCACTGGTGGTCCTCGGACCACCTGTTGAAAACCCCTGGTGTAGTGAACAGTGGAAAAGCTGTGTCAAATATTGTTTGTATAAAAGGTTCTGTTGGTGGGGAAAACCCCAACAAATCTGATCCAAGGCATAGTGACATGAGGAGGAAGAGAGTTAAAGAAATGAAAGGAAAGAAATCAAACGCATGCTTTTATCCTAACTCCAACCATAACCCTATGACAGATTTTTGCTTAAACTTAAGTGTAACAACTACGTAAATAATACACATTTTCTTTGTAGTCATGTCATCAGACGTGTAACAGATTTCTCATATTCCATTCCAAGTTTGAAGGGCTGACCTTTTTTTGCACAACATGCCACAGTGTGTTATTTTCCACATAACACTATGAAACTTTACACGCACAATGGCTGAATTCCAGACATTGCTGCTGGCCCACATTAACCTACCTGGCATGGCGTGGTTGACCCCGTGCTCCAAGGTGCACATTTTTCTAGTTCTACTGACAATGCATGTACTGTATAAATATGTTCACAGTATTTTAAGTGAGATGGAAGTGTTTAGATATTTCGGATTTGTGTCCTTTTTTGGCAATAAATACCTTCCAGTTATTTCTTCATGCAACTTACTGCGGTTGCAGTAAGTATCAGAGCCATAGAGTAAGACAGAGTTCTGAGTTCTCATTTCATGAGCATAGTACTGTAAATAGGGACCGGTCCTGGATCGAAAGTTGGCAGAAATGCATTGGACTCAGGCAACAGCCCAGCTTTAATTATCTTAAATCCTTAAATCCTTTTATGAAAAGTTTCATAAACATTACATAGGCTTTAGCTGTCAATATACAATACTTTAAAACAGTTGGCATGTTGCACATTATGCTTAAAATTGCTGATATTTGCGCCACCCTCATTGAAAGCAATGAGTTCCAAACCTCAGGCTACAGGAACAGTAGCTCAAACATACAGTTTTCTGCCCCCTCAATCTCATAACTCTGTCTTACTCTATGCTTCCTCATACCTACTGTGTATAACCAAAATAATTATATTGATTACAGTATGAGCTAATGGAGGGTTACATTCTCATATGGCATGCATAATAAGTCAATAAGGAGAGGCGTATCTCGAGATGCCTCTCTCCTCAAGTTTTACACTCATGTGTATTTGTCTCCTTTTCTACGTTTTGGTGTCATTTTCACCTACAGAGTTGAAAGCAGCACAGCAGCCCCTCCAAGCATCACACCAGGCTCAAGTATCAGTCAGGGCAGAAAGCAAACACAGACCCCACGCCAACCCCAACCCAACCCCCTCCTCCTCCTCCTAGTGCACCTCACCGGCTTCCTCCTTGTATAACTTTGCCAAAGTCCTTGGAACTTGCCAAATCCGGTCATGCCTGCTTAGCTTGCTGGACTGATTGTGCCAGAAAAAGGAAAATAAGACACAGATGTATACAAACTCTTGGTGGTTGCCAGTGGAGAAGAGACAGCTAATGGCTTCATCTCGACCCTCCCGTTGTAGCGCGGGCACAGGTGGGGATAATTAGGGGTTTCTCTCCGCTCAAAGTCAAGCCTTTACCCGGTTGTGACAACCCAAGAGGAAGGCTAGTGTGTTAAGCTCCACCCATCCAGGACCCCATGACTCACCCTATACCCAAAATAAAAAATGGTTAAAACGTTGACGACCGTATGAATCCTCCTCCCTCCGCAGTGAGGGGTCCCAGCCTATACCGTCAGACAGTTTGTGTTGGCAGCAACGTAAGGCAACTCAAAGTTTCCCTATAGCAGGCCCCTCACAAACATCTTGTTGCAAAGTCCCTTAGCAGACCTTCTGCTGTCAGGGCAAGCTGCCTCGACTCGCTGAAACAGAGCAGCCAGAAAGAGCTTCACAGGGACTCAGGGAGCGAGTACGCTAGCCAAGTCTAATCTATATGGGGAAAAAAACACACACGCAGAGCAAGCTCTGTGGAAGTAAAGAATATAACAAATCGCAGGAAATTTGATGACCAGATTTTTTTATCCTCTCAGAAACCAAATAGCTCTGAAAACAACCGTGCCATGAACCACAGTAAAGTGTTTCAAACCATGATTGCTTCCTCATTTAATCATTTTATATACTGCAACTCCAGATGTTTGAATGAGCTCCAAGTGTGACCCCCCCTGTCCTCTCTCTCTCTCTCTCTCTCTCTCTCTCTCTCCCTCCCTCTCTCGCTCCGCCTCTCTCCCTCTCCGTAATGAAATAATCCCGCATGAGCAATTCCTGATGTAAAGCGGTGGGCACTATCATAGACCCTATAGTGCCGCTTTCAAAAGACTTAAAAGGCTCTCTCCGCCTCCGTTGGCCCTGAGTGACAGCGGAGAGACACGCGTCTTCAGATGAGAAGAGGCGAGTCTCATTACAGCGTATTTGCCTGACACTGAGTGATTCAAGTGTTCCTGGACAATTCAGACACACTGATATAAAACACATTAAATGTCTTTCACAGCACTTTACCTGACATTGTTCATCTACGCTCATCTATTATCCTTGACGAGGCTTGGTTTTGTCACTGTTTAAAGTCATGGGGAACCAGGACTCGGGTGTAGGGGGGTGTGGGAGGGGGGGGGGATCAAATGTAAAGATACCCAGACACCACGGAAAACAAAGAAACAAGGAAAGGGGAAAAATACATGAAGTCATTATTTGCGATTGTGAAAATCAAATAGCCTTTGAATGTGACAATCAAAGACAGTGGTCCACTTTCATGGTCATAGATTTAATTATTTCATTTTTTTGATGGTCAGTCCTTTGATATACTGTATAATGGCTACTTACTGTAGACAAATGCGTTGCTTTCAATAAACTGACAATAGACTGTTCCACGTGTAGTGTGGTAAAGTGATTTCCTGAGAATACATTGTTATTTGTCACGATTCTATATTGTGGAGAGCAATCTGGTCAAACATACTGTATACAAGTGAAATTATCAGTGTGTAAGAATGGACCCAGGGACTGTACTGTATGGTAACTAAGCATACAGTATACCTGGTGGTTAAGCATAGAGACACGGTCCCTCGCTGAGCTGACCTGAACATCCTGAAATGCAATTGCATGCGCAAACATGACACACGCTGCATGCTATGGTGTGAACTGTACATCACACCATGGATACTCCTTCGGATGATGCCAACGATATTAACAAGTCAAATTATTTCCACTCACATCGATGGGAAATACCTGATTGATCACTTACTTTCAATGGTGAACTGGTTCCAGCTGGTGCGTGTCGATATGCCTGAGGTTCCAAAAAAAGAGAGAAATATCGATATTGTTGTTAGTAAGTCCATGTAGTCAAAAACTTAAGCTTTATTTAGTATTCCATATGTTGCCTATTTGCGTCATTTTAAATTTCTAAAAATGTTTAAATATATATATAAAAAAATAATGACACCTTTGGAAAATGATCATGTACCGTATTAATGACATGCCCAAAATAAGCATGCCAGGATGCCAGTTCCATTGCTCCTGGGCACTGCTCCTCAGTCTTCCTGCGAAGGGTTTGAGGAGAGAGAGAGACAGAGATGAGCAGAGAGGATAGATAGAAGGTGGAGTTGGCATGAGAGAGGGCAGGTGAGTGGAGAGAATGCCAGGCTCAGTGGTCAGTGGGCATCAGAGAGAGGAGGTGGTTGTCACATCCTGCTGACCGTGCCAAAGAGTGATGAGACCAATCAGCAAGGCCTCCACATCTCCTCAACGTTGCTACCATACAGTGACATACAGTAGTTTCTGTACAACTGTAGGCTCCTGAATTGTATAGGACAGTGGTTTTCAACCTTTTTGATCCCAGGGCCCTGCACTATTTATTCAACATTTGAGCCACGGACCACCATTTGAGGACATTTTCTCCCCACAGACCCAAAAAACTAGAGATTGTCCACAATATGGATTAGGGAAACAAAACACAGTCAAACATACAGATCAAAATGGCCATTAATCCTCTGTGTAGACTTGACTTAACTCTTGAGAACCATCTCAAGGACCACTGATGGGCCCTGGATCACCTGTTGAAAACCCCATAGTACTTAGAATGGTGGTAGAAATAATTCTGTTCAAAGGATGCATTAAAAGTATACTTAAAGTACCTTGCCAGCCTGGCATGGACTGAACTAGATATTAGTTAGCACAAAAAAAACCTCTCGCTTTGAATAGTGGGCTCTGATTGGTCCCTCACAACAGTCTGTGGATTTTTTTCCTGTGGCAGTGACAGTGGCGCCCCAACTCCGGATAAACAGTTGAAGATAGATTAATGGATACACAGTATAAATTAGAGTTATATTTATTATTCCTTTGAAATAATGTAATTACAGTGGAGTGAAATTTACAATATTTTCCACTGAGATGTAGCGGAGTATAAGAAACAGAAGATATCACAGGAATTACTCATGTAAAATGAAACCCCTTTTTCAGGATGCTACAAATCCAACCCTATATTGCACCAATGAGGGAAATGGTCACTGGGCTATTGCCATTTGAAGTGTTAAACACTCAGCTGCAGCTCTGCTGTTGTCACCCATGTGTGCATTTTGTTTTGTTTTGGTGGGACTCTCGTGGCAGACCCATGAACGACATTTTGCTCCAAGTGTTGGTGAGGATTGGACCATGGTATGTGTCTATCTGGACTCCTCGGGTGCCTTGACATGGCCCATGGTGTGACTGTTCCTATGGACGACCCCTCGACAGTATCTGTGCCAAGGCGTAAGGCGTGGTCCCTGGTGGGGATTGACAGTCCTCTGAACAGCTATAGTGTGAGTTTGGTTTGCAGATTTGAGCAACGGTGTGGCTGTATCCCCCGAGGGTCCTAAATGTGGCCACTGGGGGGCCAAGTTGGCACGTACCTGCCAGAGCAAGGATGCACTTGTGGCACCTATAGAGGCCCCTGGCGGGGTCGCCTTGATACCTTGATATGGAGCTGTCAGTAGTCAGTATATCTCCATATGGAGCTGTCAGTAGTCAGAATATCTCCATATATGGAGCTGTTAGTAGTCAGTATAATACCATACATATATTTCGTACCCTGTCCTTCAGCCCGTATGTCTGTCCGTGCACGCGATGACGTCATGATGACGTCATATACGGAGCTGTCAGTATGTGCATACAATCAAACCTGAGACCGGACGGTGGAGACCTGTGCCCCGAATTGTTATATATGTATAATTATTTGAAATAAGTGATATCACAGATATTTAAATGTAGCTCTGATATTGAACAAATTGAAATTTAGTACGTTTGGTATTTACTAACACTAACAGGATTTTCCTGTGTATGTTTCCTGAATGAATTTTAGACACATTACTTTCATGGGTCATTAAATTCCTGCCTGTCTACTGTGTGCTATATTATAATGCCTATAATATCCATTTTGCCTATTTGTGTATGTGCTTGTGTGAGTGTGCGCATGTGTGTGTGTGGTGGTTCACTGCTTGCGTGCGTATGCGTTATTGCTTTTGCAGTGCATGCATGTATTTGATGAAACACGTGTGAGCGAGGACACAGCTATGTGTGCATTGATGTGCATGCGTGAGTTGTCAAAACTCTACTAAAAAGCAGGCTGGACCCCAGGCCAGCTTCCAACCTCTCTCCTAATTGCATTGATTTTTAGCACAGTAAATCTCGCTGTGTCACAATCTGCACTCCCCAGGCATGATGTACTGCTTCAATGCCAGCCTGCCCGTCTGCTCCCAAACTTGCTGGCTTAAAATTTGAACTGTAACGGCGTGATTAATGGTCAAATTAATTAATTGCTAAATGTATGCTAATTGTTTAATTGGTCGGCTGATCTATATAAGATCATTTATAAATTAAATGAGTTTGATTTACAAAGTTTATTGATTAAATGTGACAATGAGTTATACGGCCGACTACCTGATTTGCAATTTCCTCAATTAAATCCACAAAGCTCTTTAAAGTGTGGTTTCGCAAAGTGTGTCCCCCTCTCCAGGTGATCTATACCAGACCTGACACTGCCACACTTATTTATGAAATCGGACAGCTGATAATGATGCATTAATATTAATGCCAACTGTAAATTTTCGGATAGTATTGCTCTGCGGAATCCAATCCAAGAACATTTTTGCCATATTGTAAATCCATCTTTATTTCACATTTCAAATGCAGATTAAAGTGGAAGTCATTGGTAAGGTCAAGTATCTGGGAAGAATCCGCTTTTCTTTTTTTGTCTCATTCTTGAGGGTTCAGGTAACGTCTTTCCTTCCGTACATCCTTGAATTATGAACGGCATTCCTACTGGGATAATGGCGACGTCGATGTATTTTCTTCAAACAACCCCTGGAAAATATAAAAATAAAATAAAATTTCATCATGCTTTATGTAGCATGTGATATGTCTAACTAGGGTTTTTATGATGCTGAATCCATCCATCCATTTGCTCAGAAAACATCCTTTGGAATAAAAGCAGACCTACCTGTCATCATAAATGTGCTTACACAGCAATTCCGGGTAAGGGCTATGGCCGTTTTCAGCCCAATGAGTGTCTCCCCATGATGCTGAATGAATTCAGCATCATGAAACCCAGATAGTTAAACATACAGTATCACATGCTACATAAAGCATGATGACATTTTTCACGTTTTGCCTTCTATAGGTTGTGACTAGTACCCTGACTTTGGCCTGTCCCTCACCTATACCATGTCCTGTGTCTGCGCATCAATGTCTTGCCTGGCACACCTTGGCTGCCATCTCTATCATCCTCTCCCTGCAGGCATCCTCCTCACCCACCAAGCACCAAACAGCCAGAGCTGGATCAGCCAGCCATGGAGTGTAGCTGGCAAGGAAGGTAGCATATAACACGTCACACATCCACCCGAGACATGGCAGTGGATGTGTGTGTGTGTGTGTGTGTGTGTGTGTGTGTGTGTGTGTGTGTGTGTGTGTGTGTGTGTGTGTGTGTGTGTGTGTGTGTGTGTGTGTCTGTGTGTGTGTGTGGGACGGTGCACCAGGGAGGCTGCTGGTGATGAGAGCTGGGGGTACTAGTCACTAAACTGAGACCTGACAAACAACCTCCAAATATATAGCTGTTTATGAATCATCAGAACACCCATCAATTGCCTGATTTCTAATTGGTTGTGTGATGTATTGCAAGCCTGTAGATAGGCTATTTTCAGCCCATATGACACCCACCCGCAACCCCCCCGGGTTTATTCTAATTGGGCAAATTTTGGTACTTTGTCAGAAGAAGAAACATTTAAATTAGAGCTCGTTTACAACAGTGGTGTACTTGTATACTTACTCATTTTTGTAACAGATTTACAAGTGAACTTGTAGAGTGCTATTTTGACCTAGCCACTTTTCAGCTTATTTTAGTGTGTGTGTGCGTGTGCGTATGGGTGTGCGTGTGTGTGTGTGTGTGTGTGTGTGTGTGTGTGTGTGTGTGTGTGTGTGTGTGTGTGTGTGTGCGTGTGTGTGTGTGTGTGTGTGTGTGTGTGCGTGTGTGTGTGTGCGCGTGCATCTCAGATCCTATGTCTATACTTAAGATGACCTTTGACCCAAAGTCTCAATAGAAAAGCAGGGATAACAAATTAACACCCCGATTTGACATTGCATTACATTCAGATTGAACAAAATCACTTTATTTATAGAAAAGGTTTATTAAAAAAAAAAGTGTAGAAACAAACACAATGAAGGGCATTTGCCACTGAGCTGCATCAGACTGTGTCGGGGTGTGCAGAGCTCCAATACACATTGCTACAGCTGGCCATCAATAATAACCATCAAAAATGACAGATAATACTTTTTGCTAATGTTCTCATGTAAATATTTTATATACCGCTAATAAATAAATAGGTGGTCTAATGAAGTATTATAACCCGGTCAGCACCGGATCGTATTTTGCAGAATCGTTGATTTACCGTATTGAACGGCAGGGCATGTAAACAAAAAGCTCTCAAGTAAATAAATGGACACGTGTCAGCCAAGGAAGCTCACAGGGCACTCACTGTCTCTTTCCATATATTTAAATAGGCCAAGGTGGCATGCACCCACATGACGCGTCGCAGGGCCTTTAGACGCTGCAACATATAAATCTAGTACTAACCACCCTGCGGTTGCCAGCTCATTTTCATCCGCTAACCTGCTCCCTGCACTGGGCACCAATCTTCTAATTGCTAGTTCTCTCCATGGCTTCGGTTCTAAACTGCAAAGCCTTTTCAGCTCTGCAGTTTGCAGAATAGACTTTTCCGTTGTGGATCTTAGGCGTAGAACTCTTCATTTTCGGACTTCCCTTGGGCTTCCGGTCCGGTGATGAGATCGCACCTGGGTCGAATCGTTTTTGCAAATGTTTTATCCTGTTTGTTGCTCCAGATGGCCTTAGTTGGCCACAGAGGACAAAACACATAGTTCCACAAAGGACAATGCAAAGTACCTAGACAGCTAGACAATGATGCTTACAATGACTGCTGACATGTCAGTGATTACAGAGTAATGACTCAATCTGATAAAATTGCAAAAAACATAACATTGGGTCATTATTTTAAAATGTTTTTTTTTAGTCTGCGTATCAAGGAAATGCTTATTTTATTCACTGACTGGATTATGATGCAGGTGCAAACAGAGATACTTTTTTCTGCGTATTTGGTTCCATACCTCAGTGTTGTTGCAAGACAACGGCATACTCGGCCATACCCCAAAACAAACATGCCTCTGTTTCTCAAACAAAAAAAATCACCTGAGGATAATCCAAAATGCAAGATGGGTTATAGTTTGCCATCAACTGTGCCTGAGACAACTCTTAAAAGAGATACCTGACCAGGCGTTGAAAAATACGGTGGCCAGAAAAAGATAAAATCTCACAGTTGTTGTATGTTGTACAATATACAGTATTAGAACCGGTAATGTACTACTGTAGCGGTTTGAACATTGATTGACTCTCCCAAAAAAAGAAACAAAGTGTGTCTGCAAGTGTGTGCACTGTAGTGGGCCACATATTGTTTTTGGTGAATTAATTGAACAACATCTTTAATTGTATCAGCAGAACAAATTGTTGTTTGTACACCTTCATCCATGCCCTCCTTATTGGGCAAAACAAAAATGCAGGTCTCATGCTTGCAAGCACACACACACACACACACACACACACACACACACACACACACACACACACACACACACACACACACACACACACACACACACACACACACACACACACACACACACACACACACACACACACACACCGACCTTACAGTCTTAGTTTATAATGGTTAATTTGACACGGTCCTGGCCAAGATTCAAAGCAGGAAAATACCCAGCACATTCTCTTTCTCTCTCTCTCTCTTTCTCTCTCTCTCTCTCTCTCTCTCTCTCTCTCTCTCTCCTCTCTCACGCACAATGGCTCTAGAAAAAAAGGGGACACATTTGTAAAAAAAAAAAAGAAAAAAGAAAAAAGAAAACGGAACGTCATTTTCCCAGTGAATAGACAAAAAATTCCCGAAATGAATTCCAGGCTTTTTTTTGCTCGCTGAATTCAGAAACTGCCAAAGAATCCCAACCCTCTCAGACACATTCATCTTCTTCTTTGTCTTGTCTCCCACCGTCTGTTTATTCTGGCATTCATCAGCGCCATTACTGCCACGGCCGTCAGATCTCTTAGAGGGAAATGAAAAACAGCAGTCATTTTAGGTGCGGGCTAAAGGTTAGCTCATGTAGAGGGGAGTCCTGCGTGCATATCTCCGCGCTGGCGCTATCCCTCTCTCTGCAGTGGGTAGACTGTAGACTCCACAGTGTTAATTTAACTCTGCGAGGGTGCAAACGGAACCCAAACGGACCCATAGGGTCCGTTTGGGTTCCGTTTGTACCCTCTCCGAGTTGCACAGGGATAAACGAACACTAGTGATTTATAGTGGTGGTGGTGCAGCGCGTATACCGGGGCTCGGAGCAAAAAAAATCACCCCGAAAGTTCATAAAATGCCACTGAATTAGATTTTATGGCTTAAAAGTGCCCCCCGCGCAAAAGAGGACAGAAACAAAGCATGGCAACGCATCCTGGTACACTGTACCGACGGAGTGTAATAATTTTCGCATTAACGCGAGAGTTTGTCTCTTTTTTTTTTTCAAAACGAGGGCCTTTTTTATGAAATTGCCCCTGCAAGCTGCTGCTAAAAAATACTGTCTGGGATGAGCTCAGGTTGCTGAAACAAATATCTCCGGTGGAATAAACTAATTTCCGTACCCTCGTACAACACCGCTATCAATGCATTACGGTACACTTTGTGCCACCTTGAATCAGCGGTTCTCATTTGCGAGAGCGTTGAAAAACACACGTTTTGGGAGTTTGGAGCGCTCATTAGATCACTATGAATCCTTGTGAGTTAGTAAAATGGGACTTGGACGTCCCAGAGAAAACCACAGTAGCAATAACAATCACTCCTCTGTGAAGTGAGCGGTAACTCTATTAATGTATATTTCTAGTTACCGTACAGCAGATGTGCCAAAAGCAATATAAACGTGGAAACGGTGGAAACGTGTTCTGCATAGTTGATAATGTGCCCAAAAGCAGACAAATACCCAGCTGGCCAATAGGCAGATTAAAAAAATACACTTCAGTACCACGCTGTCACATTTTGGAACAGCAAATAAAAACATTCATAATTCATTGATAATTACACATCTGAGAATAGGCTATCTAACCAAAAACATATTACAGCAACAAATATAACGGTTTGGTCAGCCATGAGGCCGATTCCAAGGTAATTTTAGAAATTATTACAAACCTCTCATTCAAGTGAAGGAAATTGAAGGAAGTTGAATGCACTAATTAATGCATATCAATTACTATATAACAGATCTCTTAGCAAAATAACATGAATCCCAATTTTTCTGGTCGATTTCACTAGTGTATTATGGTAGACGGTGGGCAGAGTAGCATGGCAGTGTTGCATCTTTTCGTGCTGGAATGGACGGACACGGGCACACACTGCACATACACACATTGCTACGTATTGGAGTGGTTAGGGGCCGCTCGAAAATGAGACCAGTGTTGTTCAGGTAAGTCTGTCCATGTCGGCACTGCGTGGAAAGGGAATGCACTTTTGCTAATGTTGGTAGCGCAGCAGCGGTACTGGTGAAGGGTAGATGTGGTTATTTTTTTTTCTCTCCCTGCTTTTTGTAGTTCCTCGGAGGTGATGAATGGCAATGGGTATAGTGCCAGTAGCGATGTCTCTAGAAGTAGCTTATTCTGTGCTGCCAAGCATGATTTATGACGAGAAGGGGAGGGGGGAATCTCTGACTTCGCCATTTGCCCTCCTGCACTTTTCCATATTGTCTAAGAGGAGTTTGGGGGCATCAGATTGACACAGCAACTGCACACATCTGGTTTGGAGATATGGTCCAGGCCATTTTGCTGGCCACCATCCATTAGGGGTGGGGGGTAGGGGGGCACATAGGTGGAAATGGGAAAATGGTAATTTGGACGTGGCAAAGGAGGGAATAGCATCCATGTCATAAATTATTATTACTTCTTTAAAGGTCCCCACATTATTCACGCCAAGACCTGAATTTGTTTTCGAATGCACTCCGTCTGGGCTTGAGAGTAATGTGTGCTTCCTGATGGTTTCCGAATAGGCCTACAGAGATGTACCTGTGGTATGGTGGATTGTGTTTTTTTTCTCAACTTAATCTGAACACAGTGTTCTCACACACTGTTCTAGATTAGCAACTCTGCTGATTGAAATGATGCAAACCTGTTGACCTGTTGACTCTCCACTGTGGAGATTGGAGAGTCTGTGTTGTTTGAATAGCTCAAACTCTACTTAGATGGAAGGATTTAAGCTGTTGTTTAGGAAGGGTAGGACGGGGTACTGCCATATGAAAACCCAATAGAGCTGAGCAGACCTGCAGCTTTCATGACACTGCCCATGGCCCAGAAGTAATTTTGACATTCATATTCCTCATAGACTTTTTGAAAATGATTTATATAAAGATGATTGCGCCGCAAACAAAGACAACTTGGGTCGTGATAAATCATGACAAACAACACAATATTATCATACAATATCTAATTAGAAAAAGGATAACACTTTTTTTTCTTACAATTTCTTTGATTGTACCAAAACATTGTGTTTGTTGTCACGATTTGTAATGACAGTTATATTATATAATGAAGTTATCTTTGTCTGTGGCGTAATCATCTTTATATAAATCATTTTGAAAAGTCTATGAGGAAAATGAATGGTGAATTCATTTCTGGGCCGCGGGCGACGTCATGAAAAGGGCGGTACTGCTCGGCTCTATAACCATGATACAACTGCATAGCTAATATGAAACCCCATGTCAATAGTTGTTAAAATGCATTAAGGGGTTTGCATGGCCTGGGCCATGGCTCTGCGGCCCAGGTTCAACTCCCGATCCCGGCAGCCCTTACTGCATGTCACTGCCACATCTCTCTTTCCATTTACTGTCAGCCTACAGTCTGTCCCTCTATAAAAATACAATAAAGGCACAAGCCACAAAAAATACATAAAAAATGTATAAAAACATTCCCTGATGAGTGTAGGAGGTTTAAATTTGCAAGCTGTATTCCAACATTTTCGTACAAATATACTTGGTGTCCATGAAGGTGATTTTTACACTCAAACACTCAAGATTTTGCTATTCAAGCCATTGCATTGTAATAGTAACCTTAAAAGGGAAAGGGAATACTGTGTCAGCTTATAGTTTATGTAAACAGAAGTTTTGATTTGTTTTTCCCTCAGCCGTAAAGCCCAAACATCGCAGAGTTGTAAGTAATCCACTGTATATATACAGAAGCAAAGATAGAGATAAATTCAGCGCTAATGACGCAACTTCAGTCTCAAGTGATTCCGGTTGAGTATTTTATTGTTCAGGCACACTTTTAAGGACCTCTGTCTTCCTAAATAATATTCATATAAAATCAATGTGGTTAAAATGTTCTGGGGAGGATTTTAACACCATAAGGATGAATTAAACATTGGGGAAACTCTATTAATTTCGGCGGTACATGGCGTCATATTTAGATTTAATAGAAAGTTTTTAATGAAGCAGATTGGAAAAGAGAGCCTCTTCTCCATTACTGGGATGATGGATAGCTGGGAAAGGTTAGCACCCACTCATTAACACTCTCTTAAATTACCAAAGTACTTGCAAGCTTTTTTTTTCTCTTCACCTTTCATTTTTCCGCCTTAAATGAGATAAAATAATATGGAGGGTGAAGGGTGTTGAATCAAGTCCAGCCATAATTAAACACACTGATGGGCCCAAAGTGTTCTCTCTGGTGACAGAAATGTTTGAAAATGTTGCTGCGCGTTAAGATCATATAGAGGCACTTTCAAGACCACATATATACTCTGCCAGCCAGAATGAAAGTTCAGTGTATACCAGCGAAAAAATAGAATTCTATGCATAATATATTATGTACAGTACATACTGTATTGGGAACGTCTAGCGTGTGAAGGTTTCCCTAAAAGGAAACCATGCACTGAGACAAATACTTTTTTTTTTTTTTTCGTTTTTGAGACTTAAAATGTTATTGCTGTGAATGTTTGCATGAGAACTGAATGAAAACAGGACTGCGAGGTCTTTCTTCGTTGATGTCCTTTTGGATCAGATAAGTTTCCTTCTTTTTCACTCCATGAAATTAAACTAGCCACAAAAGGACTGAATATGAAGGTATTGGTACTATGGAAGCATTGATCGATGTGTAGTAGCCTTGATATGGCACTTTGTCTTTGTGTTTTGGCCAGAAATGATTTTTTTGGGGTCTAGTGGGACTGTAGCAACATGTACTAATGTACACATATACCCCTCCCCCTGTCAAAAAGGTATAAAATCACTAAAATGAAAGATGGCAACAAATGAAAAACAACCTAAAACATGAACCTTGGAGGGAAAAACGTTGTCCTTTAAAAATATATCCCTACAGGTTTGTTTAGCTTCTTCCTTACTCATATTCAAAGTTAGAATAGAATAATAAAGCCGCAAACGGATAGTATTCTTCAAGTCCCCCGTTGCAAGAAGAATATTCAGAATTGTGCTTTAATATGTTCTATTTGTGGACCTTGTGGGTGTACCTGTATTTGCTTTACATAAATTGCAACCTGTCAGCTTTCTATTCTCATAGCGGGTTAAGAAGCATAAGCACAGAAAAAAGGGGAGACAAGGGTGTAACAGAGCATCCGATAAAAATAGAGGTCACGAGGCATAGTCTTCGTTTTGCTGAGTGCCACAGAAGTGGAGCCACTTGGGACGTCGGTATGTAGGACACCCCGCTGTTAAAACTACTGCCACGCAACCCCATGATTACGACTTGATCCTTCCCTCCACTGAAAGCTCACGCTGGTGGAAATCAAGTACCCCGAGGCTCTACCAAGCGCCTGGAAGACCTAAAAGGTAATGGCATGAAATATAAATACAGAGGTGACAGATGTTTGCCCGTGCAGCGTGCGAAGCGAAATTGTCTCATAGACGCGACACACAGTGGCTCCCTCCATCGGAGATGAACTTTGGCGGGATGCGGCGGAGGAAGAGACGCTCGAGGGAAATGGGAGGCTTTCCGGCTGTGTTTTGCAGGCATATCATTAAGAGCATCTCTCTTCCCCCACACTACCCCCCAACCCCCCACTCCAACGCCATCCCACCCCGGTGGTGACGATCTATTGCCGCTCCCCTCCCTGTCAGCAAATCATTATGGTCTGATCATTAGTGACACTGCCACATGCCCATCACTCAGTCTGGTGCCATATTGGCAGATGAACGGCCCCCTGCCCCAGGCCCACTAATCTGGAAGACTTCAGACTGGGGACGATGAAGGAATGTTCCCTTACTGGTGGATCACCAAGATAAGACCCACCTCTCTATTTCCTCAGATCAAATGGACGCCGTTCTACACGTCAGAGGAGCATCCTGCTTCCGACTCTCATGCACAAATGTCTTTGATATTCTAGGTTGTTTGAGGAATTAATGTTAAAGGACTAATGCCCAGTACATTTGAAATTCATACTTATTTGATACTCCACTGAAGTGAATGAACAATATCATTTTTTTTCTTTAGTAATAATTCCAATCATTTCCAATCATGATTCTTTCCAAAGGTATTGTATTTTATTGTCAATTCTGAGATCTGGACCTTTTAACTCCTACACAAGATGAGTAGTGAATCGGAGTGAATGCGTTTCACGAGGGCAACCAAGGATCTTGCTTTCGGAACACTTTAGGAACACTAGTAGTTATACTCATAGCAACTACCCGCCAATCACACCAAGGCTTTCCTGTAGCTGTGGTGTGTTTCCCCATCATGCACCAGAAACATCTATAAAAGTACAGTAAGTGTTTGCTGCCAAGCAGAATGCAGAGGAAGCCCTGTGGTTTCTAAAGGTGAATTAAAACCCACCATCTTTGAACGTGTACCCCCGAAAAGCAACTGAAAATTGGCGATTGTCCTCACTCGATAGAACAGAGCAGACCCTACTTGAATTAGGCATGTTAGATATGTATCAAAATATGGTGTTACGATTGAGTGTAAAGTTCATCCAAAATGTTGCTCACTTGTATCGAAAGTAAATCCTTGAGCTTGCAGGAGGTGAAATGGGGCCAGGAAACGGGGTTAAAATCCAGCAGAGATTGCTCGCCGTCTGCTCCTAAGTGATTACTATAAAACACAGAAACTATTACACGGTACGTTTCGGCCACAAGTTGGCCTTCATCCAGTGTTCGCCGTCTGTGGGTGACTGGGCGGTGCTAGCAGAAAGGTCATGGGGTCACTCAAAAGATGAACATCATCCTATGGGAGGCTCAGTAGTTTCATGGCAATCTGGCCATTCTATATTTTTCATATATGTGATTTTGCCCAAAGGATGTGCTAGAGGAAAGGCGGTTACTCGACATCAGTAGGGTTGATCTTCTGGAGACCATGAAGGTGCACAGCAAATTGCATGGCATTCTAGCCTGTAGTTTTCCCAGTTAGCTTGTTTGGGGGCAAAGCAATGAACTGGCTGAAGTAGTGACAATTACAGTATGTTTATAACACATGCTGAGGGTCAAAATTGTGTATCATTAATAACATTAGAAGTTCAATATGTACCGTATATGGCTAAAAGACTGCAAGAACAAAGCTCTGTATAGCTCAACGAAAGAAATGGAGCTAGCTCCGTCCAGGTCAGGAATGTTTGTGATGTGTAGGAGTAATATAAACACTTTTATTATTGCAGAAATGTGTGCTTTCTGGTGGTAGGGTCTTTTTTAAGGTTTGCATTACCTGCATCTAATACTCAATGTAGTGGGAATGATACACAACCTAGGAGAAAACATGCTTTTTACACTCAGCCTTTGGCATGGTGGAGATAATAAAGGAAATATTGTTTCCACGCCACAAACGCTTTATGAATAATACACACATGTTGAGTGATATTCGGTTTACTGCAATTGGTCCTGTATGTTTAACCATTTAAACCTGGTAAAATGGGGCTCTAGTATATCTCAATATTATGTGTCGCAATACGTTGAGTTTATACTGTGGATCTAACATTTTTCTGAGAATGTTTTCTCCACCACGCTATGTTGGGGTTGAAGTGCTTCATTCAACGAGGACGGTATTGAAGACAATGTGATTTGTGATGAGTGCACAGCGGCCTGGCCTCTGCTCTGTGAACTGTGTATAATTGACAAAATACCCCACACTGAATAACAGAGCAATGCAATTCTTATCAATTATGTTAGGATTTTTTTTCCCCTTTTTCTTAATTGTTGACTTCACTTAGCACAGTGGAACACCATGCCATTTTTTCAATTAAAAGGTCCAGATGTTTTTGGAGGCTTCAGTAGACACAGGCAGTTGTGAGAAATGCTTTATCTGCATTGTAATAATCACTACAACATCAGCTCCAGGCTCCATTTACATACTCATGTATTATTCCAGCCCTCTTTTTCTAATGCACCGCTTAATTATACTGAGCACAGACAATGTCAGACCCCCGTAGCCCCAAATTTATTATGGCACCGTGTGAAGCCGCAACTACCAAGCCCTTCCCACCACCACGGCCCTCATTGTTTTCATAGTAAAGGTACAGTAGGTATAAGGCGTACAGTGCAGTATGGTTTATAGGTAGGCCTATACAGCTGAATAGGAAATCAAAATTGTGCAATCACTGAATCACATTTTATTTAGGCACAAATGCTCAATACTAGGTTTGTAACAATACAATATACAGTAATCACAACAGTTTTAAATAATCATGTTATTCTATCTAATGAAACCTCTTTATTTTAAAAAGTATGTCTCATTTAGTTGTCCTCAGTATAATGCCCGAACATAAACCTGAACCTAAAATGTATTCTCATTTATTTATCTTTTGAGGTTTCATGAACAATTATATGGGCCTATTGCAGTAGACGGTTAGTTAACATACAGTAGATACTTTGTTATTGCACCACATTTTTGTGACGATTCTGATCTAGTATAGTCAATTGTGTCAAATGTTCAATAGGAAATCCCTTTCCAATATCCTGTAATTTAGTAGTTTAAACGCAGCAGATGAGTGCTTTGTAAGGTGGTGGCATCACTATACCTCATTTTTAATTCTTATTTCTTATTTATTCTTATATGATCTGTCTTTATACCTATACACCCCCCCCCCCACACACACACACACACACACACACATACACACACTCTTTCATGAGCACTACGCATAAGATAAAACATCCTGGCATAACAATAATCTGTACTTAGTCTAACAGTATTCTCATTGACATCTCAATCATTCCCTTTCATTTAGATTCAAAGGGGATAAGGAGATTGACACGCACCATAAATGGGATCCCAGACATATAGCATATGGTAGGTACAGTATATCATTAGTTTCCTATGCAAATACCTTTCTCGGGTAATAGCCTGACGAAGATCGTCTCGCAGACTGCTGAAAATTGTCCTTGGTTTATTTCTCTCGTTAGCTTCCAAATAGGTTCCTGGAGAAACAATTCAGTCATTAATGAGTACACAGTTATACTATGTAGATTACTTTTCTGCTGCAAAATCACTCACAGATAATGCCTACAATCACTATATGTGATAGATAATGACCGGCATCACACATTTATCGCTGATGAGATTGAAAAAATATTTGTTCATTTCTCATTTATTTTTCAATCCAGCAAGAAATGTTACTTAGAATGTGTGCCCATGGGGTGGCACGATTTGAACCACAGAACCACACTGAGCCCGAAAGACTTGACTGTGTGTGTGTGTGCGTGTGTGTGTGCTATTTTTGTGCTCGGACAGATGCAGGGACACAGAGACACAGGCCCTATCCAGGCAGAGACACAGACCTCTGTATAGGAGTAGTTGCACCACTCAAAGGTGAAGGTTTTATGAGCGAATGAAAATTGCCAGTTTCTTCTTTTGCCACTAATATAGATACATGCATTCCACTAACAGATACATGCAAAGTGACAGGTTTATGAAACTTTACAGTATGGTATATAAAATATACAGGGACATGCCAAGTAGCACTGAAACCAGTCTTGCTCCAATTGGACAAAGAGTGCAGGACGGTATAGCAATGACTTGAAAAGAACAGACATAACTCATACCTCGTTTGGCCAAAAGCCATGGCACTTGTTTAGACACTTGACTGACTCATGCAGAACACATCTGTCACTTTGATCAGTAAGCTCAGCAGTTTGAATGCCATTGACAACAAATCAGAAAATTAGGTTTAAGCCTTTTTTTTAATGTTTATGTTGTTTGTGTTGTGTACAAAAAAACAAAAACTGCGCTTTCATTGTCAATGCTATTTAATGTTTGTGTTTGCACAAACACCCAAAACTGACTATTCATTTGTATTAAAAATTGCATTTGGCAAATAAACAAAAAACAAAATCTCCCTAAACATCCAACAGTGGTCACGGTCCAATCCATCTGAGCATAATGAAGCATGCAAGAAATATTCCTATTTAGATAGAGGCTCCATGAGGGGCACAGTATGGTATAATTTAAGAGGAAAACAATGTATTCTAGCATGCAGTGCGAATATTCCAAATACACTCCCCTTTATGGAAAGCAATCAAACCTGGCAGTCATGTGTAAAGATCTTCCTGGAAAGTATTTCAATGTCATATTTCTGGGGGAAATGGAAATAAACACTGACAGCAACTTGTCAGTGTTTTATATTTAGAACATTTGATCTCAATAGAGACACTTCCTGACAAACAGGAAATAATGAATCAATTTTATATTGAAAGGTCAATATGCTACGGCGAGCAGAGGATTTACTGCAAAATGCTTATCCTTTGCTTCAGTGTTGAATATCGTTATTGGGGGAGATTTTTCAGCAACAGCCACTGAATTTTCAAGTATCATACTGTTATGATATCACCACATTTCACATCACCACAGGCATGTGGTTACTAACTCTTGTTTGAAATGTAGCATCTGCTCGAACAAATGAGCCGAACGCATGCAGAATGTAGGAACAGCTTCTACTAGCCTTATTTTAATACTTGTTTAGGGCTATTTTTATTGTTATTTTGGCCACAGCACATTCCTTTACACAATTTGTAAATTCAATGTGAAAGGTATAGCCGGTGATTTCACTATAACATTTTTTTTTCTTTTCTTGTGATAATCCTCCCTATTATAGAGTGGGCTGACCATATAAGGAGTTCATCCCTGTCCCCAGTCAACTACAGGAGTAAAAAAAAAAAAAAAAGTTTCATTTTGGGATTTGTTAGACAAAGCCTTTATCCAATCAGGAAAGAGGAGTGCTTCCTCCAATCAGGATTGAGTGGAGGAGGCCTTGGTGCACATGCTGTTGGCCTGTTGAGTGTTCCCCCACTGTAAAGCGTGTGCATGTGCATATCTTGTTACCAGGGTTTTTCCCCAAATCACCCACATTAGTGAAGGCTTCTTTAATACCAAAAAGGACAGTGTCTCCTTGCAAAGTCTTGTTGATTTCTTTTTTTTTTTGTTTTTTTTTTTTTTTATACAATTTTTAATAGTTAAAGGGGAGTTAACATGAAATTCAACTGTGTGTGTGTGTGTGTGTGTGTGTGTGTGTGTGTGTGTGTGTGTGTGTGTGTGTGTGTGTGTGTGTGTGTGTGTGTGTGTGTGTGTGTGTGTGTGTGTGTGTGTGTGTGTGTGTGTGTGTGTGTGTGTGTGTGTGTGTGTGTGTGGTGCTGTGTGTGTTTCTACGCCCACGAATAACTAAGTTTGAAAAAACATACTTTAATACATATATACTTTGGTTTTAATGTGAATTGCTCTCAGGAACAGCTTGTTTGATTTTGGCCTCGTAATGATGTCATCAATGCACCCTGCTTTCTATAATTCCTGCTCTTCTTCAGTCTTCAATTCCAAATTTACATTTCCATTTTGTCATTTCCACCATTGGTGATTTTCCAAGCTGGCATGGATTGGAAACAAGCCTGGTTTTATCTAGCGTCAGTATTATAATGAGTAATCATCTGCATAACAGCAGCATTTGTGCTTTAAAATAACAAATCTAACATGGACACTTTATGAGACTGCAGATTTTTTATAGTAGTGTAATTTTAAAAAAGCCAAAGTGGTATAATGGATTTAGCATCTATCAAAAAAGATGTAAAAAGAGAAGTACAACTCCAAGACGTAAGGGGTTGAAGTGGTTAAGAAAAAGAGAGAGCAAATGGAACACAGTTTACGAGCCGGTACTGTATATATACCTGCATGTGTGGAATTATCGCTCCAGCAGCAAAACGAGTTTACAATTCCAGCAAGTGGTGTTAATCAGATTTTCCCACCAGAGCTGTAGTTCATTGTCATTGCTAATGGAGCTGCCTCTGCAGGTTGTTACTCTTCAGTAAATTAGTGTGAAGTCTTCTCCCCAAAAACATTGACTAATACTGCACTTAATCTTGGAAACACTCAGGTCCCGTGAAAAATCTCATGCGGAATGACACTGATGCATCGGAACATCGCCCCGCGTTGCATCCATCATGTACCTGGCAAAATTAATCTTGATAGACCGAAACCAAATTACACCTAAGTTCACACCCATTGCTCACCAGAAGGTCTGAATAAATATTTATTGATGATAACGCGCTACTTCTTCTTCTACATGGTAAGATGCTGAAGCTGTATTGATAAGGGGAATGAGCATGAAATAAGAGTTGGACAAGCAATACTTGTGTTGCTTTGGGGCAAAAGAATCGTGGAAGTTATTGCAGGTGACAAACTGAAGAATGCCCCTATAAAAAGTTCACATAAAGATAAATGAAAACTCCACCGTTGTTTGAGTGTACTGCTTCAAATGAGGATGTCAAAGGCACTACGATTGAGACACACAATGCCATGTCCATTCATATTTAAACAAATGTACATTTACTGTATTTTGTCACCATGAACCAGCCCGGGATTTCTTGTACATATATTGTATTACAGACTGTTATGAATGAATAGAAATATGCACACCGAAATCTCTTTTTTTATACAATTCAGTTCAATTCAAAGAAGCTTTACCACCATGAGAAATGTATGTTTACATTGCCAAAGCAAATGTCACAATTACACTACAATTAAAACAGTTGAACAAATGGGTAAAGCATATACAGTTGAGTTTTGTAAACAGAGTTATGTCACATTGCATTGTTTTATTCACATTTTAACAGGACGAATACCTTTTTTCACCTTTTACTACTATTTTTAAACAAATAGCATCAATGTTTTGCCTTGTTGTGACAATTGGCAACATTTTCCCTCAGGCTTATGCAGAAAAACAAAAACAGATTTAAGGTCTGTTTAAATGTAGCAGCTCAGTTTAATGGGCATGGTCTGGATAGTACAGACCGTAGTCTTTAGGGTTGTTGTATTCCATCGGCCAATCTTCTTACATTGTATTAATTGCATTGCATTAATCGTGTAAACTTGCTCACAATAAGATGTTAGTAACTTTGTTCTGAATACTTTTGAATCAAGACAATATGCCTACTAATACTATGAACTATGACCTTTTAGCAGTTGTTTGGATGATCTAAGTACAAAGTACAAATAAAACTTATTTCAATTGGTTTGACTCAAATATGTCTATTATAATTCTCATTGTAAATTATGCAAATGTAGTCTTCCTTTTTTCCTTGCCAGGAAGCGCTTTTGTAGCTCCAGTTGTACACATCTTTAGCCCTGCCAACTAAAAACAGACATGCACAACTCATGTTATTTATCTTCCAAATGAACTCATTTTTCACCACTAATTAAAACATTCGTTGGGACGACGAGGGGGAACATGGAAGGAGGCAAAGCATTTGTTTCAGAACTGCACAGTCATTCATTTGTAGACGCGTATGTTTGGCTCCTGTTTAAAAGGAACAAAAGTGATGTACGAACGCCGGAGCACGCCGTTGTCACTAATAGGTAAAGAGATCCATTTGTTTTCTCCCGGCGATGCCGACACACACCAAATGGATTGACAGGGGTGGGGGCGCCTTAAAAATATCGGGAGGTTTGCCAACCTCTTCGGGCGTCCATGTTTTAAAATAGATCATCGCCGCCGCTCCTTTAATGTAGCATAATCTATTAGGCGCACATAGCAAACTAACAAGAATATTTTTAGATGATGGGCTTTATGGCTTTGTGTTGGTGATTAATTGAATAAAAAGATGGCGTTTCACAAATCATCCCTTTAATTAGTCGGAGCGAACGTCGGAGTGACGACGACGCTGCTGCCTCTGTCACAGAGACGGGGGGGCTGGGGGGTGGGTGGTGGGGGGGCTAGCAGCCCAGGGGCGGATCTAGGCATGGGCATGGGGGGCGCAATGCCCCCCTAAATACTCAGTCTGCCCCCCCCAAACACGATGCAAAACAACCCAAGATATTTCAAATTAAAGTGCTTATATTTAAAATGATTGACTACTGCTACTAACTAACTACAGTTGTGTCACCACTAAACCAACAGCATTTCATCATTGAAAACAGAAAACTCTCTGAGTCAGACCTTTAGCTTTATACATGATGCGTGTCTGTTGCAACTTCAACAACAACTGATGTTATTATTGATGCTTTACTTGCCTAATCAAAGTCCTGTAACTGAAAACCATTTTTCAGTTACAGGAATACCATTTTCTCTTGCCCCTCCAACATGTTCTCTTGCCCCCCCAAATGTGACATGTTATATCCGCCCCTGCTACGGTACCAGCCAGAGAGAGAGAGCTCCAGCAGGGGGGCTGTGGGGACCGGCGGGGAGGTGGTATACGGGGAGGGGGTCCTCTCTATACTGCAGCCCCAGGCAGCCGCGTGCTGCACACCCAGGTGCTGGTGTCAGCTGGAATCCTGCTCCAGCTGCTTGCCAAAGATTGATTTAATTATTTCCATTCCCTCTGTCCCCACCATTTCCTTAATTCTTTGTCTTTTCTTTCTTCTTCTTTACTTCATTGTCTTTTAGCTCCTCTCTCAGTCTTTAGATTGTGTTGCTGTGGAACTGTAGCATATGCACGTCTTAAAAGAGACCTTTCATAAAATAAAAACATGTCGATGCTTCATGGTATGTTTCCACCAAACACTAGGCAGTTAACATGCAAACAATAAAGTGCAAATAACTTGGATTCCTAAAATGTTTTTTAAATACTGATTAGAATTAATTAGTATTAAATACTACTAATATCATAGTGTATATGTCACTCAAGCTTATTTCTAATGGTTTGAGCCTTGATCGCCAACCACCAGTCCTTGTCATTTCTTTCTGGACAGTTTAGCTGCAGTACCACAATGTCCTGAGGTGCTGGGTGGCGCTGATATGCATGTCACCGTTATCATACTGACGATAGATAAAACCAGGCTTGTTTAAATATCATGCCAACTTGGAAAATCAACAGTGGTGGACATTATAAAAAAAAGTGGAAATACAAATTCGGAACTGAAGACTGAAGGAGAGGAGGAATTATACAAAGCAGGGTGACATCATTATGAGGCCAAAATCAAACATGCTGTTCCTGAGAGCAATTTACATTAAAGCTCCTATATGATATGAAAGACTGATTGTTCATGCTAAATAATTTGTGGGCATAGAATACACACAACACCAAAATCGCACAAAAGAAATAAAAAGTTGAATTTCATGTTATCACCCCATTAAGATTTGTTTTATCAGCATTTTTTTTTTACATTCATTCAAAATCCTCCACAATCCACCGGTGACAATCAGTAGATTGAAAAATGTAATTTTTTTCCTCCGACGCCAAAATCCGACACACGTCCACACTATCGCTTAATCTACTTTCCTTTTCATTTGGGTTGGTTTTCAAACATAATGAGACAGATTCATTTTATAATTACAGATGTACTTCATTGTTACAGTTCATAAGTGCTGAAGGAGAATCCCGCTCCACTCGGCTTCCTCGAGGTCGCAGGACTTGTTATCAATTCTCAATGATTGAAATTACCAAAGTTCTTTTTCTCTTATCTGATCTTTTAAAGGGCAATGAGAAAGCCCATCTTTTCACCGAGGCCCATCCTCAATCACTGTTAATGTTAACTTCATGTACACATAAGAGGCCTGATAAAGAATCATTAGTCTCGTTAATGGAATCACAGGTCCAATCCCCCCCCATCCTTTCCTATTGAAAAGCGCTCTTCATTTCAAAGTTGTTCTGCTTTATTAAAGCTCATTACCATTTCTCTTTTAATAAGCGCTCTTTAAAGTCATTACCTGCAGTGGAGTTAAAGGCTCCGCTATTAAAAGGTTACTTTAATGTGAGTAATGGCCTCCCGATATACTCAAGTTAATTACTATTGGAAACTGGTTCTGGTTTAATTTAATACTTAAACCATAATGAAAGATATGCCGGCGTATAGAATGAAATGACAAAAGGATTATTCACAATCAACAAAACTATATTGTATGTCTCTGTGCTGATGATAGTCCTGCTCCTCCACCTGGAGACATGCCTTCCAGTGTCATTAAAACAAATGAGGTATTTTATAACTAAACTAACCTCAACCTACAGTCTGAGCACCAGGTGGAAAGTACTCGAGTACTGGAACTACATGGCCTGGTATTTGTTTTACTTTTGTGAAGTGTTTCAAATTTTCAATACACTTATACTCGACTACACCTGAGAGGCAAATACGTTGTACATGTTTTGCCCGCTACAATCATTTGAAAAACGTATTGATTACTTTGTTGATTTTGATTATTATTGTGAAACATATGTTGATCACTTCAGCGCTCTATATATTTCAGCCTTTTGAAAATAGCTAATCTACAACCTGACAATGCGTTGTGGATATGCTTTTTTTTTCTACTTTAGGAACTTTTTGATCCCAAATTATTATGCACTTCTTCCATGCCTGATGAGCACTGCCATTTGTTGTGGTGCTTCATCATGTGCTGTATGTCCAGTGAAATACTGTTCTAATGGTTAACTCTTATATACAGTATCGTCACTTTTGGTGCAGAATCTTGTATGTGCAAAACTTCTCCATCTGGGAAATGGAATTAAGAGTGTTCCAAATCCAATGTGTTCCAATGTAAATTTCATTGGTGAAATATTTATGAGATGGATGACTGAGCATGTAGCAGGTTCCAATCCCGATCCCGACAAACTCACAAATCAAAACCAGTCTGTACAGCCGAAATGAAAAGTACTATAATTCAGCACTTAACAGCATGGAATAATAATGGTCATGAATCGTGAATCACCAGGATCATGGATAGGGATGATTCTATAGGCTCAAAAATATTATCAATCTTGGATATCTCTAATGAATGAGAATGAATGGATGGAAGCAGAAAAGGGACGGCTCTGCTACATGCCTATAACACTGTCATCCTTGTATAAGCTTATAGCGTGTTTATGCTTGAGATATAATATCATAATGCATGCACCCTTAGATGTAGCTCTTTGGTGGTCCATATGTGCACACATCAAAGATTTCCACCGCTCGCCAACAACCATGATCCCAATCATGCGCTGTGGCACTTTTGACCTTTTATGTTGCCTTTTCTCATGGAAGGTACGAGGTCAAATGATAAAAGCTGACCTCTTCATCTCAGACAGCGCTAATTCACTGGTTAAAACCCTAATTGCTGTGATCTGCACAAGAGGCCAGGGGTAGAGGCTGCCGAGTAGCATTAACCTTAAGAGCTCTGCACATTACACTTTCTGGAGAGCCTTGCACTCGACATTGGACTTTTTTATCCAACATACTGGAGAGAGAGAGAGAGAGAGAGAGAGAGAGAGAGAGAGAGAGAGAGAGAGAGAGAGAGAGAGAGAGAGACTGATCTCTGACAGAAATAGTATACGTTTGACAAATTAAATGATCTGAACAGAAAGCAGGCGTTGCTATATAGACATTGCCACCAATTAAATGCCCGTTAACTCCTCCGCTAGCAAGATACAACCGTAATGTTTCTCTCCTCTTCTTTCTCATGCCCACTGGCGCTAACCTACACTAACCAACCACCACACCACCTAAACATCCTTGGAGACTGACATACACACACATACGCTAATTACTGTGTTTTAAGCCGCTGACACGCTGAAAAGCTTTTCAAAATTTCTAATATCGTCGGATGGAAAATAATTATATATGCGATAAAATCGCCGGTTAACAAATTGCGCTGTAGTCGCGGTGGCAAAGTGAAGCGGCGATGTCCTTAAGGTTTAAGGTATAATGAGGTTAGGGCATCATTCTCAGGCTTCATTTTTATTTTTCCGACTCTGAAATATTATATATGCCCCGTAATCGTGTTCAGAATGAATGGGCCAAAATGAAAATGTGCCGCATTAGCATTTTATAACAATATGTTGTCCTCTCTCTCTCTCTCTTAAGGTTGTGTGAGGGTTTTTTAAGACTCATTGGGTGCCTATCTGATCACTTTCATTAATCCCACCAACCTCTCAGTGGGACGGAGGCTGCTTATCGCCACAAAGGACCTATCTAATAATAATCACTTCCACACACCAAAAAAGGATTAAACCAAATTGTGACAAAGACTGCAGGAGTGGCGGCGACGCTTGAATCCACGACAAAAGCAATTTTCCGTCACGTCAACAACAGCCTCTGCGTATTCATAAGAAGGTTTGTGGAGTTGTTGGCTATGGACAGTGATGCAGTCCTCGGTCTCCTTTGGTTTGACAGATTATTTGCAGAACTTCAATGTGTCTTTGAAACTCAAGGGTCAGCCGCACTGCCAGCCAAACAGACACCGCTACTGTCAGAGACGACGCGACGGACAGCCGACTACGCGGCAAAGAGCAAGCGTGATGAAAAGACACATTGTAGTCGTCGCGCGTCGTCTTGATCAAGAGCACGAGGCTCGCATTGAACATCGGCTTGTTTTTTTATGATCAAATGTATTCCAATCGGAACATCGGCTGCAGTGTGGGTTGCAATATCGTCGCATACTTAAAATGTAGAAATAAAATAAATATTATCCACAGTTCACATTAAGGCCTCCCTAATGAGGGGGGAAAAAAAACAAGCCCCAGTGATTATAGTGACATATCGGTACGTATTCACCTAAAGTTGCTTGAAGTAAGCTGACAAAACAGAGTCCTACTATGACTCTATTGAAAGAGGCTAAAAATAAAGTATTTTGTGCTTAGGTTTCATCGTAATGCACTTGATTGCACAGACCTGCTTATGACTGAGGAGAGGACATGTATCTGATCTCGTCTATGCTTTCATTTTTGTTTCATATTCTACATTCTTTGAGCTCTCCTTGCAGGACACTTGAAATAATTGACATGCCGTGATGACAACGGTCATATAGAACAGCTCAAAACACTTTTAGCTGTTGGTTGGAAGGCTTTTTGTTTTTCTATGACAGTATTTATACAAGAACTGAAGAGTGATACAAATTTGTGAAGTAAAAGGATGCAGTGGGGGGGTTAATTTTCATGATTTCTATTAGTATGTAGGGTGACAGTATAACTGCACACATACACAGCATGAGAAAATAAATATTTTGAGTTTGAGGTTGAATAAAGCAGATACTTAATAAATACAGTGAATAAATACATGATTTAAATCATGAATTATACAGTGTGTACTTTATGTGCAGTCAACATAGCCTACTTCAAAAGTTGCTTCTGTATGCCGAAGGCAACTCACTAAACTTAAATAATCTAAATATAATAAGCTGAATGTCTCAACAAGATCTTATTATAATGGCATTATGTTACATTGCCTGTTGCAATTGGTTGATAACAAAATCGATTGCATTCAGTTGTTGCCTCTTGGCTTTAGTTGTCATTTGCCATTCTTTTATTCAATAATATTATGGGTAACACATAACAATGCATTGACTTAATACGTAATTGGGACCGGTGGACACTATCAGGAATCCATAGGAACACAATGGAATTTACTGTAGTGGTCAAACCCTATAAATACACTATTTGTATGCTGTTGATGGAACTGAAAAGTGCAAGTGGACCTTCTTCCAGGCCCATTTGCTACCAGAGGGATACACTATATATGCATCCCATGTCTATAATGTTTTGAAAGGCCTGCTTATCATGCATTATAGTATATTGAAAACACAGTAGAGTTATAGTTATAACGTCTCACAGCAAGTAGTCATAAGTCATAATGCTTTATAACAACCCAGATAGCAAAATGAATTGATTCAACGTTGATTTTTGGTTGAATCAATGCAAAATGCATTGATTCAACGTTGAATTTTGGTTGAATCAATGCATGTTACTATCTGGGAAGACAATGAATAATAAACAATACTTTCAGTGTCAAGTATCCGAGCATTGTCATTGGTTTGGTCATTGTCTGTATGATTATAAGGCTTCATAAGTACTCATAATGTAACCATAAGACTTTGTTATTACTATAATAACCTCCGATGCAATGTGTTGTCCATATGTAGCTTGACTTTTTTGTACTATGCAACACCAGCGCACAGATATACATAAATACATCTGTAAGATGTTGATTGTTGATTATGAATTCAAGGGGAATTCCACCCATTTTCAACATTTTTCTGAGTGCACAAATGTAACCCTAACCCTAAAGGTTTTTATTTAGATATTTCACTAGAGGATACTCCCTTGAGTTGCAGCAACTCGTTTTAGAGCGGGTCCTCAGGGGGACAAACAAACTGTGAACAGTAAGCAACAAAACAAACAGACATACAGAGCGGACAAATAGGGACATAAGCAAACAGACATACATAAAGGCTCAACCCTTAACCCACCACCACCCACTTCAACATAACGTTCCTAGTACCAACAATTCTTTTAACTAAAGGTCCTAAATGAAATATCATTACTATGGTGAAACACAACTTGATGATCTAAAGAATATTAATGATATAGCAAAATGTTGAAAATCATAAATATGTATTGTTGTAGCAGTGAATTGTGAATTGTAAAAAAAAAAAAATGATATTGGCCAGAGCTAAGAAGAAAAAAAAAAAAAACAGATTGAGAGCCGCCACAAGCAGCAGCAGATCTGTACAGCATGTTCACAAAGGAACTAAGTCATCACTATCTATAACAAGCCGTTGCATTATGCTGATGAATGGAGTGCTCTGCCAGATTACTTGATTTGATAAGCAGTACAACCCATCGGTAACATAATACATCACAAATTGTTTTGTCAACAATTTATGATACCATTTATCAAATGACCATCGCAGTGGGCTGAATTATGGTGTCATGGCTGGCATAATGTCAATATTCAAGTTGAGCTAAGGGCAGCCTGGCTACAGTGATTTAGACACACCACGGCCATGACCTCCTGGCAAATTTCAAATTCATTAACTGACAAATTTTTGTGTAAGAAATTATCCTGCGATGTTTTGAAAACTAAGCATACGGACGAGATGCAGTAAGTGAGAAAATACGTTTTTGTTTCACTAGGATTTTTATTTATTTTCGTTTTTCTTTTAAGTTTTATGACCTTAATTACACGCAGAAAAATGAACCCTGAACATTCAGTGGATTTTCTGTGGTCTGGAGTTTTCTGTGGGGTTTGAAAGGCTTCTGAGCTGAAATGAAAACAGGCAAAACAGTGGAAACAGTGACATCTGCTGGCAAATCCCATTGACATAATAGAAAAAATACCACAATCCCTTTTATGGCATAGTAGACTTTGCTTACTTGATGCAGGGATTTGTAATCCAGTGTGTAACGTGCATAAACAAATGCATGTATAAATATTTATGTAATGAATGGCAATTGAATTCGGTCCAATGAAAGTCGCGGTGGTGGGGGGCGGTGGTGAAGCGGTAGAAATCCAGTTTTATTCCACTCATAGGAATCAATTTGGCTTATAGCCTGAGTGACAATTAAAACATAAAGCCTTAAAATGGCTTCTACCGGAGTCAAACCTTGACCGGTATTGGACGGGGATATATGGCCCGTGTCCAAGCTGCCACCGCCGGCCAATCTTAAAGGTTACTGCAAACCACTACATGTACCCACATTAACAGGACTCTCCCCTCCTCGGGTTTATGGCCTGTGTAATAATTTTAAGCAAAGAGAGCATTGCATTCGGCGGTTAGACAGTGTAACGGGCAGAGCCCAGGGAGGGCAAGTACGCTGTGATTGATCACGTGGAGCAGTATAGCTGTGTACCTCTCACCTTTCCCTCTCGCGCTCACTGACTGGCCCTGATCTCTTACATCTGTCCCGACTTCCAAAAATGAACAGTCCCCAGAGAGACGCACGGCCGGTTGGCCGCGTCTCGCCGTTAAAAAAATCGCAATAAAATAGCTTCTGACAGCCGGAGAAGAACGTATTGCCACGGTACGCCTATAAAAGCACTGGACGTCAAATCTGATATCAATGTTTCATTCAATTTTCATTCGCAATTAATTTTGTCTGAAATAGTCAAATGATCGATCGGAATGAGTCTTAGTCGACTACCAAATAAGTCGATAGGCAATTTATTTATTGGATTATTATTTTGTATGTGTTTGATTAAAGATTGGCCTAATTGTCATGCTAACTAACAAAGGAAAGGTTTTAAAAAAATAGTATATATATTAGGATGTATCGGGAGAAACTGGGCAAGTTAAATCAGACATTACACAGTCCAAATATTGCAGGCTTAGTTATTTAGTTAGTTAGGGTTGGTTAATTAGATTTCCCCAAGACCCAAATGATGTCTAGGGTGACTTGCTGAATGCCACAAAAATGTTACTTTATTAGTTATAATACTTGTAGAAGAAAAATTCTGGGACGGCCCTATCAATTAATGTCAATTAATAATAACTGGCATCCATGAAATCAAATGTAATTTATATATTTTTTATTTTCCACATACCAATAACTTCCAACAAATACCCTTTTCAAAGTTGACAATTCCTTTCTTGACACAACAACATCAGCGAACCAGAGTGAGGATTCAAACAATTAGTGGAGCTGCCGTGCCATACCCACAACTCCAGGATGATTTAAAAATGTCTAAACGACCTAATGATCTAATCAGTGCATGACACATCTTTTCTTAGGCACACCACTCTGGATCATATAAGTCTTTAAACTTCCCGACAGAAATTACCGCTATCCAATGAGTGTTAGCGTAAATATCCGCGCACTAATTTGTGCGTTTAACATTCTTAATGGCTTGTTAGTTTACCTCCTACACTAACACTACCCTTGAAATGACTTAATAACCATAGAGGGAGTCAACAACACAGAACGGCTGATGCAATATCTCCTACACGGTTAGCCACCTTTAAAGCACGGCATGTGGTATACAATACTGCATGTGGTGTACAATACTGTACATGAGTGCCTGGACTTTTCAACTTGTTGTATATTGAATTCTGACACATCAGAATGCTTTTTAAAAGCCGCAATTTATAACATTTCCTTTTTTTCCTCAACACCCAACAAAGTAGAAACAGATGCAACAAATCTTCAGACTATACCTCTCCCTGCTTTGGCTTCGTGCAACACTAATGAAGATGAACTGCACGCATACCGGGGACAAATACCAGGAAATAAATAAGAATAAAGTATCCAAACCGAATGAAAGACTATTCATAATTGGTTTAGTAATGTCTCTGGCACCGTCTGCCTGCTCATTTCATTTCCTCCAGTCTCCCTGAGCAACAGGGGATCGCACAGGCGACTCCCAGACCAGGAGGTACCTCACTGTCCCCACAACAACCATGTGACAAAGATGCCTTTATACCATGCTGAGGCTTTTTGTCCAGCAAGATCCATACTTGGTCGCACCATGCTTGGATCCATACTTCCATACTTGGTCGCTCCATACTTCCATACTTGGTCGCACCATACTTGGATCCATACTTCCATACTTGGTCGCACCATACTTGGATTCATACTTCCATACTTGGTCGCACCATACTTGGATCCATGCTTCCATACTTGGTCGCACCAAAACATACAGTAGCTAGATCTACAAGCTAACATTGCATTACGCTGTTACACGTTGTGTGAGCTCGGAGTTCCTGGTATTTTCAAGCGTGCAACGTCGCCACGCGACAAAATCCGACATATTAAAGGAAGTCATGGCTCATTCTCTGGTGTAAAATGAGAAGTAATTTCGCCAGTCCTTTAATGAATTGTGACCCCTTTGTGGACAACAGAATAGTGAAATCATACACCCATAACTTCTCACTTAATCTGTATTACTCTCATCACAACAGAGCAAGCCACTCTATCAGTAAATGCTAATCTCCTAATTAACAAGCTAATTAGGCAATTACAGCTTTGCAGAAGGATGCCTAAATGAAATATGACAACACAGTCACTTTCTACAGCACCTGTGGGTCTTTTCAGATGTCGCCATGAGAAGCATGATGACAAAGTGTTGTTTCTACACTCGTAGGTACTTATGCACACATATCGCATGGTTCATTTATAATATAATATAATTTGATTTAACCTGATGTATATGTTGTTGAAACAATTTGTCAAGTATCAGACCGTGTTTTCAAAACTGATGTTCCTTTTTTTCCTTTAATGGAACGGTCCTGAAAAATATTTATATTGCATCAAGGGGGGTGGGGGGAGAGCACATCTTTTAACAGTGGATAGCATACCCCTTGGTTATGTAAACATGGCATTGTGAGCCAGTAGTGCCACACAGCGTCTTACTGTAAGGGGCTGTCACCATGCGGAAATGAATTATGTTGACACATGGCTGAAAACAATAGTGAATAGTCCTGCTATGCAATGCAATGAAGAATCATGCACTGCAACAGAGGAGAAGAGCTGGTGCTGTACCTTTGAGCCCTCCCTGACAGGTATAGTGTGACTTGACAGCTCAGTATTTCAATGATAAATGCAGTAGTCCTGGGACTCCCATTCACTAAACTCAAGAGTGTGTCGCGCCTGTACTTCAAGGTCAAGTGAATGAGTGGAACTACACAGCTTGCTAAAGAGGATGTTTTTTTTGGTGGTGGGGGGGGGGGGTATTTTATTATTTATTTATTTTTACATCTTTGATTTTTGTACCGTTACATTTTTTTTATTTAACTTGTAGCTGGTTTCTGTTGTGTAACTATGTGAATTGTATCCTCATTTTTCTTTCTGCGTTCCGTTTTTTGTATAGTTCACTCTGTAAAAAGAAAAAAAAAAACCCTCACCCATGTGAAGCGAAGGCTGCCTTATCATCGGACACGATCGTGACGTATAAAGTGCCAATCTTCATGTAGGATGAAAATGGCCTATATTTGTTTCACGCATAGATTATTATTTTTAGCCAGAAGCAGGGATAAAACATATTCCCACTAGTGGTAAAAACATCCATCAGGGGATATCAAAAGCAGAGGCCTCCACCACTATCATTATCCACAGCAAATCTAACCTTGGTAGTGGCCAGTGGCGTTTCTAAGGAATTTGCAGCCCCGGGCAGGTTTTTCCCTGGAGCCCCCCTTACCAAAGGGACCCTTTGGTAAGGGGAGCTCCAGGGAAAATCTCCTGTGACGTCATACCTATGACAGACAGCAAAATGGCGTCCCCCAAGGGATAAAATATGAACTCTTTAAACTAAAGAACATACAAGTTCAATTCTAGTTATAGAGGACAAATATAATGTATTTATCCATATGAGGCTTATTAGCCTGGGATTCTTGCCTAGTCTGTCTAATAGCAAAAACACCCCTGTTGGTAGTAGTTCAACTCTGTTATTGTGTTCTGTAGAAAATTAAATTGGCGACACTGTCGCAGTTCCCTCAGGTTCATGTGCAAGGTGCCATGTACAGTATTCACATTATTGTTTTGTGTTGTTTATGTTGTTAAGATCCCAGAGACAGGGAAGTTTTGAAGCATTTAAATTTATTTTATACCTACAATATCACTATATTGTTCCTTTTCTTCTTCTTATGTAGCATTATATGATCATCATCCTCAAGCAAGCCCAAAACAAACCACAACCTGGTGCTGAATCTTCACAGGGAATACCACAAATGATTTAAACGTGGCTTTAATGCTGAACTGGAAACTAAACATGTTTCAAATGGATAAAAAGAAATGGAAACTTCAGCTTCCTAAACATGTTTTTATTAAATTATTTTTCCGTAGTCTGAATGGTCTCTAATACCCTGTTTCTCAAAGTCATGACCATTTGGGTCCAAATGACCCCTACGTAATATTAGGGTTACATAAACACAGAGGATTTTACAGTGTGGATTAGGTTACCAAGTAATAAATAAATAAATATATATATATATATATATATATATATATATATATATATATATATATATATATATATATATATATATATATTATATATATATATATATATATATATATATATATATATATATTTTTTTTTTTTTTTTATTAATCGGCATCGGTTTAATTAATCAATCAGACCTATTAATTCATCTGTCTGGATTATCAGTCTACAGTTTACAGTTGTTTACAGATGAACAAGCCCAAAGTAACAGATCTACAAGCTCACGATATTACAAGTAAGGTAGGCTGGTATAGTTTAATTGACTTGCCTAAGCCTGTCCTGCAGATGCGGTGTTACATGCATCTTTCAGAACGGACAAAATGAGTATCCTATTGGCCCGAATATAAGACTACATTTTTTCCAAAGGAAATATAATAAAAAATGGGGTAGTATTATATTTGTGAGCTATGCTTATTGACATTCCATGTTCTTTTTACACAAATGTGTCTTTAAAAATGAGGGTCATCTCATAACCAGAGTCGTCTTATATCCGGGACAATAGCCTACAATACAGGATGAGACCACATCGACGCCGGTAATATCGGCCATAACAGCAACAAATGCGTGTGTTTCGGCTGTATCGATATCGGCTGAAATGTCTCATTGTCGGCACATCCCTAGTATACGTAGAAGTGCATTTGTAGTCTTGCTTCCAGCTCAACAACTTGTCTGCTACCATAGCAACTGCGGAGGAGCACAGAGGCAGCGCCGCCTCGCCGTGTGCAGTGGGTGTCACTCGTGGCAACGGCCAATCACAAGTTCCCATCCCTTTGTACCAGCAGCAAGGGGCTGAAGATGGAGGGTGGTGGATGGGAGTGGGCGGGCGTTTCGGCGTCATGCATCTGCCACTTTAATAGGACACGCCGCTCGTCAGTCCGAGTCATACTTGTCGGTGATTGGTCGAGGAGCTTTACTGTGCAATAATATAAACATGTCTTCGGCTCCTTCTCTCCCCCCAGCTCTTCTGACCGAACCAAGGCATACATAATATAGAAAAGGGACTACACACAGTTCTCTATCAAACTGTTAAAAAGATTATGCCTTTCCCCCCTGCTTTTATGGGGTTGACCATCATGGTGAATGTATGCAATAGCTTAGGAGGCGTGCAGGTGCGGCGTGTTCACCGCGTGAGGAAATGAGGATAACCTGCACGAGAGAGAGAGAGAGAGAGAGAGAGAGAGAGAGAGAGGGACTCAGCAGCAGCCGTACTACTGCTGCTTTCATCTTTTACAATCACCATCCTAAGTACTGCTCTAGCATTTTGTTTTCAGTGTTCCGGCGAGAAGTGACAAGAATATAGACCCCTCCTCTGTAAAGGGCGGAGCGTGCATTTTCATTTCGATTTTGTATTTTTTTTATTTATTTTTTTCTCCCTTCTCTCTTCCCCTCCTCTCTCTCTCTCCCTGACACGTCTGCACTGAGTGAGTGGCATTGGCACACTGTCAATCGCTCACTACCGCTGCCATCAAACAACATAAAACACACACAGGCAGAGGACCGGGGCTCATAAATTTCAGCAGGCAGATATTTTTGCGCATCGCCTTAACAAAACGTGTAGCCTAATTAATTTCTAGCTATTTCCCCCCCTCTATATATATTTTTTCTCCCACTAATGCAATTAACTTTTTCTACATTTTATATATTTTTTTAGAATTACATTGGGACACCTTACACGCCGCAAGACCATTTATTTTATTTTATTTCTTTTTAATATTTTTCAGTGTGCTGTAGGAATCGTTTATACATTTGGCCACATTGATGCACGCCTGTAAGAGTTTTTAGATATTTTTCTTATTTGTTTGCACATTTTCACGCTGGATATTTTTGGTTTGCCTGCCGGTTTAACGATGAGGATTTGAACATTTTTTACGAGGAAATGCGCTGCTGAGGAGGAATCCTAACAGAAGAGCCGCTAATAAATGAGAGATCACCAAAGGAGCGTTTCTGTTTCACCATCACGCGTCAAATCCAACTGAATGAAAGACAAATTGGCACCAGGAGGAGGATTCGTGAGGGATCGTACGATGGACAACGGCTGTCAATTTTGACGAAGAAGTTTTTGAGAAGAAAATCAAAGCCAATGTATTTTTTGGACAAAAGCAATCGCACGTTTCGCCACTTCTTCTTTGGACCGTGCGTAAAAAGAGGATAAGCGATAACTTGGACACCGATAAAGACGGTGTACTAGTCACTTCCTCGATCACGTCTGATGCTCGATATTTGTTGACGAACTGAAATCATTGCTCTGTATAGAGGTGGCTACAACGTTTGCGTTGTAGTTGATTTTGTATATGAGTTTTTCAATCTGCCTGGCTCAGTGCGCTGACTCCATCGCGGCTACTATGGACGATCAAGCCCGGATCATGCAGTCTATCGGCGGTGTCAGCCTGGCTGGCCACTCGGTACAAGGAGGCATGGCACTGCCGCCTCCGCACGGACACGACGGGACGGACGGGGACGGAAGAAAACAAGACATCGGTGACATTCTCCATCAAATAATGACCATTACCGATCAGAGTCTGGACGAGGCGCAAGCAAAGTTGGTTCATTATTATGTTTTCCCTACAACTTCCCTGAACCCTTATCCGTATAATGTCTCGCTCCTGTCCCTGTATAAATAGACAATGATGTCTTAAAGAAAGCACTTGTCACCAAAGTGAACTTGTTGCCTAACACCAGCTGTGTAACAAGTCATCAAACAAAATGCTAAACGACACGTTATTTATTTAGTGGGTTTGTCAACCTCATTTTAGATGTTAGCCTGAAGTTGTCCCAAAAAGTTTTTTAGTGAGCACATGCACGTGTCCTGATATTTTCACGATAACAGCCTATATTAATCTATCCAAAAACAAGCATTAGCATATGCATAATGTCGAGGCAGAAATTGGTGATTGAAACCGAGCCAATGCGCATAAACAAATATAAATTGCTAATCATAATGAACAGCCGTAGGCCACCAAAATCTGCAAACATGTGTATATTTTTTTAACTTTTAGAAAACAATTCAGTAGTATAATTCTAGTATTGTCTATGCTGCTGTATAAGTAGGGCAACTTTTGTGGTAGAATCAGACAATTAACATTAGGTTGACAGTAGGTGGAATTATGCTCGGCAAAATAGACTGCTGCACACTGCATAACCCCCCCCCCCCCCCCCCCCCCCCCCCCCCACACACACACACACACACACACATAATGTAATTCTTATTGTATTCAAAGTCTGGTGTCATGATGGCTATATTTGAATATTTATCTTTGTCTTATACTGAAACAGGAAACATGGACTGAACTGTCACAGAATGAAACCTGCACTCTTCAGCGTTCTCTGTGAAATCAAAGAAAAGACAGGTAAGATCTCTGGGAAAATTCAAAACATTGTAAAAAAAAAAATAATTAAAATATTGGGCTATATATAATATAGCTGATATAGCTGAGCCTCCTAAATTTACACCGGCCATCTTTACTTGCACAATTGACATGGGCTAGTTTACAGTATGGGTTACAACCAGGTTGGTTATAGTAAACTTGGTGCCAATCATCCAGTTATTATTATTTTCAAGCTGTCATAAGTCTGTTGAGTTTGTGGAGATTGAAGGAAGGCATGACATTGGTACAGAGATGAGTATAGATTGGTCTATCATTTCAGACCCTCTGCGTTTGTTTCTGAGAGAGCATCTTGTCCAGTGGCCATGCAGGCTTTATGGGTTGTGTGGATGCTGTACGGGGCTTACAACCATGTGCACTTATGCACCCTCGCTGCCTTTGCACTTAACAGAGTAGACTTTCATGTGAGCCACCCAGCATACATCAGTGCAAGATCTCTAAAGGTGTATACCAACAACACACACCTTTTTACACCTTAACACAAGTTAGTCTAGAATCATCAATTGTAGTGGGAGTGACACCTTAGTTACCTTTTTGGGATTTTTAGGTTTTAGTCCTTTGCGAAGCTGGTTGGTATAGCCAACTGTAAATCACATTTAATTCATTGCCATTATCATCTTAAAAGTAGCATAAGTTGTATGCAATATTTTCTATTGTTTAGGTTACTTAAAAAAAAGAGGTTTGTGAAATTCAGCAACACATCTATACCTACTTGGCAAAAAGTGTGTGTGTGTGTGTGTGTGTGTGTGTGTGTGTGTGTGTGTGTGTGTGTGCGTGTGCGTGTGTGCGTGCGCTTGTGCGTGTGTGGCATGGACATGCCATATACTGTAAGTGTGTGAATTCAAATTATTGTGTTTTCCTAACTTGTATTAGCTTTAGTACAAGTTCTATCTTTGTAATTTGAAATCCAGATAGATGCATATATAGTCTACATTATGCTGCACATTTCTCAGCTCTCCCCCAAGTTCTTTTTAAAGATGCATGGAATTTAATTCCATGGTGTTTGTACAGACCATATTTACAGCTTTTATTTTTCATTTCATTAGAATAGTTAATAGGTAATTCACAATGGGAAACAGATCTTTTAAATTAATTCCAACATAACAGACAGTATGACCCAATCATATTTATTTTCCAAATAATATTTATTATCCAAACATAGTTTACTATAAAAAAAAAAGAAAAAGAAAAAAGAAAAGCGGAAGCATCAAATGGATGATGTTTAAATTGGCAAAAACCTGATACCAGATTTGTGACCTTTGTGTGGTTTCTAAGGAAGTTGACTTGAGGGAGATCATAAAACTTTATGAACTTCCCTAACACAGGCGGTGTCCACGGGGGCAGCAAAACGTCTCCTTCACTGTCTACAGTCTACTCGGGGCATCTTTATTTATCTTTATGTTGAACTGAGCAAACACAGAAGGTAGAGTTAAAAGCAAGAGAGACAATGTCTACCTGTGGAACTTGCACCAGGTTTAGTTCACTTTCTATGCTTAATCTTATGTCACATAAGACATGCGTAAAGTAATGGTAAAACAGAGTTCCACTTCACTTTACACTTAGTGAAATAAATCGCAGGCTTTCAGCTCTGCTTGCAATAGATTTCTTAGATGATTTGACCAAAATGTGTGTGTCTGTGTGCACGCACGCGCGCGCGCGCGCACACACACACACACACACACACACACACACACACACACACACACACACACACACACACACACACACACACACACACACACACACATTTCAGTCTCAATCTACATGGAGCTTGAAATAATTAGGTGTTGATTTGTCAGAGGGTGTGTGGGGGAAAGTGTGAAGTGCGCGGGAGGGAGAGAATGTGTGTGCACGTACAGTACACGTGTGTACAGTATACCCCGTATGCGTGCATGCATGCGTGCGTGCCAGTGTGTGCACGGATGGGTGTGCGGTTCATAGCCTGTGGTTTTGGAGTCCCAGTCTCCCTCCTCTTAGCCATTGACAGAGCTCAGCTGGTCTGGTGGCCTCACTGACCGCTCTGTTTTTCTAGCACACAGTGAGCCATTCACTAGCCCCCCTCCGTAGCATCATACACGGGGATTCCTCTAGCCCCCCTTTCATGTGCGCTCAAATGGCACAGGGGCCACTGCCTTTTAGCCACAGGGATCAGCCGTTTGGTTAAAAGTCATTTTTTTTTGGTGTGTAATGTATCTGGAAGCGGTGGTTCTGGTTCTTTGCGGTTCGTTCTGCAAATGATTTTTTGCTCTGAGAGCAAAATCATTTGCTTTTAGAGAGTGTACACATCTGTATGTTGTAAGGGTCCATTTGGTTTCACGTGTTGTAGGTGAGATATCAGTGGATACAATGAACACTGGTGATATTATTGTGTGTCGCTGCTGCACTGGCGTGTGGCCGTGGCAGTCCAGTGCTCAGAGTAAGGGATGAATAATGGTCTCCAGACCTAGTGTGACAACATGTATGTACAGTAGTATGCAAAGAGGAGAAAGGCTGTGTAAGTTGAAAAACATTCCCATAGGCTACAGCAGCGCCGCCAGACTGTGCTCATTCAGTTATCTGTGAGCCCTTTTTGTAGGGCAAAGACTTGTCTGGTGGTGTTACAACTGTAAAATAACCGTGTTTCAAATGCAAGTATTCCATACATTTTCGGCAACAACCGATAACTGATTCTACAAATGCATCAACACCGATATTGCAATATTATCTTTCACAAGCCTGTTATGCAGCTACTGTGATTCTGGTTGCAGATGCAGTCCTCTATATAACATTGCATTTGTATTACCTGGTTTATTTTAGTCCTTTATTAGAATATTCTTCTAATTTCTTTGCTTTTATTTGTACTTCAGGTAGACCCCTTTGAAAGTATCCTTAAAATACACCGATTAATCTGAAGTCTTTAATAAAAAAAAAGCTTCTCAGCTTCTCATTAAATTCTAAATACAAAAAGTTAAAATGCCGGACAATATTACATGATGAGCGAGCGATCGTGCATCCCTAGTTTAGAAGAAGTTTTTCGGGGCCACCGTTCTAACACTTATTGTAGAGTTGGAGCATATTTCTGCATTGCTAATGCCCTAGAAGTATTAATTCACTTTGATATGCTAATTAGAGGGCATTATGCAAGAAATGAGATTAAGTGGCAGCATGAAGTCATTTGCCTGTCAGTAAATTGAGTGTTTTAGCAGCCTTTTTTTCTCTCCCCCCCCCCAACATTTTTTCTTGGTTTTTGCATTTAGATAAGCTAAATGTGTGGCACCGTAGGCTAATGGAATTCTTTGTCCTTTAGTTTCTGATGTGCTTTTCTTTTGTCTCCTGAACTCAGATTTACAACACAGCAGCCATTCTACACTTTAAAATAAATGTATACAATGTGCCTTGCCTTTTCAGAATATTGGAAAGCGCGTACATACACGAAAATCATCAAGTGTTCATTTAGAAATTTGAGAGAACGTCGTACACTTAAGCTCCCTAAAGTTAAATGAACACTGATGATTTCAACGTACATTTACGGTATCTTTCACATCTTTCTCTGCTTTGACAGAAGGCAGTGAATGAATCCATAGATCTGGAGGGGTACTATTCAAATTAGTTTTTGCAGTAGTTCCTCTCTCTACGCAAGGTTTGCTTTCTCTCTCTCGTTCCTGGAGGTAGACAGGAGATAGGAGAAGGGCTTGCAGCGGCAGCAGCAGCAGCACCGGCGGGAGCAGCAAGAATAACATAGGTGAAAGATTACCTCCATATGGTATTTCTGACCGGGCAAAAGAGAGAGGTTCTGCCGGGCGAGACTCCTCTTTGATGTGAGGTTTAATCAATAGAAAGAGATTACAGAAAACTATTACAGGGCTAAATCACGGTGTGTGTGCCACATAGAGAGAGAGGGCTCAGAGTGGACCCCCTGTTCTTCCACAGCTCTCTCTCTCTCAGCCCCGCATGGCGCTGCTGCAGCAGCTCCTCTCGGCTGCGTATTGACTTGTTGTTTTCCTGACCTTTGACTCATCAGGTTCAGAAACGTGGGGGTCTGGGAGGAGGAGAGGAAGGGGAGAGAGGGAGAGAGAGAGAGAACTGATTCGGAGGCTGATAAATGCCCAGATCCAGTGTTTAAAGCAGTGGATTAAAGGGGACTGCACTCCGCCAAACAGACCCGAGTCCCGATGTCAGACAGACGCACACACGCGAAAAAAAAAAAGGTGAACGTTGCTTTGTGCTGTGTATTTTTATTTGTTTATATCCGGTTCTGTTTCGGCCAGGGGCCAGGCTAAACGCTTTTTCAGGATGAGCAAGTAATTAACCACATGCAAAGCTGACTAAAAGCATTACCTGGCGTAAATAGGGTTAGGATAGAGGAGGTATACGGCTAAGCATTTCTGAAACCCCATGGGGAGGATTCTTTCTGACAAGAAAGGGGTTAATGACTCCTCATTTTGAACGGGTGTTAATTAGTTAGCTCTGTTTCTACGATTGCAATTTGTGGTATTACTATTAGTGGTGTTAGTATTCTTCGTCATAATTATTAATATTGTTTGTATCATTTCAAACGTTCATACAACAATTCACGATAATATCACGCAGCTGATCTCTCGTTTCAAACGCCAGCCAAGGGGATCAAACGTCAATATTGGTCTGAATCTTGAGTGCCGTTTCACTCACCCGCGGTTTTATTATTAGACGTTATTTGCTGGGGAAACGTCCCCCCCAGTCAGTGTGTGACAGGGAGCAGAAAGCCATTCAGCAGGACAGACAATTGACTTTAGCTTTGCCTTTTTTGTCTCATAGTGATGCAGGGCTGCAGAGACTAGATAGCGTTGCGTAGTAGTGCTAGAATGGCTCCGCTCACAGCTGGGCTCCGCCGGCCGCCTCAATGGCAAGGGCCGCTCCGCTCTGCTCCGCGCGCTTCCTCCTCCTCCTCCTCCTCCTACTCTATACGGCCACGCGGAGGGAATTGGAAAGATGTGGCTATTATCTGAGCGGTGGGCTAGCGCATACCTTCCCCTTTTCTGCTTGGCAGTGAAAGGGAAAATGAGCAAGACAAAGAAGAGGAGAGAAAAGGGGAAGAAGGAGAAGAAGAAGGAGGAAAAAATAGCGGAATGCATATCAGTTTCACTTAGGGGCGGAAAACGCTGTGTAGAGACACTTGGTCGCTGGAATTGCTGTTATATACCCCCCCCCCCCCCCTCTTATGTCTGTAAAGCTTCACACACACACACACACACACACACACACACACACACACACACACACACACACACACACACACACACACACACACACACACACACACACACACACGGAGTAATCTGGGGTTTTGTACGATGATTCAGTGCTGTTGATGTCTCTCCATCTGCGCACACAAACACCCATCTTGCACATGTCTCTCTCGCCACTACAGCCCCCCCCCCCCAACACAGCCACCACCAACACCACCCCACCTACACCCCCAGCCCCCCCCCCCCCCCCCCCCCCCCCCCCCCCCCCCCCCCCCCTCCCCACTCCATAGCTCGAAGCGTTTTTCCGTGGCGGCGGTGGCTCTCCTGCACACGCCCGCGATCAACAGCTCATAATTGTTTTTTGCACATACGTTATGCAAATGAGTCTTTATGGCAACTGGCATAACAATTAGCATCCTCCAACAATATTTTAGTAGGTTAATTGCGAAATTTCTAAATTGTACATCTGAGTTGTTAATTAGGCATGACAGAGGTGGTGAAATAGTTATCTTGGGGCGGTGGTGGCAGCCAGCAGAGGCTGCTTGCCATGCAAAAGGGAAGGATTGATTGAAAGTCGTCGGCAGCGGTGCAGGAATGTGTTTCCGTTTTCAAAGCGTTTTTCTCTTTTCTCGTACGGCGTTTTTTTCCTGCACGTTGGGCTGTTGTCATTTTTTTTTCTCTCTCTCTTCTCTTTCACGACAGAACCCTAGTGAGAAAGTGGCTGGTTAAAACAATGTAGAAGTACAACACGGCCCGTATGTTTGTTGGTTCAAATGTTTTGATGTGTACGTACAAAGCAATGGACGGGGTGACGTCGCCTTCACTCGTTGGGGTCCAGGCATCAGTTAACAAGGTGTTGTTTTACAACACAGCGCTGGAGACGCAGCGCACGTCAATCATGGAGTAACCTTTGACCTGTGTGTGTGTGTGTGTGTGTGTGTGTGTGTGTGTGTGTGTGTATATGTGTGTGTGTTTGTGTGTATGTCTGTCTGTATGTATGCATGCATGTCTGTATGTATGTATTGGATTAAAATGGGTAATGTTTAAAGAAGGGTGTGTGTGTGTGTGTGTGTGTGTGTGTGTGTGTGTGTGTGTGTGTGTGTGTGTGTGTGTGTGTGTGTGTGTGTGTGTGTGTGTGTGTGTGTGTGTGTGTGTGCGCACACACATGTTTGTGAGTATATATTCATATACATAAAATAATAATAATAATGTAATGCCATCTGTTGTCATCTCTGACGTGTTTACAAAATACTATCTGCTGCCTCAGTAATTCTTCGGTAGGCATACACATTTAAATGTATGCCTCCATGTAATTTCTTTTCATAAAACACAACACGTAGCAACGTTTAAAACTATCTTTTGCTGACTGCGGTCATGCTTACGGTGCATATTATAAGGACAATCATGAATAAATTGGGTTTACACACATTTTAGAATATTGAAAGTTTATTTTGTTACACCGCTTTGCATGGTAGAGCCATCGGGGTACTGATATTCTTACGCTGTGTCTGCAGGTATTCTATTTATATGTAAAAAAAAAAAAAAGAAATAGTATTAGTAATTATTTAGACACAACTACAAACTCCCTAATGTGAGAGGCTTTGATTTTTGTTGCCAAATATATAAACTTTTGGTCACAAAAAAGTTTTGAGAACTACTGATTCGGAAGACATTTGAAGAATATTTCTCAGGTCTTAGTGGTTTATTGTTGTAGCTGTGGATAATAATGTTGTAGCTGTGTATAATTTAATGGCCAAACGTTGTATTGCCATAGACAGAACAGTGTTCATCAAACCTTCTAGCTAAAGACACAAAAGAGAAATTTGAGGGTCTCTGAGGGATACCAAATTTACAAACCACTTGCATGGTGACAATAGCTACAAGCTGCACGTTTTGTGCTTGTAGTTCTGCTATTGCCACTATTTCTTAAAGGGGAATTCCTGAAAGAACGTAGCCTATGTTTTGTATATTTTTTTTTTTACTTTTTTTTTAGAAACTCGTTTGACATAACAACAATACCTTTATTTTGTAGGAAATGTGACTTCAGCCCTAAAACGGGTCCCCAAGCCATTGTTTGGGGAAACTCTGCCATATAGAGCACTTATTAGTGCAAAGAGGGTCAGACGGAAAGACTGGTGCAATGCAAGTCCTCTCTCAGTAATGATACTGCTATTTATAGGTCTCCATTTCATTAGCTCCAGTGTTTCAGGGAAGAGTTTTTCTCATGGGACAATAGATACTATGATGTTCATTTACTCTCACTGCACACATTACACGTGGAGAACTAACTGACACGCCATCTGTGAACATCACCGGATGAAAAAAATAACCAGGTTTTGTCCGCGCCGCAATCGTTCGTGAAATTTTTCTCATGATTACGATTGGTGTGGAATGTTGTTGGTGATAAAATAAATCAAAGATTTGTGCTACAATTTCACTATTTTCAAAAATATCAGACCTACAAGCTCATAGCGTGCCACTCCATGGGCTTGAAGGTCTGATAGTTTTCAATAATTAAAGTAGTGTTTAAAACATGTTATATAGTTGCAGTGGAGAGCAGTGTAGGTTTAACTCCAACAGGTGTAAAAAAAAAAGGGATGCTGGAATTTGAGTTATTAAACCAGCGAGTTCATATTCTGCTATTATGGCTGGTGTAAGGCAGAAGTGAGGCTTGTTATCGGTGCGAACTGACAGCAAAAAGCACAATATACATTCTGTCATCTTTGTTTTCCATACACAAGATTGGTTTTGTTAAAAAAAAGTGAGAGAAAAGAAACGTGCTGTCTTCTCCTTCTTCTTCTTCTTCCCCTCATTTCCAATCTAGAAATTAACCCCCCACTCCTCCTCTTCCCCATTGTTCCATATGCCATTGTTCCACATGTTCCATACATTAGAATGATGTATTGAAGGCAGAAATGGGAAAAAGACTGCAATGCAATGAAAATTTAATCAGCGTCTTCTGCCGCTTTAATAAGGCAAATAATTCTTATTGGCTGCTGTGTTAAGACTCCTAATATTTAATTCATAACAAAATCTTGCATTATTCTGCTTCGGCCCTTAAGACAGGCTGCACTCTGCTGTCTGCCACCAGGCGTTGGAATAAAACCAGAGAACACAAAGATAAACTTGAAATCAGATGCTCACCAGACATTGCTCCCCTATACTGTGCATAACACTGGTAGCATAATTCTATTATAATGTACATTTTGGTGAACACTTATACTACCAAAACATGGCTCAAAACCGAAACAGACTAGCCTAAAATTGGAGCTGCACGCCTTTTATTCGAAGCCAGACTGACAAAATTGATGCACTTCCGGGAACACAAAAGCATTTCAGAAGTGCATAAAAGATGTGTGGTCAGTGATCAAAACACCTGAAATGGTCATGTGCGGTGGCCAAGAGAGAGTTCCAAACTACATAAATAAATAAATAAAAAAATCTGCCCATATAAATCTTATAATTTTAATGTGCTCTAACGGGGCCTTGGAGCATTTAGAATACGTTTCTGGTCATTTTGGGGTGTTTTATTAATTAATTAATTAATTTATTTATTTATTTATTTATTTATTTATCGTTTTTTAATAAACAACTTGTTTTTGGCAGTGAAAATCATTGTAGCAAACTCATTTAACTAATTTTTGGCTATCAAAGTGTTAATGCAGTTAATTCCTTTACTCTGAATTATAACTGAATCTAACATGAGTGTGGTGATATTACAGCAAAAATAGGTTTGCCATTGATGTTGCAGATCGCCTCCTCTATTAGTTTGACTCAGACCAGTATTAGACTAGTGAAGAAACTTTGAAAAATTCGAGTTTCAAATCGACTGATAATTCTGTCATATCGTAGGATAGTATGCTAAAAAAAATGTTTTCCGTTTTTTGTGTCCTTTGGTAAGTCCATGAAGTTCATTTTTGTGTCTGAAGTAATGGAAAGATGGCGAGGGGCCAAGCAGCCTAGGTGCTGGCTCATGTTACACACACTGGAACGGCGGGCCCTGTTTTCGTCTCTCTCGGTTGAAATGGCTTAATTGGTGTCAGAGCCCCAGGGATAAAGGCCTCTCGCTCTGAAACGCTGCCTCACAGGGCCTGTCTTCCCTCAAAACCAGGAGGAAGAGCGGCCGAGCGTCTGCCCGCTTGAGTGAGGACTAAGCCGTGCCACAACAATGCCGAATGATGTTTGGGGATGACAGAAATTAATATGCGCTTGCTCCCAGAAAAGCTATGATTAATGACGGCCGAGCAGGGGAATGCTGTCCCTCCTTTTTGCTCGCGCTCTTTGATGGGGATTGAAAAGCTGGAGGAGGAAAAAAAAAGGCTTGGTTTTCTCCTCTCTTTAGAAAAGTGGAGGTCATCCAAAGTACATTACCGCTATTCTTTCTCTCCTTTTCTCTCCTCGTAGCGGAAGGCAGGGAGGGGAACTGAGCGGGCTGTAATGAATTTTGGAATGATTTCGCTACTGTCGGTGTGATGCGGTGTTCTGGTCCCGTGGCGTGTGGCTGAGGTGTTCAAAGAGACACGGAACACATTTAGCAAAAATAATACCTTTTGTGCAGAATATTTGGCAACCAGTTTGACTTGTACTGAGTTAGGATGGGAGGGGGGGGCAAACGATTTCCACGTGGGGGAAAAGGGGGGGGGGTTAACAGTGTTTATTTTGTATTTATTTATTTTACTTTCTACCTTTCTCTGTAAAGTAAATGTAAGATGAGTTAGTAATTCAATTGAATGAAAATTAATTAGACTACAGTTGTTTTGTCTACATACTGTAGCAGGCCGACAGCTGAGCGTTATACTTATAAAAAGTGCCCCCTCACACTTTCTTATCTGAGGGGTAAAGGAGGTAGATTTAGGGGGTCACTGTCCCCCTGTGACCCCCCGTAGCGCCAGGACTGTGTATACTTACACAGTATACTACCTGTACAATCACAGCAGGGAACCAGAGACTTATTTTTAATTCCACGCCAATAAAAGAGGGTATTCTTCACTGCTGGGTATTAGTACAGTACAAGCCATGGACAGCGTTATGATTTAATGACAGGGCTAACGCTGGATATCCTGACATTGCCTTTGCTTTTCTCGCCGAGCTCACAAACACCATCGATTCCGAAGCCGAAACGTGTGAACAAAATGGTGGCGTGTTGCCGTTGCCGTGATAATGATCTGTATCTGTTCTGTCCTAGGGAGGAGACCCATGAATATTTAATTGTGTCTGCTAGAGAGAGAGAGAGAGAGAGATCCCCCCCAGACCCCTTATGTTCATTTCTTACTTTCTCTCTAATGTGTTTTCTACCTTTCCCAGGTACTTCGTTTCTTAAGTAATGGGAGAATTAAGGCCACGCGTTAGAACGGTACAAATTGCCGCGTAAGGGATTTCTGAGGATATTCGTCTCCTCCAGCAGGCGGCTGGCGGCGCGCTCGGAAAATTCAAATGGCAAGTTTTGACAATCGACGGTTCTGCTGACACGTCGCCTTTTGCGCCGCGCGTCTCGCTTCTCAAATAAGCATTTCCTCTGTCAAGGTGATTGATACGCATTAACTGGTTTTGGGCGGGAACGCGTGTGTCCAAAACCGCAATTAACCGCTGTTGTACCAAGGTACCACCGAGTGCCACGCTATGAGCTTGTAGGTCTGATATTTTTGAAAAATCCTTAAAAAAATGTCTATGCTACCGAATAATGGCACATCCCCACTGAAAACTATCATGGTCTAAGTGTCCAATGCAGTTCTTAAGTTTAAACGGGTTAAGCATGCGATTTTCTTTCTTTTTTTTACGTGGCGGTGTTCAGAAGACGATGTGAAGGAAGGTGTGTTGAAGATATGCGTTCAGAACTGCGAGCAAGTCCCCCCCCCCCTCATAAGGATCTACAGGCGTTCTGCGAGTGGCAGGTGCTGTATAGGAAGCCTGCGTGTCAGCTTTGATTGTTGGTGTCAGTGATCTGAGCCGCTGAGGCTGAGCTCTTTCGCTGTTCATCACATTGCTGCCGCCGCCGCCTCTTGATGAACGGCGCTGGGCAGGCGCCTGCGCGGGATCCTCAAAACCTCAACCTCGTCTCACGGCGCACAAAGCCGGGGTGAATCAGCAAGTGTTTCCGCAGATTATTTATGACGCACGCACGACGCGGCACCTCTGGATGTTCGCGGGGCGTCGCGCAACATCAAACGCAAGCTCGTCGGCGTCGGCACGTAAGGGTATTCTTAATGGTAAACATCCCCAGGCTTTGTTTTAATACAATTATGCAAAGTGAAAGGGCTTTTCCGCGCACAAACGCGAGGCATCAGTTGACTGAGGACAGAAGGCGTGGTTCCAGCGCTCCGCTAAATCACCGAGGCTATCTCCCTAACGTGTGTGCTTTCTTTTTTTTTTTTGCTCTGCGAGACGTGCACGCCCACCACCGACGCCAACACCAACCACGCGTAGTGTTGGAGCCGGGGGCCTGCCATAGGTTGCGTTGGGACGGTTTGAGGAGCCACGGCGATGAGGCTCTTTCTCTCTCTCTCTCTCTCTCTCTCTATGTATGCAGAGCACGGCGGGGCCTCTCGCGGGTTGCTGAAGGAGAGCATAGAGTGGCAGAGTTAATTTATTTAATGACTGAACGTCTTATATCTCTCCCCAGCCCTGATTAGAATCCATGCTTGATGAGGAGCAGCGATAGAGAAGGGGTGGTGTGCTGCTAGCGCGCAGCTACCCCCAAGGCACCCTTACTGTAGCTCACTATACCACCTACATATCTACATATCCTTTCACTCCATGAGCTAGCCACACTCCATGGGCTTTCATGTAGACTGTAAAATCACAGTCCATTTGGTTCGATTTGGTATTTTCGATTTGAAGTTATTGGCCGATATCGGTATCAGCAAATGAAGCTAGACATTAACTGATGGCAGTAGCCGATGTTTATCTGTTGTTGATAAGCATACTGTGTACATTTTGCATTGTTATGGTATGGTATGTTGGTCATCTGTAGTCTACCAATGCTATAGATTCTGGACATATAAAATCAACAAAAACTAAATAGGCATGTACCGGTATTGATATTGTGTTTGTGCTGTTTTATTTACGAAAAGTGTGTATACATTGTGTATGAATATATATATATATATATATATATATATATATATATATATATATATATATATATATATATATATATATATATATATATATATATATATATATATATATATATATATATATATATATATATATATGAATAGGGCTCTAATGACTAAGAATAATGATAGTAATTAAAAAAATAAAAATAAAAACACAGATCATTTTAAAAGATTTCGCGAGTGATCTTTCGTAAGGACTGTTAAGTATTATATTTTGTTGCAGTTGAAGCCCTGTCTGGGACCTGTGTGATGACACACATGCATGCATGCATGTGAGCTGATGAGATTGCGCATGGCGTCGCGGCACGGCGATAAGGACGAAGCTCCGTCCGTGCGTGTCTCTCTCTGTGAACGTGGGAAAGCCAAACAGAGTGTGTCACTTTGGCAGCAGCAGTGCAGGGCTGTCAGCATTGGGGGGAGAGAGCTAGCAGTTGTAAAAAAGCATGACCTTCCTCTTTGCCAGCATGTCTCTGGCAGCAGCCAGAGCGTTGTTGTTGCCCTGTAAATCTGTAGGGCTGGGGCTATGTGGGAGGCAAGGCAAACACAGGGAATATGGACACAGGCAGACAGTGGAAAGAGCTGGTAAGCAACTAAGGCTAAAGCCTGAGTTAGACCGACTGTAGTTGTTGCGTGGGGCTTTTCCCGCCAAAAAAAACCATGCAGACCTCCAAGCTTTAGTTATTGAAAAATATCATGAGCTTGTAGGTCTGATATTTTTGAAAATGGTGAACATGTGGCGCAACACTTTGATTTATTATTATTATTATATATATATTTTTTCCAGTTCGGAATTTATTTATTTATTTATTTAAACATTTAAACAACGGGTGCGATTCAGATTGTAGGTCTGCTATGTGTAGCATGTGTTAGGCGTGTATTAAGGCTTAAAGGTGAGTTTCCACCCATTTTCAACATTATAATAATATTATAATGTTGAAAATGTTGCGGGGAACATATTATGTTCCCCGCAATTCTGTTTCCTAGAAATGGCATCTGAAAAAAATCATTAACATGGTGAAACACAACTTAATGACATCAAGTTGTGTTTCACCATGTTAATGATTTTTCTTTTAGTCTTTTTGTACATTCTCAGGAAAATGTTGAATTTCCCTTTAATGTGCGGAATTTCCCTTTAACACCCATTTGACACCCAAAAATGAGTTAAACGAGTTTGTTACAATGATTTTCATTGCCAGTAAAAAAATATATATGTTTATTTATTTATACATTTATTTAAACATTTATTTAAACTAAATTTATTTTAACAAAAAAAGACCAGAAACTGGACTTAATGGATAGATTTCTTTTGTTTGGAGCTCAATAAAACAAATTGGCGTTTGACGCAGCTATTCTGACCGCTGACCAAGCGTCTTTTGGATCTTCTGAAAAGATTTTTGCCTTCCCGGAAGTCCCATCAGTCTCTTGCTCCCAATAATTAAAATGTGTGCAGCAGCCCTAATTTTACACTATAGTCTGGGCCATTTTTGAGCGTTTTTTTTCCGGGGCAGTGAAAGTGTTAATTGTGAGCGGCGTGCTGAAGTAATGAAATACTTCTTCTTGGAGCTCTCATGACTGGGAAGGTGAGGGGGAGGCAGAGGGACTGGGGCGAGTGGAGGGAGGGGAGGGGAGGGGGGAAACACTCACTTCTATACGCTTCTAACATTTCCATGAGCCATCATCAGTAATGCGGCGGCAGCCCTCACAAACCAGAAATTATTTCTTCAGGCGTCGCTGTCAAGTGTTATTCAAATAACACCCGGCCTCACATTTGAATAACAGCCGACATTTTGAATTAATTAATCAGACAAGATAGTACCGGGCCTTTTCTCATTAGTCTACAGGTCAGAGCTGGGGAAGATATATGCTCGGGTGATGATATACTTGTCTTTAATAGTGATTTATGGAGATTTAGGATTGCACTCGATTTGTCAAAGGCCCCGGCTATAGCAGAAGGAAAAAAAATAGGACGGTTGCATATTTCATTACCTAATCTTTGATAGATTCTTGTGCGATGCTGAAAGATTCCTGTTGTTTTGGATGCGTTGGAGTCCCGTTCTTGAGAGAAGAAATGCATTGAACAGTTCTGTGTGTACAGTCTGCAGCGTGAACACACACACACACACACACACACACACACACACACACACACACACACACACACACACACACACACACACACACACACATTTATTCTCCTCTCATAGACCTTTCCCATTTTACTTTTCCTATGCAATTAAGTGAGGGCTGTAAATTATAACTGCGCCGTACTTTAATTATCATGGTGTAAAAATAGAGTTCCTGTCTTGGAGAGGATTTCATTAACTTACTCAATATTCCATGTCAGCTCAGAGAATCTGAATATATATATATATATATATATATATATATATATATATATATATATATATATATATATATATATATATATATATATATATATATATATATATATATATATATATATATATATATATATATATATATATTATTATTTATATTTTTTTTTTTACTTGCACACAGTGCTACGTGTCACTGGTATTTATCGACAGGGCTTTTCTTTTACTCCAGCGTTGATAAAAGTGATTAATGTATTGTGTTCCATCATATGGCCTTTTCCTCATACAGTTTGCCTCAGCCTGACGTGACAACACATACTATTGTGTCGCACTGTGGCGCTCCGGTCGGAGTGTGAATGGAAACATATATATATATATTTCTCTTGGTTGGAATCTAGTGCTAATGATGCGGTCTCACTTGTTTTATAGGGTGTGGAATATTAATGAGCGGCGCGTTCAAAGGGTTCACAGCAGATATTCCTTTACTGATTATTTCTTTACATAGGTTTTTAATTGCTCCAAGAAGTGGTGCATGTTTGGTGCACAATGCAAGTGTGCTGTATTTATAGCTTGTGTGTGGGTATATATGCATGTGTGTGTGTGTGTGTGTGTGTGGGCTGCTCACTGGAATGGCAACACCTCGTAGATCCCTGACACTTGTGTGTGCAACCACGATAACACACACACACACACACACACACACACACACACACACACACACACACACACACACACACACACACACACACACACACACACACACACACACACACACACACACTCACGCAGAATGCACCAACACCACCCCTGTGACAAAACATTCAAATAAATTGCTGTCAGGCTGCCCGAAAAAACACCAAGTGCAGCGATTTTTATCTGACACGTGGAAGACCCAGACATGCAGCTGCTGACAAGTAAACGCACAGAGAAACCTGTGAGACAGACGGACGATAAAAATCAGGATATATGCCTGATCCTCAGCATAACAATACCTATCATTACCTGATATTATTACTCTTCTTTAACCCACACTGGGCGGATACGTCTTTTGGTGTTATAAACACTACTACTAGCATTATTTGCATTATTAACAATACTTAGTATTAGCATTACTTAGCATTATTAACAATACTTAGCATTAACATTACTTACCATCATTAACATTACTTTAGTTATTGAAAAATATCAGATCTACAAGCTCCCAGCGCGCCACGGAGTGGCGCGTGGGAGCTTGCAGGTCTGATATTTTTGAAAATGGTGAAAATGTGGCACAAATCTTTGAATTATTTTTTTAGTTCAGGACGGATTAAAGAGAGAGCTCAAGATGGAGAGATTATCGTCTGGACGTGGAAGCTTTTTTTTTTTTTTTACAAAAAGGAGGAAAAAATAACCCTGGGTAATAAATGCACTTATGTCTCTCTTTAGATAGAGCCACACTTTACAATATACAGTGATCTGCTATAGTCTGCAGCTCACAGTCCTATCAGACACCATTGGATGGTGTTTATTGTACTGTGTGTGTTTTCTTTCTCGACATGTTGCGTCTAAACAAAGAGTAATGTTAGGACAGATGTTTATGCTTTGCCCCAGCCCAGTAGGTTTGATTTATGGGACTATCATTTAGACTAAAACTTAACACACACACATATGATTTAATTAACGTTCACCACCACCAAAAATAAATAAATAAAATTAAAATCCTTTTGATTTCCCCAGAATGTTTCTCTCGTATGCCTTGTTAGAAAGATGAAAACCCTCCGTAATGATGGATTTTCTCTTGAATATGATTCATTGCATGAGCCAATCGGATTGGCGCTAAATGTTTTGTGGCATTCATTTTCATTATTTTTTATTTATTTCTTTTCTTGTTTTATGGTCTCGATTACGACCATAAAAACTAAACTTTAAACATTCTGTGGATTTTCCGTGGCCTGGAGTTTTCTGTGAGGTTTGCTAGGTTTTTGAGCTGAAAAAACAAACAAACAACCAAAAAAACAACAAAAAAAAAACAGGTAAAACAGTGGAAACAGTGACATCTGCTGGCAAATCCCATTGACACACAGACGCATGCAGAATGTGACATCACATTCAGCAGGAAAACCATTACATAGCCAGAAAACCTCCAGACCACAGGAAAAAAAAGTACAGTTTTTTGGGCGTACAATTGAGCTCAGAAAACCTAAAAAAGAAAAACCAAATAAATAAGAAAAAGATACAATGTTTTTTTGTAACGTCACAATCCCTTTAAAGGGGAATTCCACCCATTTTCAATGTTTTTTAGCGTCTAAAGAAATCCATTAACATGGTGAAAATACATCTTGATGATGTCATCAAGATGTTTCACCATGTTAGTGGTTTTCTTCAGACCTCCACACAACACCTTGAAGGTACATCAATGACATAGTAAAATATTGAAAATGGGTGGAGTTCCCCTTTAATGCCTGCGTTGTGTTTTACTTTCCACTGTAGTGTTGTGAGACCTGACGGGGACGGAGACCATATGAAAAAAAAGGAGATGGGGTTTTGCTATTTGCGTCTATTCTTCCAGACGACAAAATGAGCTTAAACTCCAGCTCAGGTAGTGTCTGTAGAACACATTAGAGACAAAGGACACAGTGTGGAACGCTCCACTGTGTTGTTGTTCTCTATGCCTTATAGGTCGCTAATGAGGAATAGGCACTCATTATGACTTTAAGGATGAGAAAGGAAAGCTTTTAATTAATGATATGTAAATGGTTCTGAATTGATTACGTTAGAATATCAAGAGAGATGGGTGGAAGCTGCGGTGTAATATATTTTAATTAAGAATTAATTAAAAATGATGGCAATTTTATAGTGGGCTCGCGGAAAATAGTTGAATTTATTCTCTGTCGGAGGTAAATCAGCCTTTGATTAAATAAACAGACACGTACTGTATTTATCGGGGAGTTATATTTACTCTTTTTTTGCCAGGAAGAAGAATTATCCGGGGTTTTATGTTTAAAAAAACGGAGGTGTGCAGAGCATCATGTCAGTGGCGGTGGGACCGGACCAGAAGCTGGGTTAATGCTGATTTATCTCATTCCTAATTCATGAGATCCTCCTGGTCTGTGTCGGGTCTGGATGGATCAATAAAGCTGGGTTTCCTTTTTTTGAATTCAATGTCGTACGACAATTAGATTTCGCCATGCGGGGTGGAACGCAATTATAAGTAAGACATGAATGCATGTTTTTATCACCCCTGGCAAATGAACGTATGCAGACCCAACACTGCCCCCCCCACCCCCCAAGAAAAGATATCAATCTGTTTATGGGGGCTAAAAAGATTTGCGTGTAAAAAGATGAGTTGTGACTGAGACGCGGACCCTAGTTAACCTTTTTAATTGCTGATCTGCTTTCTTTCATTCGTTCTTCACCGGGTGGAGAGGGAGAGTGTATGAGACGTATGCTAAATTAACAACGTGAAGTCGCATTAAAGGCAGAGAGGTCTTTGTTTTCCTCCAGCAGTGGTGTGCCATGCTCTCTGTCTGTGCTAAACTACTGCCATCAATGGCAGAGAGGAGAGGAGGAGGCTGCTATCACTGCACCCGGTGCAAGGCAGAGGAGAGGAGAGGAGAGGGGAGGGGAGGAGAGGAGAGAAGAGGAGAGGAGAGGAGAGGAGAGGAGAGGAGAGGAGAGGAGAGGAGAGGAGAGGAGAGGAGAGGAGAGGAGAGGAGAGGGGGGAGGGCAGAGGAGAGAGGAGAGGAGCCGTGGTGGTGGTGGTGGGGGGCCGGGGGAGGGGGAGGTGGTGTGTGTGTGTGTGTGTGTGTGGGGGGGGGGGGGTCCCTGGTGGTTCATTTTGATTGGAGCGCGAGAGTTTTGTGTTGAAAGGCAGAGGGAGAGACAGGCTGTTGGAACCCAAATCCCCCCGGATCAGTTAGAGGCTTTGCAACGAAAACACCTTGATATTGCTGGGGAACATTTGCTTAGGAGAGAGAGAGAGAGAGAGAGAGAGAGAGAGAGAGAGAGAGAGAAAAGACGAATGAATTTAAATGAACGGTTGTTGTGTAAGAAGAAATTGAAGCGATCATCTAAAGCGGCTTCTGAAGGTTTCGTTGTGTTACGTTGCTGTGTTACACCCGGGTTTTGACTTTATTCAGAATCCACAGCTAAATAAGAAAAACTAATAACGGTAATGTAATATTGGACTTTTATTAGGCAATTAAGCGTTAATAATATCAGTTGTTGTTGAAGTTGCAACAGACACGCAGCATGCATAAAGCTAAAGGTCTGACTCAGAGAGTTTTCTGTTTTCAATGATGAAATGCTGCTGGTTTAGCGGTGCAAACAACTGTAGTTAGTAGCAGTAGTAGTGTTTCAAATCATTTTAAATATAAGCAATCTGAAATATCTTTGGTTGTTTTGCATGCCATCATGTTTGGTGGGGCAGTTTGGGCACTTAGGGGGACATTGCCCCCCTATGCCCATGCCTAGATCCGCCCCTGTGTAGAGAGGTCTTGCACAGAACGCGGTTTGGACGCTACCAGGTTAGAATACTGCAGACGGAGGCAGAAGGTGAGACTGTGGCATCTTTCTACAGAAGGAGAGGAGGGCTTTGATGGGATAACCAATCTGTTGTGGGAGGTATGTGGATGACATGCTGCCCAACAGGGAGGGAGAGAAGGAGGGAGGAGGAACTCAATGGATTAGAAGTCTGAGCATCCTCAAACCCACAGGCGGATCTAGTCATAGGCATGGGGGGGCAATGCCCCCCTAAATGCCCAGCCTGCCCCACCAAACATGATGGCATGCAAAACAACCCAAGATATTTCAGTGCTTATATTTAGAAGAATTTGAAACTCTACTGAAAATGGTATGGGGCCCCCTTACCCCCCCCCCCCCCCCCCCCCCACACACACACACACACACACACACCAATTGGGAAATGTTATATCCGCCGCTGCTCAAAACGCATTTGTGGGGGAAAAAGCATGCACTTACACATGCACAGAGTGCACAGTACACTCCTATGCAAACATGCACACACACAGGCATGAACGTACGCGCACACACACATGCACACGCATACACACATGCACGCACCCTTTACATGAACGTATACACATGCATACGAATGCACGCATGCATTCACAAAGACACTCCCACAACAAGACAAGCAAGCATGCATGCATGCATGGCCAGGCGCTCGCATGCCTGTGTGTGTGTCTGTGTGTGTGTGTGCACGCATGCAGTACATATAATGGCTCGTGCGCACACACACACCGATGGCTGGCAAAACATTTCCTCTTTGACACCTGCAACTAGTTGCAATACATCACTGTCAGGATCACTTTCCCCACCTATCCGCATTTGCACGTTAGTTATCCGTGGAGGCCTTCGTCAAAAAAAGTTGAGCGGTCTTGACACCGGCGGCTCCCCCCGGTGAGAGCAGGAAAGGTGAAGCGCGTGTCGGGGAGCTGGCGGTGCCATCGCAGCCTCTATACCTCCGCCGTGCAAAACCCAAACGGAAATCTAATGACAACCGAATGCAGGAAAAGGAAAACGACTGTTTCGACACACAAATATTATGGCACTTAATTTCCTTAATGGTTACCGTACCCCCGAAAAAAAACTCCCAGCGCCAAATAGCTCATACCGCTGCCGCCGTCGTCGTCGCGTTTGGCTATAACGCTTAGCATAAGTTACACCTGTTTTACCACATGGCGCACTAAAGTTGTCGGTCCGTTACGTTTATGAAATACACCTCGCGAGAACGAGGTGACACAAGGCCGCCACGAGATTTATTTCCACCCGGATTTGTTCCGCATCCCGCCACCCATCCCTCCCCCTCCCCCCCTCCCTCCGGCGCAACGCAATGCAACGCAGCGTCGACGTAGTGTGCGTTGGTGTGTGTGCCAGGCAGCTGACAGTGAGCGTGGCTGACGGGTGAGGAGGTGGAGGAGGAGTGTGTGTGAGTGTGTGAGCTAACTGTGGGGGCACTGTTGCCAACTGCAAAAAATCCAAAATGCTCTAGTGGCACTTTCAAAATGCACTAGAATCCGCTAGATGCTTGCCTATATATACTTGACCATTCATCTTCTACATTTTCTAGATGTGTAGACTTTGATGAATGAGATGAATATTTTAATTCTTGACAGTGTAAAAATGAAACCAAATGGACCTGTTAGCTTTTTTGGCTTTTTGGCTTCAACAACCAGCCAAAGAACACTTGATTTTCCTCCAGGAGCTTTTCACTAATTGTGGCGTTAGTAGAGGGGGGGGTCTGAAAAAAAGCTAAATATAGTGACAAATGCGCCAAGTTGGCAACCCTGTGTGGGGGTGCGGCGAGGGCGAGGAGAAGCCGGGAAGAGTCTGCCGGTGGCACTACCAGCGGCGTTGCGCAAACCCCAACAACGGAAGGAAGGGTTGTGGCGGCGGCGGTGGCGGCGGCTGGGTGGGTTGGATGGTAGTTTTGCGGTAGGGGGGGTATAGGGGGTGGTGGGGCGGGTGGTGTTGTTGGGGGGTGGGGTGGTGCGTCGCGACGACTAGCTTGATGGGAGCCAGAACATGAAACAATGCCGGGGGAACGTCTGGTGGGGTTCGCTGCACAGAATTACAAGCGAGGGGAGCAGGCCTGCTGAGGCAATTACAGCTTAATGGGGTCATTTGGAAGGCAATTGCCAGGGGTTAATGTAGTATGGAAGAGATGAGGTGAGATTGAAGTGAAATTTTTTTGGGGGGGCGGCTAGAAAATGTGTTCGAATGAAAAGGGGGAAGCGAGTGAGGCGAGTGTCGCGCCGACGGGGTGGGAGGTTCTTGTTCGCTTTGCGTCGGAACGCCAGAATGCGTGTGTGTGTGTGTGTACAGTATGCTGGGGCATTTTTGGCATTAGGCAGACTAGGCAGTTACCTGGGGCACCATGAAGGGGGGGACATGCTTTATACACATTATTCGTGTCCTCTATAACTAGAATTGAACATTTAAAACACATATAATATGTTCTTTAGTTTAAAAATAGTTCATCATTTTATCCGTGGGGGGGGGGGGGGGGCATTTTGCTGTGCCTGTCATAGGTATGACATCACAGGAGATTTACCCGGGAGCGTTTGGTAAGGGAGGACTCCATGGAAAATCTTTACTGGGGCTCCGAATTGCTTTGAAACGCCACTGACCATACACATGTACAGGCACATACAGAACCTTGTCTCACACACACACACACACACACACACACACACACACACACACACACACACACACACACACACACACACACACACACACACACACACACACACACTTCTCCTCTTCCTCTCCTGTTGTTTCTCCACCCTTTTCTTTCTGCCTCTCCTCAATGGCTGATATCTGAACAAGGGGCTGGAGTGTTTCAGCCCCGCCATGCTGAGCTCTGTCTGGAGGAGAGAGACAGAGAGAGAGAGAGAAAGAGGGACGCACTCACTCCACAATGTTTTCTTTTGTGTTGGATTACTCTGTGATATCATTTCCTGTATTCGCTAGAAAAAGCCAGGATAGAAGTTGGGCCAATACCCACCCAGGGTCGGACTGGGTGGACTCAGTTTGTGTCATGTATGTTTGCGGTGTATAAATGGTGGTATTATGGCTTGTATGTTTGTGTGTGGGCTGCTGACAGAGCTGGGCCATATTCTCATGAAAATGACCCGGCTGAATTTTGGTCCCAGTCCAGCCCTGGACAATACTTCTCAAGGTGGAAAGGTGGCGGGTCTCAAACAAGTTTCATGCCATGGGCTCCCCCAAATTAATCCACTGTTTGGCTGTGTGGACCCCTTTCTGAAAAAATTGTGCCACAGAGATCTCTGTGAAAGATAACATAACAACATATTCAGGCTTCAGTCTCTCTCTCTCTCTCTCTCTCTCTCTCTCTCTCTCTCTCTCTCTCTCTCTCTCTCTCTCTCTCTCTCTCTCTCTCTTCTCTTCCTTTCAATTATAGCAGGGGTCGCGACGTGTCAAAGAGAGAGGGAGAGACACCTCAGAGAGAGTCCTGGATAAAAAGGATCATTATGCGTTGTTACGTTAGCCAGTTCATTAACTTAATTGCCCAACATAATCCTGTGTGCTGGAAGGATGTATAAGGCCTAGCATGCAGGAGCTTTGGGGGAAGAAGGAAGGAAGGAATATTCTTGGCCAGGACCTCCCTGCCCAGCCCAGCCTAGCCTAGCCCTGCCCAGGCCCCTCACCACCCCCTCCATCCCTCCATCCCTCCCTCCGATGATCCCCCTGATCCCCCCTGATCTGTAGCAAAGCAGCGCCAATCACGCTGGCGCTAAACTTTGATCAAAGCCAAACTTACTTAAGGTCAACCATGTGAAATCCCACTGGGAGCCGGTGTGTGCGCTGAAGCGGACCGTGTGTGCGGTGGTAGAAGGAGGTAGTGGTACAACTACCACAGCACTGTGGGTCTTGCTGGCTGGTGGTGACCGCCTGTGTGACCGCGCTGGATCACTGGCCAGCCATGGTATTATCATCATCATCACAGCACCCCCTTTCAGGGTCTTCAGCGTTTTCACACGATTATGCTCAACCCTGGAACTTAGCAGGGTCATCCACATGGGCAGAGACGGGTGTAACTAGTAGTATTATTACTTTTTTCTGTAACGAGTAATTTAACAACATTGTGTCATACGAAAGAGTAATAATATTACCCTTCCTTCTACTATTACTTGTTACTTTAGTCATGCTGCTGCTTTCAGCAGTATTGCAGTGGTGATTGGTGAAGGGAGATGAGCTAATGCCACTTTACTTACAGCAACCTTATTTGTATTATTACAGTCAGATGTACATAAAGACATCTAGTGTCAGAGTTGTGACATTGGGACATAATGAAAGATCTTGTGTGAGTTCTCCTAAGATTACTCTCCTAAGCAATATTGCCTAACACTGTTTGAGAGCTCTCTGTCTCTCTCTCTGTACCTCCTCTCTTCACACTCCTGCCATCGCTGTGATTGTGATCTCTCTGTGATCTCTGTGATCTCTCTCTCTCTCTCTCTCTCTCTCTCTCTCTCTCTCTCTCTCTCTCTCTCTCTCTCTCTCTCTCTCTCTCTCTCTCTCTCTCTCTCTCTCTCTCTCTCTCTCTCTCTGTCTCCACACACATGGTTTTTTTGGCCAAGAGCCGGCCAGCCACTTCACTGAGGCAGATTTTTTCCCAGGCTCCCCCAAAGGCTATTTTACCAGGATTCCCCATTAGGTTCTTAACCCATTACCAATGTTCCAAATCATTTACAGAAAGAATCTATTTACTTTATATGGTAATGGCTTTCATTTGACATGGCCTTGCTCTGAAGGAAAATGTCAGCACAATGTGACGCTCACTTTCCATCCGTCCCCTCTCCTTGTGTTCCTTGTTTGTTTTTTGTTATAAACGTTCCTTTTTGGCATGGGTTTCCTGTCTCGAAAGTAACCTGCTCTGGACAAAACACGGCACCATACACTACCATGTTGAGATTTATGTCAGTCGCTTCGGGAACGAAAAAAAAAACAAGTATGATGCAATCGCGCTGTCATTTGTGAGTGACGGATAGGCTGTGGCAGACGATCAGAATGAGAGGAGGGGGGAGGGGGTGGTGGTGTCGCTGACAAACGGCCATGACCTCTTGGTCACCGTGGTCAATCAGAGCGCAAGGCACATATTTACCTCAGGTCAACAGTGGCGAAGGTGTCGGAGACCTCCCAACACACACACATACACACACACACTGCACACACAGTATTGACAATGCTCAGTATATTCCAACTAGAATTAACAAAGTTCTTCCGGTTGTGTGACATACAATAAGCATGGGAGGGAGTTCCCTATACAGTATACTGTACATGGTGCCCCCGTACAATATAGTGTACACTGTGCTCCTGTACAATATACTGTACACTGCCCCTGTACAATATACTGTACACTGCCCCTGTACAATATACTGTACACTGCCCCTGTACAATATACTGTACACTGCCCCTGTACAATATACTGTAAACTGGTAACCATCTTGTCGCACTTTAAAAATACCACTACTTGGTTACACTAAATTGTTCTGCTTAATTCCAGAACAGCAGACCATAAAGCGATGAGTTTTACAGCAGCCAGAGAATAAGAGATGCAGGGTGCCTAAAGCTACACTGAGCACTTCTCCATGCCCTCATTTCATGTCACCAAAGCATCCCATCAAAGCTCCCGGCTCTCCTTCCTGTTGGAAGGTATAGAGGAGAGAGAGAGAAGGGGAGGGGGGGAGAAAAAAAATCAATGCCGCAATCTTTTCTTTTTGCCTCCTCCAATCCGTAATTGAAATGGAAAATCAAATGAACGGCAAGCAGATAATTGTTTTATCAATATTCCCTGCCTTGCCCTACAAGGGTCAGTGCAGAATGATCATGAGTCGGGGATATGACGAGGACAAAATGTGAAATTGAACAGCTAGGAGGCAATAAATCAGCCCTGACAACTAAGAGTGACCAGCATGTAGCAGCAGCAGCAGGCAGGGGCAGCTCTGCCTTCACAACGTGTCCCGGAGCTGTCCCCCCACGCTAAATAGGGAATATTCATCTCATTACTGGTTGCACTTAATATTGCTATCAAATATTACTCTTAAGAGTTCCAGGCGGGGAGAAGTCAAGGTCACTGTTGCTATTATTGTTGTCATTGTCGTTATAGTCTGTGATATTGAAGCTATAATAGAGGGCAAAGCAATATAGTGTTCTGGGACTGTGAGGAGACGAAGAATAAACTCCATGTCATTTCATTTGGGAGACAAACTGAAGTACAAAGCGCTTTGCTGTTTGGTTTACTTTTGACGTGCTGGTGGACTATATCACTGTTTCTTGTAAAAAAAAAAAAAAAAAAAAACATTTATTTTATTTCTTTTAGGTTTTATGATCTCAATTACACCCAGATAAACCTGAATGATGAGCATGCGGTGGATTTTCTGTGGTCCAGAGGTTTCTGTGGGGTTTGGAAGGCTTTTGAGCTGCAATGAAATCAGGCAAAACGGTGGAAACAGTGACATCAGTGACATCAAACATTCAGCTGGAAAATCAGAGCACTTTTTTGAGCCAGAAAACCTCTAGACTACAGAAAATCTACTGAAAGTGGAAAAAAAAACATTTAATGTCACAAACCCTTTCACCAAATTGGTGTCACTATTGCGAGCACGCCGTTCCCTCTAAGCCAGTGTTTTTCAACCAGTGGTCCGGGGACTACTAGTTGAAAAACACTGGCTCAGATAAATGATGGAAAGTTGGTTAACCAGGTGTAACTCTTTGAGAGTGTAAACATGAAACCAAATTTACACTCTCAAGAGTTAAGATATTCATCATCTGAATTAGTACCCCTTAATGTTTTGTTTGTGAAATCCAGCATGGAATTGTGAACAAAACCAAATAAATCTTTATAGTTTTGGGTCTTTGGGGCTAAAATGTCATCAAAATGGTTGAAAACCCCTGCTCCATTGCTAGGGGAGGGGGATTGAAGGTTTTGACTTTTTTTTCCAAAATAAGACTGCTAACAAAACCCACCATCATCAACAACAACAACACCAGTGGTTTCCAGTTCCCCACCTCCCACCGACAGCTCATTTACTAGCCACTTTTAGAAACTGACAGGGGGCCAGGGGCCAGTTGATGCAATTGTCAAGTTTTGCTGTCAAGCTCTTGGTACTCGTTGTTATCAGTCATATTTGCCAGCAAAATGGCAAATTGTAGGGCGAAGAAATGTGAGCCCGAGGCGAGGAGGAAAAAATAAACATTGCGCTAGAGTGACACGCGTGCTTTGCGATTTCTATGGGAGCGAGTTCATGGTAATTAATAGCATGTTATTGACATGCACGGTATAAGAACATACCCAAGATAGGGATAAACAGCTGATATTGATTGATTTGTCAATGTTGGTCAGCGTTTTACAATTCCTATTAACTTTACTGTGAAATTAGCTGTAAGTATAACCCTGTATCAAATGTATTAAACCCAATAGATAACTGCAGGTTTTCTATATTTGAAAAGTTGCCATGTGAAAGTGGAAGCCATCGTTCTCCCGATAATAAAAATATAAATGTTTTTTCCAAAAATATTGTTTGGAAAAAAAAAATCTGTTGGATGATGATGCGCATGGAAGACGGGTTTCTGAAATGCCCACAGCCCTCCTGTGAGACACAGACCAAATAGAATAGACAGAGTGGAAAAAAATAATGGTATTTTATTTTGTCATTAGTGAGGACCTATTATATAAAAATATGTTGAAAAGTGGTGGAGTACGCCTTTAATTGTCTGCTGCAAGCAAGGCTTGGGACAAAGGCTGGTTATAAGTGCAGAACAGAATCCTATAAGTGTTGTTTAGAAGTTGAACCAAGTCCACATCTTTAAATGAACACGCATACCGCCCACTTTCATAAGTCTCGTAATAAAACTGTTGCTGGAAAAAAAAATGGACACCACCTAAATCAGTCGACGTCCGTTGGTTTCCATCCGGCTCCTCCAGCGTGCGAGGGCACATTGACGAAAATATGAAATTGATTTGGTTGAAGGGTGTTAAAGAGCCGACAGGAGAATGTCACAAACAATGAATGGTCGCGGCTTGGAGGAAAATCAATGAGGGAGGACTGAGGTTGTGGAGTCGGTCTGGAGTGCTACTTGGCAGCGCTACACTGTTCCTGGAAAAAAAAGACCTGTCTCGTGGCCTCGGTGCGTTTGATCAAAAAGGAAAAACCTGATAGGTTTAATGAAGAGTGGGCACTATAAAACTGACAACAGGAATATAGATATTGCGGAACGCCGAGCGACCCGACTTCAGGGGTTGTGTGGCAGCTATATGGCTCTGATTGAATATTTATCTTAATTTGGGAAGTAGAGGGTGACTGTTTTTTCATAAATGCGCTTCATAGGTATAGTGGATGGTGGGAATGGTGACTCTTCAACGTTCCCACGTGAGTGAATATCGTGGATGGTTGCTTGCGGTCGCTTGTAGAGGTGTAACAATATAGTAACCGTATCGAAATATGACGATTTTCATTTAAGAAATGTAGTATGTTGTAATGTAAACAAAATATTGTCATATTGTTTTATTTTGTATCATATCGACACATCATGTGTTCAAATACAATGTCCCTCTATATGCCAGATCACTGTTTTTCCCCATTTATATCCATTCTAATACATTTTCCCCATAAATACCTGCACTATCCACATGTTTCACACATACTTAATAGATTTGCTATATAGCTACTGTATCGATTTCAAATAATTGAATCATATCATTGCTTTAATGAACCATTGGTCCATGTATTGTATCATCAACCATGGGTACATGGTTACATACAGTACATGTCGTATAACTGTTAAAATATATCATTACACCCCTAGTGGCTTGTGCTACACTAGTAGTTTCTTGTAAAACTTGTGTGTGTGTGCTTTGACGTGTGTAATATAAGATTATAGCGTCAACCGTGTAATTTTACATCTCTGTGATGAGTTATTGGCATGGTTCTCGTTTGTATTGGCCACGAGTCAACAACAGATGAGGGGAAGGAAAAAAATCTTTTGCGAGTTATGCTAATCTCACCGGTTAGATTATCATCCGTAAAAAAAAGAAAAGGGAAAAAAAGATTTGGCAGTATCTTTCAAGTGGATATAGTGAAAATCCCCACCCCCCTCCTTCCCCTACTTTGTTGGGATTGCAGTTCTAAGCTTTGCACCATATGCTACTTTCCTCCTTAGCTGGGATTATGCCATCATTATTGCTGATAAAAGCTGTTTACTGCCTTGGCTCACAAATCGATGCTCGGGGCGCTCTGAAAACTGGCATTCCCCACTCCAGAAGAGTTCATTCCGTGCCAGCTGCTCAGGATTCAAACCTCCTTTGTTGTGGATTTTGCAAGGTTTTTGTAATGCTTATTCTCCATTTACATTTTTTCTTTTTTTTTTTACCTCACAGAAGGATCTTATTTTTTTTTTCTTTATACGCATTTCCAGAACAATTTGACATTTATCCACGGTTTGCTTGCCGAGGAGTGAAGGCAACTCAAATACGATTACAGTACACACTAACAGTACCTAGAGCTGCCTACAGTATGTGGCATTAAACAGACACAGTCAGATACTTTCCGTGAACCCGCTCCGTTCGATATACCTGAAACGAGAGAGCGGAACAGCTGTACCTCTATATAGAATGTGGCGAATTGTTCTAAGGCGGAGAAGATCCTAACAACCCAGTCTCTATCCTTAACCGAGGTACCAATCAATGATATCATCAGTCAATGCAGTCCCTGCTAGCTCCGACAGCTGTGTTAAGATAACAACTGGTTCTCATGGCTATCACAGGGACACCCCCCACCCCCCTATCCCCTTACCCCCCTCCCCCGGTGACCTTGCGCGCCACAAATTAATAATGTAAAATCAACAGGAGATAACCAGCCCAGTGTTTCACCATGATGAACTACCTTCTCACCTTAAAGCCTTGAGTTATACTATGGTGGCACGCGGGGTGTCGCATGTTCAAACTGTAGCTCCCTAGTCAACAAAATCCTATAGGATTCTTTCTATACGATTTTGGAAAAAAATACTATTTGGATTTCCAATAGGATTCCTATAAGAAGAATTGTATTCCTATAATAATTTTATTCCTATAAGATTCTATAGGATTTTTATAGGAATCTTATTGGATTTCTATTGGAAATCCGATTTGTTCTGTAGTCCTGTAAGATTGTTCTGTAGTCCTGTAAGATTTGTTCCAAAATCTTACAGGACTTTTCGATTGGAATCCTTTTTCACTAGGGCTGATCTGCAACATGTTGTTGTTTTTTTTGTAGTTTTTGTCCCCGGCTACAGTGAGTATAAATCAGGCCTTATATGAGAAGACATTCAGATCAAGTTGTCTTTCAAGGCACATCAAGGCATCAGCCCAAACAGGCTTTGTTTTCGTAGGTTTTTTTTCTCTCTTTACTTCTTTAAGGCCCCATGTCCCTTAAATAACGCCTCTCACTCTTCCTCCACTGCTCTCTGGTGTACCACAGGGAAATCACACTGATCAATATTTCCCATTTTAGAGGAACCGCCGCAAACATTCACACAGGATTTACTGTAGGCCTTTCTTAGGTTTTAATCAAACTATAATTTAAAGCCAACAAACAAAGGGTGGTGGGGAGGGAGGGAGGAGGGGGGGAAAGAAAATGTTCCTTTCCGTTCTGTGTCTCTTTGTAAAGATTTTCTCTGTCTTGGCCTTCATCCATTGCCTTCTTTCTTTTTCTTCCCCCTCTCCCCTTTTATTATTATTATTTTGTACGCATGGTGTGTGTTTGTCAGTGTTCATGCAGGAGCCTGCATGTGTGCATGCATGCATTCATAATGACTTCACAGGGCATAAATCAGAACATGCTATCCCAGTACTTCTTTATATTGGTCAAGGGCCATTGAGCAAAACAGCTTAATGCGCCCTTAACCATTCCAGTGGTGGCAGAGGACTGGAAAGACTGCTGACTGGGTGACACCACACCGAGGCCCACTGTCTCTGCTGCCTGTTTACTGGTTTATCATAACCAGCTTTACACCAGGCTAGGCTCTGATGCATGTCGCTCATTTATTATTTATTAGGATGATGCTGATCCCCCCCTCCCTTTTTTGGAATCATTCTAAAACAAAATGCAAAAGGAAAAATCTACATCAGTGGTTTTCAACCTTGTTGATACCATACCAGGAGCCACGCACCACCATGTGATGCCATTTTAGCCCCACAGACCCCAACACTAAAGATTTCTTTTGCTTTTGTTTACAATTCCAGTTACATCTGGTTAACCAACTTTCCATCATTTAGCTGGAATCCTCTCAAGGACCACTGGTGGTCCCCGGAGCACTGGTTGAAAACCACTGATCTACATCATATCAACACGCAATCAGGTTTAAGATGTATGGCTTAAAGGGGCATTTCACCCATTTTCAACATTTTACTGTGTGGATATCTCCATTCTGTGTGTTCTAGAACTGGAGGTGTGAAAAAAATAATAACATGGTGAAACAAAACATCATGACATCATCAACATGTACTTCATCATGTCAATGATTTTTTCAATACCTTACTTTTTTCTTCCTGAGAGTGCACATATTGAACCAAATGGACCTGTTATTTAGTTCTATGTGTACATTCTCAGAAAAATGATGAAAATGGATAGAAATACCACTTCAAGCTATTAAAAAACACAAACTAGATCAAGACTACAGAGCCTACTGCACGTTAAATGATTTTGATTAAACTCGACATAGGTCAAACCTTCCAATTCAATTCCCCTACGTTCTTTTTTTGCCTCATGCATTATAATTCATGAATTATATTTCCGTCTTCCTTTTCCTATTGCTAGCCGCCCCAAATTACACGATCTGTTCTTAAAATCACAAGGTCACAAACAAGACTAGTTTTATCCACACACACACACACACACACACACACACACACACACACACACACACACACACACACACACACACACACACACACACACACACACACACACACACACACACACACAAATGACAAAATATGAAATATGTATAAAGGAAATATTTATCCAGTCAGTCGTCCGGTGCCACGGTTTTGGCTGTTGATATATTTTTTTTCTCCATACCTCTTGGGTATTGTGCAGCACTTCCCCATTCATGCATGACTGTCTGCACACAGAATCCAGCTTAACCCCCTACCCAGGGAACTCCCCCCAGAGCTCCCAGAAGCCTTGGCAGAGCCTTGGCTCTGTAGAGCCGAGACACAGCTACATGTGCTGTATGTAAACACCACTGTAGCACCAGTCACACTGCACTGCTAGGATGTGACACCTGACAAACATACCTTGAGCTAGAAGTGACATGTACGCTGTACCGTAGAATATAAATGATATGCTTGCATAATACCACGGCCGCATTAATAACACATAGCAGCCACCTTGGAGTTTTCTTTAAAATGCACTTTTAAAAGGTTTAGAGGTAATAGAGGCAACTTTAGTGTGTGCAAACAAACTAAAGTTATTTAAAAACAGACTCTAACTCCAAATGCTGCCTCACCACCACACAAACCCCCCCTTTCCTGAGCCCATGTTTTCATGATTGACAACAACAAAGTTCTGGGCCAACAGCAGGACGAAGCAAGTGTCTGTCTGCAGGGAAACAGCTGCAGCATCAGCGTAGAATTCACATCGAGGGGAAAAAGGCAAAAAATATAGCTATATATCTGTTTGATTTTTGGCTAAAAAGTTGCCTCTATTACCTTCTATCTTTTGTCAATTCAATCTCAGGATTTAAGGGTATTTTAACCAGTTAAACCCTCGCTATAGGTCGGGAGCACCTAGAATACCACAGATAATCTACATCTACTTGTACATCTGCAGTGGTTCACCCCAGAATGGGGACACTACAGAGCTAATGGGGAGTGAGACAACCTTTAGAGGTGCTTGACATTATAATGTTGCAACTTTTCCTCGAGTCAAATCGTAATAGGCTCACAAAAATCCCACTTTGACGTGCGTTCACATTTACAGTAGCAACACGGGGCCTTACCGTGAGCAGTCTTTACGGTGGTGCTATAGCTTTCACAGGAGTTAAGACCTTTTCAGACGGGTATATAAAGTAGGATGCTCTGGAGGCCCCTGGTTGAAGCGGGTGGTAACTGGGTGATCACACAGAGTGGTGCGGTGGCTCTGCAGTCAGACGGCTCCCCATGGCAGGTGGTGACAGAGCGTGTGTGGTCCCCATCACAGGTGTGTGCAATTAGCCTGACAGCTAATCCTGGATAGCCATGAAATAGGACCCTCTCTAGTCTGCATGTGCGCGCCTCGTGTGTGTGTGTGTGTGTGTGTGTGTGTATGTGTGAGTGGGTACAGGTCTACGTTGTGTTTATTCATATGTGCCTGAATCTGTCCATGTAAACACATACAGTAGTTGTTATTATTAGCATTAAATGTATTATAGGCAACTTTACAGCCAAAAATCAAAATACCGGTATATAGAGATATTTTTTGTTGCCTTTTTCATCTCTACACCGCTGCTATTTCGATGCTGCAGCTGTTTCTCTGCATTCAGACACCTGCTTTGCCCTGCAACAGTCCAGAACTTTTATTGTTCTCAACAAATCCTTTTCGTTGGGCTCATGGCAAGGCGGTGCTAGTGCGTAGGGGTAGATTGGGCTGTGGGGGGTGAGGCGGCGTTTTAGCCAATCACAGTGCAGCAGTCTCCAGCAGTTTCATAATGAGCCAATAAAATGACGGGTGGAGCTGAGGTGGAGTTTTTACAAACACAGACTGTGTACACACTAAAGTTGCCTATGTTACCTTTAACCTATGCTTCAAATCCTTTGTAACAACACAGCAGTCCGGTATCATGTGTCAGTGTAGCTTCATAACCATAGCCTGGCTGTTGTTGTTTGCTTCATGGTGGGAGACTTTGTAATGCTGCTTGTTTATTCAGCCTCCTATAATCGGCAACGGACTTGGAAGAGAAGAGAGAGAGAGAGAGAGAGGGAGGAGGTAATGTATCGGAAAATATCCCTTTCAGCACCTCAGCGTTACTTGTCATAGGTCAGGCTTAAAACGTAGCCTGATACAGTTATTAACCGTAATCCGGGCATAAACACAAATCCTCCAGCACCAGCCCAATTAATAATTTGCATAATTAACATGCATTTTTAAATAGAGGCTGGTGGTGTGGTTGCCAAAGCAGTGGATGGGGGTAATTAGGGCTAACGGAGCAGTGCCTAGGGCCCGTTACCCGGCAGACGTTTGCCACAGTCAGTTTCCAGCCGGGGAGGGAGGGAGGGAGGGAGGGGGGATTGACAACTGCAAGACAAGCTCTCTCTCGGCTTAGAGCGAAACCCCCTTTGACAGAATTAATAGTTGACAAACTGCTCCTAAAGCCCCGGCATTGTTTCTGTCAGTTGTTTTGGTTTGATGTCACTGTTAGACATTATAAATCAATAGTGTCAGGATTTAGTAATGTTTATAGCCAGCCACGGTTTATTATTTCATGTGACTGTCATGGACAAATAGTATTTATCATAGCTGTCTATAAATTACGGCAGACAGACTGTTGGTTTACCCAAACCCCACTCTGCTGCTCTCGCCGGAGCCCATTCCGACGTCCACTTACATATTTAGAGTAATTTATTTTCCCAGCCGTCGTCGTAGGCCCCCGCGTTAACCCTTTGCGTTCCGCCGCTCCAGCGCCCGATTGTGGTCCGATTGCTGCCGCCTCTGCATCCAATATTAACACGTCCAAAAAAGCGGATCAAATATCATGTGATACAGCTTGTCACATCTACTACGGGCGGGCATTTTTTGTAACCAGGTGTGATCTTCATAATTTTGTTTTCAGTAGTTCTTAACATGTTCATAGCAAAAAACGCATGGGTACATCTCCACCACCTGCCCGGTCGCTAGGACCATCTACTAGTTATGAATATAAACAAGTGGCCGGCGGCCCCGCCTCACCAATACAACTTCCCGGTTCTTAGGCAGATTATGTTCGTCCCGTATCCCATAATGTCCGGTTTCATATCTGTGTGGAAAAACACTGGAAGGTTTTGAATGTATGTACGTATATCATGGCTCTGTGCAGTACCTAATAGTGTTACTGTTAATTGCCAATAACACCATTGTCTGCCTGGTTAGTGTATGCCTTTGTGGTACAGTATATCATCGACTTATTTCTGAGTTAAAATTCCCTATTGGTCTGTATTTAAGACTATGTTTTTACCCATCAGATGCAGGCTGCATCCTCGCGCTTCATCTGCACAATTCCTCTTACATGACCGTTTCACACCAGACAGCTTTCAGTTATGATGAAAAGGGCTTTAACCTCTCCACCGGTGCCACTCACTCATCAAAAACAATTAGAATCATCCATTCTAATGAGATGATGGATTTGGTCAGCTCGCGCTACAATTTGTCACCACAGAACACGAACGCGATCGCCTTATTTGGTGATTGATGCTCGCCAGTAACATTACTTCCATTAACAAATGGACTGACTTGTTTACATTTTCCATCTCGCGGAACGAATATAATGTATACAACAAAGAGTTATTGACCGACGTGGAGTTCAGAGTGGATGCCATTCTGCAGTATTGACTGCGTCTGATGCCCATTGAGGTGCACAACTCTTACGACAACGTGATCATATTTGTAGGTAAATGGTCCTTTTTTAAGCCTGCCTTGCATGACCGTATGTGTATGTGACTATAGAGCAGTAGGAAAGCTAAAGACGTGAGAAGAACAGAGGGCTAGACCAGAGCCGAAGCTGCGATATCGATCAGGCAAAAGCCATCGACTATCAGGTCCACTTCCAGCAGGGAGGTCATTAGTTTCTCCTGTGCACTAATTCATTGCAGGGTTGAGGCGTATCCGTTAGAATGCTAATTCACCGCTATGATCTGACAGCTGGGGGTAAAGAAAGGGGCAAGCAGGCTCAAAGAGAGAGAGAGAGAGAGAGAGAGAGAGAGAGAGAGAGAGAGAGAGAGAGAGAGACACACACACAGAATGGGGGCTGGATCAGCCTTGTCTTGTGCTCAGGAAAAAAAAAAAACAGGGAGGACTTTTGGTACATGAGATGTGGCAGAGGGAAGCATGAAAAAGGGGGTACAGGAGGCCTGACCCATGCTGTCTTTGCCCACTAGCAGTAATGATGTAAAAGAAAGATGACATTTGGTGTCCACATTTAACTTGCATTTGCAGTCCACTTGAGAGGTCCGGCGTGTGCGTGACCTACCTTGATTAAGCCCCAGGCTGCCTATAGGACTGTACCCTTTAGACTGAAACAAAAAAAGAAGAAGAGAAAAAAAAGAAAAAGTGAGAGCTCAGAGGGGAAAGCTGAGCTCTTGTATAATTGGGCCAAGTAGAGCGGCGGGAGGTAGCCAGTCGCCGCTTTTGCCTTTTGTATATTCATGACCCCCCCGACTTGATTGATGGAAGGATAGCATTTGGTGACACTGTCATTTGCAAGTTGAAAAGGTAGTGGCAGTGGCTGGAGGAGCAGCCACTGTGGCTGCGCCTCCGAAGGGGCAGCGGAGAGAGAGAGGAGGCTCATTTCTATGCTGATGATATCCAGCCCCCTCTCATTTTCTTTGTCTCCGCGAGAAGGACATCTGCCGACAACACAGACTTTAAAAAAAAAGGAACCCAAGTTGAAAATGAAAAGGCAAAAGGAGGGGGGGGGACATCCCCATCTGTGTGTTTGCATGTGAAAAGCACATTCTCGAAGCCTCAGATCTAATCTGTGCAAATGTTTCATACTTGATATCTGCATAATTTTGCCTTTATATTTTTCAATGATATTTTTTTAGCTGAGGCATTTGGAATTACAATAGTCTCTCAAGCGATCCTTTTTTTAATTTTTTTGGTTGCATGTAGTGATGCATACCTATCGCTAACTCATATAATATACAGTAGGAACCGAAAAACTGCACTTGACACTGTATGATTTTTGCATAGCAAATACGATTAGCACTTGAATGTTGTGTGGGTCAAGTTAAAACGGCTTTGATTTCTGATATGATTTTGAGCATTTTCACTCTGTTTGAAATTCTGTATGAAAGCACACCTACCTCTTATTCTAATTAACATATACCTCCTTGAAATACTACTCATTTCCAGGACATGGAACACTGTTATTATACCATGCGGTTCTTTAGTGGCTGCTGAATGATTCATGATTGGCTCATTGTGCTATTTTCACTTGATATGAGATTAGCTACAGTGCAGAATGCCCTATAAAACTGTCACTCATCTATCATGCCTAGCGATCACACACACTATACATTTAGACTTTAATAGTTGACATTCTTATCAAGAGTTTGAAAAGCAGAACCACAAGCAAATATATTCATAAATCCAGTTGGGAAACTATTTGGCCATGATTGTTTGCTTTGTAGCCCACATTTGTTTTAAAGCTTTCACAGTGAGGATCGGAAGTGAAGAGAGATTGGATTAGTGGTTTTACAGAAACTAGGGTAATTGTAGTCAAACATATATTTAAATGTCCATGGAGAAATCCTGAACTTGACCTCTGTTCTATCCAAATTTTTAAATTGATGCGTGTCTAAATAATACTAAGACAAAACCATGACTCGGTTTTGCATATTTATAGCCCCCCATCAAATTATGTAGAAATTAAATCATGAGTCATTTACCAATAACTATCAAGCAGGAATCTGATATTCCATAGTGTTTGTGTCTGTAATTGGCTTAAAAAATGTATGTGGGGTCTGTTTCTTTTGTTTTGTAATCAGAAAATGGACTTATCCATCTGTCATAAAAGAGATGAATAAAAATACCCTCAAATTGAAATCAGAAAATCATGTAATTTATCATTATTGCAGTTTCCATGCCACTGCTGATGGTGGCGCTAACTTACCAATGGCAGATGATTTTGACCAAAACACCCACAACCGCCAGCACTTCTGGTTCAAACTGGAATAAACATTGCATCGTGCTTAGTTTATCTTATTTTAGATTATCTGAACTTAGTTTAGCAGCCCAGGGTAGATTGCCCATCCTGGTGAAGTCTGAGACTGTGTGTGTGTGTGTGTGTGTGTGTGTGTGTGTGTGTGTGTGTGTGTGTGTGTGTGTGTGTGTGTGTGTGTGTGTGTGTGTGTGTGTGTGTGTGTGTGTGTGTGTGTGTGTGTGTGGTTTGTGCGCATGTGTTTGTTTCATGGTCACCATTTTCAATTAACAGATTTGAATTAAAAAAAAAAAAACACTGTAACACTGATGAAAGTAGATCCCTATAGGGCAGCATCTGTCAAAGGTTGTAGTCATTTTTCATACATCCTGACATATGCTCAACTTAGATAACCGCAACCCAAAAACATCATCTGGTCACTGTTGGTACCGGTAGGTTATTTTAAGGCTTTCTTCATAAGGATGCTACTGTATTTGAATTTCAATGTATCCCTATGAGACTTCAGCTGGGGATCCGCTCTACATAACTCTTGTGCGACATGGTATATGCATATGGTTGGCTACAGCATTACAAATAGAAGCAACAGCTTGAAATATAATATCAAAGCAGGCTCTGACCACACAGGAGGTGAAGATGGCCACAGATCTGTTTCATTTTGAAATGCAAAGATATTGTTGGATTGGTAGGAAAAGAGCACCTAAAATATGTGCGGTAAGTCGCGTTGTATTCCTAGATTCAGGTGATGTTTTCTAGGGCCTGTAGACTTCCAGAACCAATTGATTGTTTAGATGTTTTGAGGCTACGCTTTGTTGTAATTGTTTTAAGTGAATCTTGCAAAGACTTTGAGCAGCAAGACGTCATGAAAAGGATGTATAAAATGAAAAATTGATTGGTATGAGAGATGTCCCGATACTGGTATCGGGTACATACAACCCAAAAAGTACTCATACTTTACCAGAGTATTTTCAATTGAAAAATAAATGATATTTTGCTATTTGATATTTTTTCCATTTCAGGCTATCATTGAACATTACAATTTCAACACGTTTGCAACAAATGACACTGAAAATAAATAGGAGAAAAAGGCGGTCAAATAAGTGGTTATCAAAACACAAAAAAGTACTTGTATCACGAGTACTGAAAATTAAGTACTTGTACTTGTCTGAAAAAAAAAATGGTATTGTGACATCTCTAGCCGGTACTATCCTTATCGTTCATATAACCATTCACATCTAAAAGGCTAAGATCAGTCCAAACACTCAAAAGGTGTCTAACTGTCCCTATGGCGGTAGTTTTTGTGCATGCTGTTACTTGACTTTGGATGTTTTGAAGAAAAGCTTCAAAATGTGGTGACAGAACATGTCTGGGTCTCCCAGAGACACATTACGCTGTCCCTCCAGCAGCCCTCCACCAACCCACACTTATCAGAGCCACAATTTATAGCTGCAGTGTGAAATGTTCGCCTGCAACTCCCATCTTTGTATTTACACCAATTAGCACATAAACTCTAATTACCCAGATCAAGGCAGTCGGGAGTCCATAAATGCAAAGCGACACGGAGAACCAAGCCAGCTGACAGAGAGGGAAGGTGACAATAAATAGGGGGAAGTATCAATTAGGCATCAATGACGCGGTGATGCATGTGTGTGTGTGTGTGTGTGTGTGTGTGTGTGTGTGTGTGTGTGCGTGTGTGCGTGTGTGTGTGTGTGTGCGCGTTGCTGGGAGGTGTCAGGCGGATGAGGGAGAGGTGGGAGTGTGAAATGCGTGGGTGGTGGGGGCAGAAAGGGTCTGTCTGCAGATAGTTTGCTGCTCGGTGGCTGCGGGGGTCACGCAGCCACTCGCGCGCTGACACGCGGGCATAGCGACACGTCGACTCGATCGCGCGACGCGGCCCTGTAATAATATAACGCCGCGACGGAGCGGCAGGCAAATTTTCTTTTATAGGTGAAACGTTGTATTTACCGCAGCAGCAGCAACAACAGCGGCGGCAGCGCTCTCTGGGGTAGAGTAACAATTAACACTTACTCGTCATGTCCCTGTCATTAGCGGGACATTTCCAACAACACATTCCGATTGTGCATGTTTTTTTTCCTCCTCCCGAAGAGCCCAAGAACTTTTAATTAACGGTTGTTAAGACGATCCTGCGAGGCAGTTTTTGTCAGTTTATACTTTGCGTTTAATTACGAAGAAGGATGGAAGGATAGCGGCGCAAAAAAAAAAAAAAAGCAGACGCTTCTCAGAGCGATTCGAAATGCATCACGGAACCGCGATTGAACCTCGGGTTAATCACGATAAATTGAACTTGATCAAAGACCCACAGCAGTAAAATAGTACGGCTCGGCGTATTAATCTAGCAAACGCATAAAACAGGTCTGGCTCAGCTCTATAAATTAAACGCTGGGTGCTGCGATAATGCTGATCGTGAGAAATCCAGCCGGCGTTGGCTTAAGTAGGCTCTGAGAGTCTGAGGCCCTTGTTATCCCCCTTGTCTTGATCCGGGATGGTGTTATAGACGCTACTGTATCTGTTCACCCTCTTTCCTGTGCAGATTTCTTTTTCTTTTTTTGCTGGGATGCGGGATGGCCCAAATGATGGATTTGCAACTAAGTTGTTTACAAGAGTGTGTAAAGCATTAAAGAGCTGCCAGAAGGTCCATTAACATAAATGTTTAAATCAGACACACAAACTTATGTGCCCAAATGAAAATGTTTCCTGCATTAATCTGCCACAGCTGCCTTCAGACTAACAATTAGTGCCCTCCACGCCGCCCCACCACCACTACCAACACCACCACCCCCCCCCCCCATTGACTAGTGTTTATAGAGGAGAAAAGACCTAGGGCAGCAGATAGCGGTCTGCCATGTCACTGCTGAGACAGCGCCTTTCGCAGACAACCCACTCCGACATTCTGAGAATAATTGTCAGTCTTGTATATTGTGACGGAGCTGCTGTGAGGTTTCGCAAAGAGGAGCCGGCGTGACGGAGCGAGACACTCCATCCTCTTCATATTCCTCAATGCACCGGAGGCTTTCTGAAGAGTTTAGGGGCCAAACTGCTGGTTTAAGGCCGCCTTAAAGGTGTCTGATATTTAAATACTGTTTGTATGCAAGACCCCCTCTACCATCTTAATTTTATAAAGCCAGAGCTCCAGCAACTATAACTGGGCCTCAAAAAGTGCTATGGAATTGTCAGAAAACTTTCGCACGTGTAAAGTTTTTCTCTGCACTATGTCTTGGTTTCATACGACACCCAAAGCTGTGTCACTTTACTGTAGAGGGTTGAAAGCTAGTCCCGAATGACGATTCGGTGCAGATGTTTCTTCTGGACCTAAAATCATTTCTCTAATCCCTAACGGACACCAAAAACTTGAGAAAAAGGACCTTATGACAAAAATAGTCAGTCTACTGACTAGATCTGCTATTTCTGCAGAATGTTCCCCTCACCTGCTTTTTATAATTCCCCTGTTCTTCAGTCTTCACTTCCAGATTCACATTTCTACTTTGTTTACAATGTCCAACATTGTTGATTTTTCAAGCTGGCATGGAATGTAAACACGCCTAGTTTTATATACAGTAGCTTCAGTATTATAATGTGTCAAATATGAAATAGTCTGCATAACAGCGCCCCCACCACCTGAGGACATTGTGGTAGTGCATCTAAATTGTTCATAAAGAAAGACCAGACTGATTATATGAGAGTGGTGACTGAGGCTCAAATCTTTGAAATAAGCTTGATATGAGGGACATACTGTGTAGATTATATTGTATTAAAAACACATTTAGTAAGCATGTTATTTGCGCTTTAAACAACGAATAGGGAAGAATAGGGATGCTAGTTCAAGTATTTAAAGTACAGTTTCATGTCATTTAAAATGGTGTGTTAGCAGTTAGCCATGATCTTGTTATGCTGTTGACATCTGGCGACAGCAGCAGATTGGTTAACAATTCCTTATCTTCATCTCGTATACGGCATACTTATCTTTTCTTGGTGCTGTACGTAGAGACACATACAGTACCTCTGTCAAAAATCAATTGTTACAAATTATGATCCCCCTGCACCAACGTTTTCTGCATTTGCGTTGGTGTGTCAGAGATTCTGGAGGCGCTATTGGAAGGCACGACGCGGAGACAAATAAAGCATGTGGATTGATTCCTCCGTCACCTGGATAGGCTGTTGATTTTGGGGAGAGTTATCGCTGTTTTCCTAAGTGTTGGCGTGGAGATTTGCTGGAGGGCTGAGTGATCGATTCGGCAGCCCGGAGCATCCTAGTGTGTTTATACATGGCTTGTATGGCAGCTTTCATAAGACATTTACCCCATGATTTGCGATGAGCTTATGTGTGAATAATTAATGGCAATTAATCCTTAATTACAGTAATTAGGCAAGTCACAGGAAATTAGGCTGCAGCTGGAGAAGCCCGTGCCTAGGAAAAAGGGAGGACTGGGGCTGGGAGAACGTGCCATTTAGTGACAGTGGAGCCATGGTACAATGAGTGTGCAGCAGGGCCTGCGCCCACAGTGTGCTGTGCCTGCCAGCAGAGACATGGGGGCTACGCCGAGAAGACACAGATGCTCCCTATGGCCGCTCAGACACTGTCAGAAACGGCCGTCGCTGCTTCTCAGAAAGAGCTGCAAGGTTAAGCCACAAGGCGAACATGGCCTGTGCCTGTGTGTGTGTGTGTGTGTGTGTGTGTGTGTGTGTGTGTGTGTGTGTGTGTGTGGTGTGTGTGGTGTGTGTGTGTGTGTGTGTGTGTTGTGTGTGTGTGTGTGTGTGTAGCCACCCTCACACCCAATAAAATGTACCTATAAACCCCTTCAGCAGGGAGATCTTTGACCCCAACATGTCTTAACTTTCTGTTTTTAAGCTACCCCCGAGCAGAGCGAGTGCAACAGGTTGTGACTGATTAGCTAACGGTCAGTGGTTACTATAGCCTATGTGTCCATCTCTAATTTTCTTTTATAAAACAAGAATTTATAACTTGGATAGATCGGGGTTGCTAAGCGCTAAAAATGAAATAATTCCGCTCAGTCACAAGTCAGACAGCCGTCCACAGTTTTTTTGTCTATCTCTGATTCTTTTCCCAGAAAATGAGCTTCATTCACGGCTAATAACGAAAACATTTTTGCCTTAGTAAATTCAAAAAACAATTGAGAGACATTTACAGCTTTTTCAAATTTTTTACTTCCGCTTTTCTCCAGTTCGCCTTCAAAATAAGACTATAGAATGAAAAAGACATGGCAGAAGAACAAGTAGTTAAAGAAGTAAAAGTAAATCTGGCATGAGTTAAAGGCTGTTTGGTCACTTCCCTATTTCCCTGTGGGGATACTGGATAGGGCAGGAAAGGCTAGGTGGTGGTTCTATTCTTGGCAAAGACAGAGGAGAGGCTCTTCGCGATTCACTCGGAACTCATTTGTGCCTTTCCATGCTTGCCTTGATGAATTTCCGCTTCTTTCTGCTCCTGTTGCTTTCAATTACACTCTTATTCACAATCCTAATTGATATGCCAGCCTCAGTAGATGAACCATGGATTTTTTTATTTATTTTTTTACAGTCCATTTTGTTCGTTCTTAGTTTAACATTTTCCTATGATCAGACAAGACTTATAGTGATCATGATTAGGAATTCTGATGTTTACATATTCATTCCTGTGCCTTAGTGTAGCGATTAACATAATTTGTTATTGAGTGATTGGAACATTTTAAAATGAGCAGAGGCGTGATGGGGTTGAATTTTGGCTGATATTATTGGCAAATCAACTAGCATATTCTTTAAAGGGACATTTTGCCCTTTTCACAAAAATATATATGTTTAGAACATTTAGAACACTTTCCTGGCGTCTTTATGTGTGTAATATGTGGTTTTAGGTGTTTTACATTTTATCAGTGAGCCCAGTGTCTCTGATGTCATCAATACTACTTCCTGGACTACATGTTGTCACAGTAAGACAGCCCTCCCTCTTTCCACAAGGCAGTTCAATGCACCAAATCACTTTGGGAATTGTAGTCCTGGAAGTAGTGTCCATGACATCAAGAGACGAAGAGAGAGAGGCTCTCTACTAAAATCGAAAAGATCTAAAAAAAAAAAAAAAAAAAAGGGAAAGTGTTCTAAATCTTCTGACATACAACATATACTGTATATTTTTGCAAAAACAGTGAAATGTCCCTTTAAACCCCACATACTCTACTCATACTGGTATTTTTATCCCTCGGAAAATATATCGTGACACGTGCCTTCACTTTTAAAGTTAGCAGCAGCACGCATGTTCTATTTTCTGCGCATAGAGGGACTTTTTGCAACTAATAGGGAGTGTAAGTGACTCCAGGAAGCATCCAACTGTGATATTACATTAACCCATAGCGCCGGGCTTTGCCACGTCTGTCAATGACCGCCGAGTAACGAGAGAACATGCTCTGGGTCTTCTGCTTTAGACTTCAAAAGTGCTATTAGAAATAATGAGGATTTATAGCAAGATAAAAAAAAAACGATGCTCTTCTCCTTACTCTCAGGATCCTGTATAAGCGGGGTCATAATAATTCCATCCACGGAAGCTAAATAAGCCTCAGCGCTGTAAGGACTACGGGACTATAGGGTAATAAGATTAGTCCGTGCTTGTGGATCAGATATTACAGCACCTTCTCATTTCTCTGCCCCATTCAGAATCCAGCATGTCTAAGCTGGATGTTTAAAAACCAGATACTGCCCTTTTGTTATGATACGCTCCCGTACATGTAATGAAATCTTTTAAGCGGGGCGTTCAATGAGCATGTTATCTTGCTCTGCAGCATGCAGGGCCCCGGCCTCCTTCCTTCCATAGCAACCCCCCTCCTCCCTCCCTCTCCATAAGTAACTGCTCTTCTGTCACAGCCAAAAGCCCCCCCCCCCCCCCCCCCTCCTCGGTTTCTCCTTTGCACGTTAAGGCGGTCAGGAAGCCTCATGGGTGAGAGTCTGAGGGGTAACAGTACCTGAACCAGCAGCCATGGCTCCTCACTAGCAACCAGGAGGAGGAGGAGGAGGAGGAGGAGGAGGAGGAGGAGGAGGAGGAGGAGGAGGAGGAGGAGACGCTGGGCAACACAGTGACAAGGTCAGCATGTTCTACAGAGCTCTGCACGGCGCGCTCCTCTCTCTCTCTCTCTCTCTCTCTCTCCTCTCTCTCTCTCTCTCTCTCTCTCTCTCTCTCTCTCTCCTCTCTCTCTCTCTCTCCCTCTCTCTCTCTCTCTCTCTCTCTCTCTCTCTCTCTCCCTCTCTCTCTCTCTCTCTCTCTCTCTCTCTCTCTCTCTCTCTCTCTCTCTCTCTCTCTCTCTCTCTCTCTCTCTCTCTCTCTCTCTCTCTCTCTCTCTCTCTCTCTCTCTCTCTCTCTCTCTCTCTCTCTCTCTCTCTCTTCTCTCTCTCTCTCTCTCTCTCTCTCTCTCTCTCCCTCCCTCTCTCGCGCTATAAGTAAAATAGATGAGTCCGCGTTAGCCTGTAAACCTGCCGCGTGTCGCCTGGCAAGCTAAAGGGTAACTGTAACAAGAGCGACGCCTCCTCCTCCAATTCTCCCTCTTGAGCAGGTCTGAGTATGCATGGGGGGTCCCCTGGAATGAAAGATGGACCCCCACCGCCGCCACCAGCAGCCCCTAAATGCATGATGTGTCTCGGGGCTCGGCGGTACTAGCGCCGTATGTGTTTTATAGCCGCCGAACAAATCGCAGTCGTGTTGGATTGGGAATGTATATATCCGACGAAAAATGCGGTGAAAGCCTGCTCAAATGGCGTGGCTTTAATAGATGTGCGTAAGCCATGCTGGCGGCAATCTGTATAGTGATCTGCGTGATTGAATAATGCCTCATATAGACACCATATTAGCGTGTATGAACAAACTCTAACCAAATTTGCCGAGCGTGCGGCTTTAAGTGGGAAACAGGAGAGCCGATGTTGTTACGGGCATTCTTGTGTCTACAGTGGTGTTTACTCACATTGGCAATTAATTATTAATGCAGAAGCAGAGAGAGGTTACAGTGATATGGGCTCTGCTCAGGCTCTGTCTGCGGATGGAACAGTCAACACACTGAGAGCTTCAAAGAAGAGCAGCCCAAGCCTGCGCTTATATATGGAGGAAAGCTTATTACAGTTGAAATGTATTTCTGTTGGAGGAGCCCCAGATATTCTTTGTGAATACTATTGCCTCGAAAAATGTGGGGTATTTTTTTTGTGTGTGTTTGTGTGTATCAAGAGGCGTATAAACAAAGAGACAGTCAGCAGTCAGCACTCTCAGCTTTACTGGGTCTGACTACTGTGCATAAACAAGGACTTGTTTTTGGAAACATTGTGGAGGAAGGAAAAACCTGAACAGTATTTATGAACACATAACATGCAGGGTTTCAATTCCTGGTGTGAACTACACGCACGTGCGCCCACGCAACACACGCACGCACGCGCACACTCACACACACACACACGGTACACATTATACTGTATATATACAGTGTTGGGTAATATTACTTAGGAGGGTAATATCTTTACTTTACTTATGGCCCCTTAGAAAAGGTAATAAAGACTTATTACTTGAATCACAGAGTAATATGTTACTTATTACTTTTCCATGCCCCCCCCCCCCCCCCACCCGCAAAAGAACAGAACACAATCTGTTTAGCGACAACTTGTAGTATACATAGTGCACATGTGCTACTGTGTGTGTGTGTGTGTGTGTGTGTGTGTGTGTGTGTGTGTGTGTGTGTGTGTGTGTGTGTGTGTGTGTGTGTGTGTGTGTGTGTGTGTGTGTGTGTGTGTGTGTGTGTGTGTGTGTGTTGTGATCACAGCTTCAAAATTAAATGAATCATGATTAATCACCATTTGAACTATACAGTATGTCCAAAATATGCCAAAAGAATCTGGGGAGAAAAGATCTGATTATTTTTTTTAAATATTAATCAAAATAGGTGATCTACAAGCCTCTATAGCTCTGGTTACAGGGAGACGCACCTCGATATGTCTCCTATTCTGAATCAGATTCTGAATCATATATATATATATATATATATATATATATATATATATATATATATATATATATATATATATATATATATATATATATATATATATATATATATATATATAATATATATATATATATATATATATATATATTCATACTGTATGTGTGTCAGTGTGTTGCTCCATCAGGCCTCCTGGCCGTTGCCTGCAGCTCCTATAGCTGATGACACCTCTTGCAGTGTGCTAATGGAGGAGGACCTGTAAGGCTATCCCCTGGCCTCTGCCTGACCCCTTTGTGGAGCTGAATTCCTCAGATGTTTGTGGGATCAAGTCACTTAATCTCTAGCACAGGCCAGAGGACACAGAAGGGAGAGACACGTGTGTGTGTGCGCGGGGTGGGCACGTGCACGTGCACGGAGGAGGAGGAGGGCAAACCAAACACATAGGAGCCCAGACAAGTGCCTCTTCTTCACTCTTTTGGAAGTCAGAGCAGTCCATGTGCAGTGTGGGTGCAGAAGAACTGTAAATGTCTGCCCTGCAGGGCCGGATCTACGCATGGGCATGGGGGGGGCAATGCCCCCCTAAATGCCCAGTCTGCCCCACCAAACATGATGGCTTGCAAAACAACGCAAGATATTTCAGTGCTTATATTTAAAAGTATTTGAAACACTGTTGAAAATGCTATTACTTACCATTTTCTTCTGCCCCCCCCCCCCCCCCCAATTGGGAAATGTTACATCCGCCCCTGGCCCCACCAAACATAATGCCCCACCAACTGATGCTATTATTGATGCTCACTTGTCTAATATAAGTCCTGTCCAAAATATAAATCTTGTTGGTCACAGAACTAAAGAATTTATGAACACATAACATGCAGAGTTCCTGGTGTGAACTACACCCCCCCCCCCCCCCCCCCCCCCCTTCCCAATTGGGAAATGTTACATCCGGACCTGCCACCCTGCACTGGTGGCGTGCACCATTGTTTTACACACAGAACTAGAAATAGGCTAGGAACGCTATAGGTCTGTAGCAGCACTGCTGCTGCTGCTGCTGCTCCAGCCTGTGCTGCTTTATTATACCAGCCAGACTTAGACATTAGCCAATATGGCTCATTAAATGACACGGAATGTTACCATTTTACATAATTCCTGCTGTATCGCTGTTCGTTGTTGTAAATGAAATTCCCTTTTCTGTCTTTCTGAACGCCACCCCAGTCAGTCAGTCAGTCAGCAAGCGTTGAAGCCATTAGAGTGTTCTGCCAGCAGGCCCTGCTATATAGCACTCCTTGAAAGCAGCGATCTATAATTTCAGGTCTGTGTCACACACACACACACACACACACACACACACCCACACACACACAAAGGCACGCTCGGCGAGCCTAATGGTTCGGCGTTGGCTGATGCGAAAAGGATATAGGCGTAAATAGGAAATCTGAAGAAAAACGCCTGAGAATTAGGCGATGATGTATATTCAAGGTGGGAAGGGGGGGCTGCAATGGCGAGAGAACCAGGGGTGGGCAAGAAAATCTAAATAATGGATGTGTGGCAGGCAGGGCCACACGAAACATAAGCTTGGAATTTGCTCCGCTACTTTTTTTGTTCTCAATCACCTTGATGAAACAATTCCTGAAGGCGCTGGTTGGTGCCTGCCTTTCGACGGGGGTGTTGGTGGTGGGGGGACGGGGACCTCCACTGACAAGCTGATTTTCCACCCCCTTGGCATGAGGGGCTGCTTTCTTTGCTTAATGTTCCTGGATAAAGTGTTGCACAGAAGTAAACCAGAAGAGCTCCCCCATTCCTGACATATGTGACAGAATTTGCATCAATTATGCAGTCTATTACTGTGGCAGCAGCCAGCAAGAGAGAGAGAGAGGGAAGAGAGAGAGAAAGAAAGAGAAGAGAAAGGGGGGAAGGAGAAAGGCGGCTTGTGACAGGAGGACACACTGGCAGAAATGAGGACTTCTCTTTAAAATGCATTCTTTAGAAATAAAAATAACATTGAAGATCATTTACATGAAAGCGGCTGCATGCATGCAGCACTAAACTCAGGCAGCGCCAACCGAGAGCGTCTGGAGGTGGTTTTGACACTAAAGACTTTGGCAAACAGAGTACAGTATAATGGATAGTCCTTTGTCTCCACCTGCATTCAGTGGTACAGTCAGTGTGTTGAATATCTTACCAGGGGCAGACATGATGGGGAAATGGAGGACTAGTGGAAACACTGAGTCAGAGTCTGTATGCCAAGGATCAGGCTCCTCTCCACTGTCCACACACACAATGCCACATGTACTGGCTTGTGTTTATGTATGTTGCCGTGATGGTTGGTTTTCTGGAGCACTGTCCATTGATGTTCAGACTGAGGAATCCACTGGAAGCATTACAACATATAAATCCTCTGTGTTATGAACAGTGTTGGGCAAGATTACTTAACAGAGTGATATTATATATCACTTATAACTCCTTGGAGAAGTAGCATTACATGACTTATTACTTGGAATCAATAATATTATTACATATTACTTTTATATTACCTTTGCACCACCCCACCCATGAAAACTGGGATGTATAACAACACTATACACTGTATAGTCAGCTACTCTTAGAACTGAATCCAATTGCTTTCAATAACAAGTAATGTGTATTATGATCTGTTTTCTTGATTGTGATTTGTGAATCACTGTTTAGACCTATTTACTTTGTACTACACAAAAATAGCCAATGTACAATCTGTGCTATGGATGCAAGGTTTTTTTAAGTGTTTTTTTTAGTGTTTAGTGTTTTTTGGATGGGAACAACTTTTAACAATTATTTTAAACTGCAACTGTTGAAAAATATCAGATCTACAAGCTCATAGCGCAGCACTCAGTGCTGCGCTATGAGCTTGTAGGTCTGATATTTTTGAAAAATGATTATACTATATGCTTGTGATTATGCTATGAATCACTGTGCATCCCTACTGAAAACTGCCATGATCTAGTAGTGTGTTGAATGTATTTCCCAGGTAGTAATGGCTGATGTGTTTGGGGTGAGGCATGTGTTGCTTTGGGTGGCAGCGGCTGTAGTTCACCGAGACATTGCCCTGGCGTGTGCTATATTTGTGCATCTGCCGGCCGGGGGTTGCCTTAAAACCGTCGGTGTTGCTATACTCTGGTTCCTATAACCCCTGTGTGAGGTGGAGAGATGGCCAGCTGCGCTGTGACTGCCGCCACAACTTTTTTTCAGAGGCGGCGGGTAACTTTTTAGAACATGTCCCAGTTTCAACAGTCTCCTATTTCACTCTGTCCACAGCGATTTTCACATCCTATCCCGGTGCGCGTACAAATCTGCTGTGCCATGGTTTCTAACCACACACACACACACACACACACACACACACACACACACACACACACACACACACACACACACACACACACACACAGACGGTGTTATAGCACCGAGCCTGTCACTGCCTTTTATCCGTCGCCAACCTTCAACTGTCTGGTTTATGCGTAGTGACACTATAGCAAAGTGCTTGACTGCTTTTTTTTGCCGACAGACTGCAACACTTTAACTGTACTTAGTCATGCATCATTATGGCAGACTCAAAGCGGTCGGTGTGTCTGGGTAACGCCTGCAGATGGTGGAGGAGGCAGGACCATTTGGGAAAGGGAAAGGCGGTGTGACAACGATGCTTATTGCATGAGTAAGTGCGTGTGTGTGTGTGTGTGTGTGTGTGTGTGTGTGTGTGTGTGTGTGTGTGTGTGTGTGTTATTGGAGGAAACGCCTACCGAACCAGGAGGAAGTGTAGTGTATAACAAGTCACCCATCGAGAATAAAATGCACCTGTGTGTGGATGCATGTTAAGGCAGTGGTTTTGAACTAGTGGTCCAGGGACCATCAGTGGCCCCTGAGAGGATTACAGGTGGTCCCCAGTTAAAAGATGTACAGTTGGTAACCTAATGGACCCTTTATAGATTTGTAACTCTTGAGATCGTAAAATGATATCATTTTACACTCTCAAGAGTTAAAATATATTTAAACGTCTGAACTATTCAATTTTCAAGGATGTACACATTTAGAAAATGTAGAAGAATTGTTATTTTGACAGTTATGGCCTAAAATTGTGGACCAAAACTTGAAAACCCTTAGTTTTGGGTCAGAGAGAGCACTGAGCACAACATCAAAAGGTGGTCTGTGGCTCAATTGCTAAATAAATTGTGTGCCCTGGTATGAAAAGGGTTGAAAACCGCTGATATAAGGCAACCTCTGCAGCCCATACACGCAGCACAGACAGAGACACTGTACGCTTTTGAAATACGATATACAGTATGAAGTCTGCATGTAGGTCTTTGTTAGGAAGAGGCTTTAATGCAGGGTATTGATCAGACATTGTTTGCCGGAATCAATGGAGTCTTTGTTGAAACGGTAACTCTGTTATACTCGTATTGCTTCTTCGTAGGATATTTAACCCCCTTGTATCTCAGAGTCGTTTTTTCTCTCTTACGCCTTTGTTCTCTCCGTTGTTCTCCCTCTGGGTGACATCATCGCGGCGTAAACTGCCACTTGTCACTTTTCCTTTATTTCAACAACGTTGAGAGAAAGCTGTGACAGTCATTTCATCTGTTTTTTTTCAACAGATCTCTCCACCTCACTATTGAGCGATAAATTCTCGATAGCGTCGCGGCACCCACAGCGTAGAAAGCTCATTCGTTCAGGGGAGTTCTTACAAAGCTTCTTTATTCTTTAAGGAAAAAGGAAGAAACCATTAGCGAAATACTCGCTCATGGAGAAAAGAGAATCTTATCTTTATTCCGCATGATCATGCGGAGCCATATTCCTTTAGACATCATTATGTAAAGCCAATTTCTCTCTCACATCATTTCCGCCGCGCCGCGTCCCGCGACGTCTATATACTCGCCCATTCTTTATTACAAAGTAGGTGGCCCTCGAGGAAAATATATGCATTCGTTCCTTATGGCCATAAAATATGCATATAGGTTCCTCATTTCGTCTCCAATCTGTGTTATTCCTTTAAAAATTCACCACTGCCTGCAGTCCCCTTTAATATTTAATTTGACAACTTTTTAATCTGTCTTTTTTTTTACAGCGCCGCGATGAAGTAATCGTCAGCTGTCACGAATAGTGATTGAATCGTACAGCGGCAGACAATAGGGGCCGAAGTGATTCCAAAGGTTACGGGGGTTTTATTAGTTGTTTTGCATCGGTGATAACATTAGCTCGAGGAGGTGGTGGTGGGGGGAAAAATGTCCTTTATTCACATACTAATTCATCTCTCGTTGTTTTTTTCTTCTTCTCACGCCGGCGTTGCCCGCCACACGCAGCACAAACTGGGCATACATACAGCAGTAAATAACGTTCACTCAGAGCTGTGTTTACTAGCGTTTACTTGGTGCTCTGCTGGACAGCTTAATGAAAGAAGCAACTCAAAATACCCAGCAGCCCTCCAGACCCAGGTGGTACCGCCGCGTTTTTACAGTCGTCATCATCATCGTGTCTTTGCCGCCAGACTGACTGAGGTTAAAGGATGATTTTGTGTTTGCATGTTTACCGCCGGACCTTTTTTTTTTCAAACTGCCTACTCCAAAAAGCCCCTTCAGTTATTGTTAGAGAGAGAGAGAGAGACAGAGAGAGAGAGAGAGAGAGAGAGAGTCACAGAGCAATGATAATTACCGCCCATCTTTTCTTAGCTTCGTTCTGATCTTTAATGATCACAGATTATCCATCGAGCCTGGATAAATAATTAGCAGGGGGGAAACGTCTCGCCAATGAGCCACCAACAGATGCTCCGGTATGCCCACTCTGTCTCTCCACCAAGGTGAACGAACGCCCAGCGTATATTTATTTCTCCTCTGTTGCAGGGGCTCAGCAAGATCAGCCAGAGAGAGGAGAGGAAAGAGGAATCATTTGGAAAGCAAAACAAATAGATAATGAAGCAACTTAAATGAATGTTGCACTGGACTGACTCGGGGGAGGGGGCCCAAATGAATGGGACAGCATGCAGCAGCTCCTCCCACTTACTCTAGTCTAGGCATAGGCACCGCCACTACCACCGCCACCACCTCAAATGGCCTCTCTCTCTGGCAATCTGGCCAAGTCGGGTCCCCCACTGTGGAACAGCATGGCACTGGGAGTTGTGGAAGCCAGTCCCACCCCCCACCTCACCCCCCACACAGCCCCAGGCTGCCTCTACCTTTGGTATGCTACTCAAGGTTAAAGGCATCCCAGTTGGGTGTTTAACACCGCGTTGCGCTTGCACCCGGATGGCCCTTTTTTTTTCTAACCGAGCATTACTATCTTCAACGCGGTGCAGAGAGAGAGAGAGAGAGAGAGACAGCACAGTGCAGTGAACCTTGAGGAATGGTCCCCTTTCCTTGTATTCCCTTTTCACCGTCAGCCTACTACTACTCCCAGTTGCGCATTTTTGTGTGTGTGTGTGTGTGTGTGTGTGTGTGTGTGTGTGTGTGTGTGTGTGTGTGTGTGTGTGGAGATATTTATACAGCACACGGCGATGTCACTTCTGTCATCACCAACCTCCCCCCAAAAACGGTCTCACTGTTTCCCCCCCATCACCGCCGCCGCTGCCTCGCCATTTCTGTAACAGAGTTTTAAATCCCCATGCCCACTGTATAATGCTCGTATAAAGTAGCAAGGACTAAGTGATTTGCACCGTGTTTTTTTTTTTTTTTACTATTGGAACACAGCGTTTGTCACACAGTCGCGGCAGCTTTTCGCTGACATTCGTTTCCTAACGCGGGTGGACGGAGAGCAACAGTAACAGCGCTGAAGGGAAGGAGGGGAAAGTGCCTGCTGAGCAGTACCAGTGAATATACCTCTGACCTGGACCTGCAGGAAAAGGGAGATTTATGAAATCCACATGTTTAATACATTTCATTTTGTCCAAGGGATTTGTATCGCTTACCGCAGTATTTTTACACACTATGTATAGCCGACTGCTGCTGCTGCCGGTATTGTCTGAGGAGAATGAGGAGAAAAAAAAACCTGTCCAGTGTTAGCTGGTGGTGAAGTTTTGTTTATGCGCACGCACGCGAACGCACGCACGCGCAAGTGCAGAGAGCGCACACTTGTTCTAATGTATCTAATCCCTTGGAAATCCGCAACGTAAATGGAAAAGATAACCTCCTCCTTATCAGGGCCTGGTGACAGAGCATCAGATACAGGTGGGGTTATTTAATAAAGGACTGACGTTGTCCTGCTGCAGATATACAGGTGTATACGCTGTTGTGTGACCTCTGCGTGTTCGTTGTGTCGTCTTAACACAAGCGTGTGTGTGGAAGGATCTTTTCCTGTCCTGTAAACACACCCATTCCGGTCGTATTAGCGTCCGTTGGTGACAAACACAACGCTCCATACGGATTAAAGTGCAGAAATGGGACACTAGTCGCTGAAATATTTGCCCTTCCAAAGACGTGTTGACACGAAATGAAAAAGGAAAAGGGCGGGGCTTGCGGGAGGAAACCTCACGTTTGCTTTCTCCTGTAATCAGGTAGCGGTTTATCGCCGCGAAGTGTTTGCCTACCTAATGGTGTTTCCATTTTACGCCGAGTCTGTCATCGCCTTCCCATTTGAAGCACAGGAGAGAGAGAGAGAGAGGGACGTCGTTTTCCCGGAGCGCTATATATACCTGTAGTGCGTGCCGAGGGGCTTAGATAATAATACTCTTCCCTTTTTGTACGAATACACAGAAATGGCAGGAGGCAAAGGAAGCGAACGAGTGGGAGAGAGAGAAACAGAACTTTCAGAGCTGCTGCAGGTATAAGTCAGTGCTATAAGTATAAGTCAGTAAGAAAATTGATGCATTTAGCGCAGCCACTAAACCCTCACCTTGATCTAGATCAGTGATTTTCAACCAGTGGTCCGGGGGACACCAGTGGTCCTTGAGGGGGTTCCAGGTGGACCCCAGCTAAGATAGTAACCAAATGGACCCTTAGGATCTTTAACTGTTAAGAGCATAACATTTCACTTAAATTGCAAGGATCTGCACAATTAGAAAATGTAGAATTGTTGAACAGAACAGTTGGCCTGTTATTTTTCCAAAATACAACTTGGAATTGTAGGAAAGAACAAACAAAAAGTCTTTACTTGTGCTCTGAGAGACTCGACTCGTGGCTCAAATGCTGAATAAATAGTGGTCCCAGGTATTAAAATGGTTGAAAACCACAGATCTAGATCTAATTTCCAGGTGGAATACGAATTGTTCGTTTACATTTTAAAGTGCACTTGAGTGCTGTGTTTGACAGACACACAGGGGGGAGGTGTTTTTACGATGCTAGTCAGAAGAACACGTGAAGACTCATAATGCCCCTCATGCAACCCGGTCAACCTTCTGGGTTGCCAGCCTTGTGACAATAAGCAGTTCAACCCTGTTTTCATTCAGTAGAGTGCAAGCAGCAGACACGCGTCTGTGGCGTCTTCTCCTCTCTCCTCCTCCGCCCGTATTTATTGACTTGTTTTACTAGGACTGAAACAGGGCTCTTTTATACGGGGGGCCTGCTCAGGCTGAAGACTCTCCAGACATTTACATTATTTCTGACTGAGTTACACGCACACATAAAGGGCCACGTCCGCAGGCTAGGTAGATATATATATAAATATATGCCCCCCCAACCCTACCACCACCCCGTATCTCTCTTTCCTTTTACATGCATGCACGGGTTGCACGCGCGCGCATGTGCGCGTGCACACACACACACACACACACACACACACACACACACACACACACACACACACACACACACACACACACACACTACTACACATTGTTACATTTCCCCCTATTACCGCTGCATTGTACATAGCCAGTCGTGGCAAAAGGCTTTTTTTCTGTTGGATTTCAGGAGCAGCTTTGTATTCTTTTGAGCTCATTAATTGGCTTTTTTCCCCCCTCCACACGCTGTATGAAACGTATGCTGTTGTGTGGGAAAATAAAATAAACAAATCACTCACAGCCCATATAAAGTAATTCTGTTAGACCAGATTAAATTCTATGTATAGTTGATACTAGTCCCTCTCTCTCTCTCTCTCTCTCTCTCTCTCTCTCTCTCTCTCTCTCTCTCTCTCTCTACATATATATATATATATATATATATATATATATATATATATATATATATATATATATATATATATATATATATATATATATATATATATATATATATATATATATATATATATATATATATATATATATTCCCTATCTGCAACTGAACTGGTTTAGTATTATAAAGGCATGGGGGGGGCATCTTTCTCTCACTAATCTCCACGACTGCAGTAGAAGATAATAATGAACACCAACAGCAGAGTCACAGACCATAGTGTATCCCCCCAACCCCAATCTAAAACCTCCAGCGGTATTTACATGATATTTCATTTTTTTTCTTCTTTTTTTTTGAATAAACCTCTTTTCTCTCCCACTGTGAGGATATTGAACTCTTTCAACACAGATGTCATCTTAACCAAAGCTTATTAAAAAGATGGACATCAAAGTAGTGGGCGCCCATTTATCTTATGGCGCTCTAATTGGCCACCACAGGCTAGAGGAGAACAACTAAACTCCAAAATAGGAAAGGAAGGCGGTCTAAAAAAAAAAACAGAGGATGTCTAAAGACCTCTCTGTGGATTCATTGCCAATAAATCCCTGCGAATGTAAGCGTGGGGCGGTGGAGGGGCTTTTCTGTGGGATGGGGGGGGGTGGGGGGGTATGGAATTTCACAAATACATTATGAAATGTGATACGCTGAATTAAGTGAACACTTAAGGCCTATAGGCTGTGGGTTGGGGGTTCTTTGTTCTGTCCTGTACCTGACCTGGAACTTCACTGCTGCTTGTCATCCTGGGGGATTTTTTTTCCCTTTTCTTTTTTTTTTTTTTTACATCACAAGTAGTGACACAAGGCAATACGCTATGAAAAGGTCATCTAGTGCTGGTGGCTGCAGGGAGAGCGCATTTGAAATTACATTTGGTGAACTCTGTCTACTGTGTGTATAATATATGATATACTAGTGTTTTGAAGAATTTACCCTGCGTTTTGCCCCACCACAAGTTGATTCTTTACCTACCAGTTTCCCTGCCTATAGGCAGTGGTGATGTGGGGACGGAAACCAAAGCACACACACTTGCACCTCCCTTCAGGCAGTGTTGCCATGTCTGCTTAATATACTAGTTTTTTCATATAGGAAGTCACTAACATAAAAATTATTGGTATATTGGTATTGGTAGTTGCTTGTTGTTTTTTGGGCCTGTACAGTAATTCCTTATTATAGCTTGCGTCCTAATGTTTAAACCAGTGTTTTCCCACTTTTCTCCACGTCAAGTAACCCAGATTAATGTCACTGCCCACTGACGACCATCAGAAAATATTTTCTGCCTTTATTTTATAAGAATATGCAAAACATTTAGATTTATTCTCAACATGTTTTGACAGTTCAGCTATTTTAATTTCTGCTGGTATTCATAGACCTGGTGCTTGTTTCTCTTGCAAAACTGGCAACATAGCAAGAGACGGAGGAACTTCTGCACACACGAATGCAAAGACTTCCAGTATGGAGCTGTAAGAAAGTCGCGGATAGGAAGGCGGTTCGGCTGCACCAACTACCTCCATCACGCAAAACCGCAACACAAACCTGCTGTGAATAATGTGCTCCGTTTCCACTCAAGTGGGCAATAAAAAAACACAAAAACAAAGTCATTAATTGCGCCGCAATACAGTAACCAAATGCCATCAAGAGTGTGTGCCTCTCATTAACCTGGCACCTAATTATCTGCCTCCAGTCAGAGTCCTGACAAGCCCCGCCGTCTGAACTCTCCGCTCCATTGTTGTTGTGTTGTGTCAGCAGTCGGCCAGCCATGGCCCAGGTCCAGCCAGCCAGTTAGCCAGTCCGTCGGTCAGTTCGTCCAACAGTCAGCCGGACCGGCCCGACCCAGCCGACCGGTCAGATAACCACGGAACCGCTTAGTTATGGGGGGAAAAAACAAGACAAAAGCCTCTCCACCAGCGAAAGCTTCCCTCGTCCACACACACAGACACACGCTCTGCACCGATGTTCGTCCTGTTAATGCCTTCCCTTCCAATTAAATCTGCGACTGTTAATTATTGTAATTATGAGAACGATCAACCTCCCCATCCCCCCACCACCACCACCGCCCGCTGCACCCATCCACCCACCCTCCCCCTCCGCTGGTTGTGTGTGCGTAGTGGAGATGGCAGGGGAGCCGTTGTGTTGCTTCAGTAGTGACGCCGGGTCTCTGCTCCACTGGAGGAGCAGCAGCCCCTGGTAGTGTAGGAGGGGAGGGGGAGGGGAGGGTAGCGGCGCGTCCTGGTAGTAGCACATGACAGGGGTGACATGAGGGGGGAGGGGGTGGGGGGCATCCTCCTGGTAGCACATGACAAGGGGGTGACACCAGGGAGACTGCCATGCATGGTTCATCTGGGATAACTGGGCGAGGAAGAAGACGAAGAAGAAGAAGTTACGGCCGATGGCCACGCCTCCAGCCTATAACTCATTAAATGGTGTGTAAAGTACACGCTGGGAATAATTAGCATCAAAATAACCTTTTTTCTTCCCTCCCAGTTACCTTGGTTATTCACGGTCGCACGACAACAATAAAAGGCGCCGCGTCATCAGCGGACGCGCGGTTAACACGCATGCAGGGTCGAGCGAAAGTAGCAGTATTTTGTTTCCCAGCTGATTCTGACTGGAAATTGGGTATACTATAGCCTGGAATGAATAGTTTACCTTGATCAGCTCACCGCTAGTACCCCAAATTCACCCGAATCCATGATGGCCGCCACTGCAGGTACCAAACACATATATATATATATATATAAATTATATATATATAAGAAAGCTAGAAGACTCGCCTGTGCTGCGGGCCAATGGGGAGTGATGTCGTTACGTGACGGCCATCTTACCAGGGTACAGCATAACATCGTGTCTATGAGCAATGACCATATACTTTTTAAAATAACTTGCTTATTTTTCAACCGATTTTCGAACGGATTGGTTTGTTGTAGAAGTCAGGGAAGTCTGCATACATGCCGTTTTTAGAAGAAAAAAAAATTAAGCAAATAAGCATCCTAAATCATAGCCACGTTGATAACATTTATAATAAACTAACCCATTTGTAAATCCATCAAGTTTTAAGTGAGTTATAGCTGTTTTTGTTTGAGCTGCCATAGAGCATACTGTATTGTAAGTGCCGTGGTAAGATGGCCGCTGGTGAACTACGTCAGAGACTCCACCTCCAGCCATCTAGCCTTTAAATATATCTATCGTGCCAAATGCCAAAAATGGGCATATCTTCCAAACTATTAGTGCTAAAATTGCCCAAAAAGTGCCCAATCCTATGTTTTTCATGTGCATTAAACTCATAGAAACTATTTTTTTTTTTTAACATTTCATTCTGGCTCGTAGAATCTCAAGTCAAAATCAGTTGAGGAATAAAGCAATCCAATTTTGTCCAACGACCTCAGTGGATTTATTTCACTTTGTTTACTGGACAGACTCCACAAGAGATGTTACTTCTTTCTATATATGCGATACGTTAAGGATTCCTTTTCCCCCGCCCGCCGGGGGAGACGCTTTGCAATAGATCCGATCTGAAGCGTTGAGTATAGAGGAAGCCAGAGTGGATGGCAGGCTGGCTTTGGCAGGCTGGCTGTTTGCCTGGCTATAGTCTCTGCTCCTCTCTCTTCTCTCCTCCACATCCTCTCTGGCCTGCTTCTGTCACATGCTGTTGTTTGGCCTGAACCTGATCCGCTCTGCTCTTCCTCGCTGCTGCTGCTGCAGACACACAGAGAGCAGGGGCGGATCTAGGCATAGGCATGGGGGGGGGGGCAATGCCCCCCTAAATGCCCAGTCTGCCCCACCATCAAACATGATGGCATGCAAAACAACCCAAGATATTTCAGTGCTTATATTTAAAAGTATTTGAAACACTACTGAAAATGGTATGGGGGCGGAAAATGGTAAGGGGGCAGCTTCATCGCCCGTGTCGCTTCGCGCCACGGGCGATGAAGCTGCCCCCTTACCATTTTCTTCTTCCCTCCCCAATTGGAAAATGTTACATCCGCCCCTGACAGAGAGCAGCAGCAACCTGCAGCATCGGGGGCAGAGGACGCCTCCGGAAACGCCGCAACACTCGCGTTCAGGTGCATGTGCAACCGAGGGAAGGGAAAAAAATCTCCCAACGTATACTGTCAGAGGCGAGCTATCTGCCTTTATCAGCTGCACAACAATCGCTAGTGCTACTGACTTCAAATCTCACTTGCCGTTGCTTTAACGCAATAATGAATTACACTGTGATGGTACTTACCTTTTCCAGCAAAAGTAATGTACGTATAGCGATATTTCTCTGCCAAGATGGGTAATATGTAATATGTTACTCCAACCAAAACACACCTCATTTGTTATTACAAATGAGCTTGTTGTTGCGTGATGCGAAAATAGAACAGATTTTACCAGATATCAACAGATAACAACAGAGATGTGCAGTCTGTAGATGCTAATCCACCGCAGCATTCTGCACACATGACGTGCACTACACATTGTCACGAGTTGTCGCTGAACAGATAATGTACATTGTACATATTCTTTTGTGGGTGGGGAGCTCTGGAAAGTAATAAAGTAATACAGCATGTAACACATTACTCTTTGATTTGATATATTATTTTTTAAAACCATTCTGTGCTGTAACTTGTGGTGTTTTAACTTTCATTGACAAATAGTAGCTCATAGCACGCCGCTCTGTGGTGCGCTATGAGCCGTGAACGCCTGCTATTTCTTGGGGGACAATGTGAGAATGCAGCAAAAAATCTTTCAGTATGTTCTTTCAGAGCAAATGTTTTGTAGAATCTACAATGTCAGGATGGGTTAGGGTTGTTAAATGGGTGTTAAGGGGTCAAGATAAAGTAAAGACATTACTCACCATACAGTAATATTGCCCAACACTGAACACAAGTGCCAGTCCACTACCTGTATGTTTTTTTGGGGGGGAACGTGTTGCAATGCTTCGGTATGCAATCATCAGTACATCGATGGAGTTCTTTTATGCTAGTGGGCAGCACAATGATCCCGGTACTATTCTGTACAACAGTTCAGCCACAAAAGAGATTTCTGGCTGCATAATTTGGAACCCGAATTCCCCTTCCCCTATGAAAAGACACTGAAGGAACAGAGCAGCTCCTTCTGCTTGGGGGCAATGCAGCCTTTTCGTAGATACACTGCGAAATCTAAATGATGGACTGTCAACTCTCTTGCAGAAAATGCCACTGCAAAGAATAATCTCTCTGGCACTGGATCATGGATGGGGCTGTATGCTGTACCGACGCCGTTTTTTCTTCCTTTGTTTGTGTGCGCAGCAGACCCTCACGCGCAACACATTCCAACATGGCTATATGCACGTGACGCACACGCACGCACACATACGCGTGTTTACTTCAACACCGATGTGCAAATCTTGACGCACACATGGGCACGCGCGCATGTGCACGCGCAAACAAACACATAGATACTGCCTCAAGCTTAATCCTTCTTTCTGAGCATACAGTAAAATATTATATAGCATTAATAACCCGAATAGCATTATTCGCATCACCCCTAGACCCTTAAAATAATGCATGCTTGGCTTGATGTCTGGATGGAAGTTGTTTTGCCTGCGTGTCTGTGTGCACAGGACCTGCTGCGTGACCTGGTTTTCATGCAATCTCCATCTTCTAATTAGGAGGGCTGCAGAAAGGCTGCAACCAGAGGAGGAGTGATTAGTTGCCTTTGGGTATTTCATAAGTGGCTTTCAGTGCCACATTTGCATTATTTGCTTGGGGTCTGAATAACGAATCAACCCTACCTTTGCATCAAATTGTGGCTAGCAGCTAAAAGACCATCAATACGTGAAATATGAAATGAAACCGGAGGGTGGGGGGGGGGGGACTGTAAGCACATTGTTGCCAGGGCAGTACATAGGAATCACAGTGAAAGACAGAAAGATCTTTATTTTATATACTGTACCTATGACTGGCCTATAGAATATATCGCCAATGTCAAGTAACAACCTTGTGCTGCATTGCATGTTGGAAACTGAGGAAATTAAAAGCAATAAAATATCCTGTGTTACAGTGGAACCACACCGTAAAAAACCCAACGACTAGAACATTGACTCAATTAGAAGATTGCTGGGGCAAGTTGAAATAGACCATTGGCTCAATGTTTTGATGGTGCTATTATTGGGAAAGCCAGTTAAAAAATGTTTTGTACAATTATTTAAAAAAAATATTGAGTTAGGTGATAAATTGTTGTTGGGTGAACACCCACAATGACTGATATTGACTCAACTAACATACAGTTATTGAGTGAATTTTTTTGAACAAGTTGGTTCAACAAATTCAAACAATGTGGGCGGAGTCAGACAGAGATGGAGGCAGAACAAGGCAGCCATTGTTGTGTGCAGCAAATAGCACCACAGACACAGCCAAATGAAGCAGAACATTATTAGAATTTTATATCAGTAGTCTCTATCAGTGGCAGAAACCGAGAGAACCCTCTGAAGCACTCCGTCCCTTTCGTCTGGAAAAGCGTTGCGACGAGGTAAGAAACACTGCGTTTGCTTCTTCAACATGTTATGCTAGCGAGCTAGCCAGTTAGCTGACCTAGCTGTTGCTTCCCAACTCCAGTGAGTTTAATGTTGTTTTTCCCTGTGCGGTGTGCGCCCCGGCCCCCGCCTCCCGGTTCGGCGCGCAGTTTAGGCATAGTTTTACTGAGCTTAGGTTTAGGTTAATTGTTAGGTTTAGGCATAGTTTTAACTAGTGGGCTAACTTAGCCAGCTCACTAGCGTTAGCCGCATTCACATTAGCCACCGAGATAGTTTTGGCGCCAGATGCGGGTGCTGTTGGTTAGTTAGTTTGTTGGCTCACTTTTAGCTTAGCTAGCTGAAAAAAACGACTTATAAAATTGAATATAGCCCCCCTCAGTTGTGAAGCTCACGTCTAGCTTGGAAAGCCAGTCCTGAAGGCTTTAATAACTTATACCAGTGGTTTTCAACAGGTGGTCCACGGACCACCAGTGGTCCTTGAAAGGGTTTCAGGTGGTCCCCAGCTAAGTTGGTTAAGCAGATGTAACTCTTGAGAACGTAAAAATGAAACCAAATGGACCCTTGCGGGTCCATTTGGTTTCATTTTTACACTCTCAAGAGGTAAAATATCCATCATCTGAATTAGCCATTTTGGAATGTATCTTTTGCTTGTTTTGTTTCCCAAATCCAGCCAGGAATTGTGAAAAAAAAAATCTTTAGATTTGGGGTTTGTGGGGGCTAGAATATTCTCAAATTGTGGGCTGTGGCTCAAATCCTGAATAAATGGTGGTCCCTGGAGTAAAAAAGGTTGAAAACCCCTGCGTTATACCTGTTGTGATTTATTTCATTTCATATTAACCTGCACTAAGAAAACGTTTATGATGCTTTCTTTTATTTTGAAGATGAAGTTAAGGAAATTGATAAGTTGTTGAAAACATCCTAAAAACGAATTGCACTATTTACAGTCAAAACAGTTAAAAGAAAGAAGAGTTAGCCTACTGTTTACACTTAAAACGAAGCAATTACTTGAAATACTATTATTATTTGATGTTCTGAATACTTGACAGTATTATTTCTGCACATAATGTTCTTATTTTGTTCTAAAAGAAAATACGTTTTTGCACACTCTTATTGTGAAGGCGTATACAGGAAGTAGAACTTGTGTTTACTCCGTGTATTCTCACTAAGCAAAAAGAAGAAGAACGAACACAAGCTACGTAGCTTGTTTTCACTCATTGAAACAGTGATATTCATTTGCACAGAGACTGAACGATTCCACGTGAAACTTTGCCACTTTATATTTTTGTTTATCACAGTTTTTGTACCACATCGTTTTGTGCCTTTTTTACTGCAAGAGAAGTCAGTAAACTTTGATTGATTCTTCATTACCTCTGGTGCCGTTTTTTCATACTTTAAGAACTTTCACTTTAATACCAATACGTGTGTTTTTGTTTGCAGGGCCTTTCCCCAGTGCTGTTTTGGCATTCCATTGATTCTGCACTCACTGGACTTGTATCTGTAAGTACCTGTATCCTACCTCTGTCGTTCAAACCATCGTTCACTCTGACAGTGTACACATGGAGCAAAATGGACCGCTGTCCAAATAAGTTGTTTGGCATTAAGGAAAGCACCTTTTCCTTGAAGTATTGTGCAGCACTATTTTTCTTATGTCAATGCATTTGGTTCCATTTGTATGGTGTCAGATTTACAGACTTGTACCCTTACAAGTCTGTAAATCTGACACCATACCATACATTTGCCCAGCACCCAACTAGTGAACACAACATGTCTACAAGCTCACAATGCACCTTGAAATAAATTGGCTGTGCCATCTTAGCTGTGTTTTTATTTATTTGTGTTCTGTCATCTCAGCCCATCACAGGTCTGCTATGAAGAGTTCCCTGCCAGCACATTGTCCCCATTAACTACCTGGCCTATGTAAGTATCACCCACGTGTCACCTATGCATTATTATTATTATTATTATTATTATTATTAATCTGAAAAATCTCCCATTAAACAAAACCAATTGTTATTGTATTTTATATCACTTTATTCCTAGTTTGCCCCTGTTAGATCAAGGAATATCTACTTTCATGTTGATTGCACCATATAGGGTCTACCTTTGAGAAACCCTGGTTCCTGGGCCTCAATCACCCCATAAGTTGACTGTGCAGCCCCTGGCTTCCATCTTAACTTTTTGTCATCTCTCTACCCATGGCAGTTTCTTCTGCTGGCCCAGAAATACATCCAGTACGCTGTAGCGAGCCAGTACAGACCTGCACTGCCTACTATTACTTGCACCCTGTAAGTATCTGTCACATGTCTATTGTCAAATAATTATCTGTATTTATTTTACACCACTGTTTATATTAACGAATGCACATTATAAAATACCACTTTTTTCCTACTTAGTCTGTGTCTCATAAGTAGGAAGACTGTGGGCAGTTCTGAAATCCGTCTTCCAGTGACAGCATAGTTCAGACTTTTTAAAAAGAATATTCTTTTGAAAAAATATTGATAGTATTAGTATCCAGAGGACGGGGCCTTCCATTTTCGCATTGCAAATTTTCAGGAATAGAAAGCCTGCAGATTCTAATAGCTTGTTTTCCTCATCAATGTCACTAGAGGACGACTTTCTGAACTGCCCACAGCTCTACTGAGAGTAGAAAAAATAGATATTTTATCATGTACATTAGTTGGGACCTATTATATTGAAAAGTGGCAAAGTGGTCCTTTAACACTAGCAACCGTTTCTGAACCTAGACATATCTTATTAAGTCATGGTTGTTAATCTAATTTCATGGACCCTATCTTCGATCAAATGTAAGGTGCCATTTGACCTCACTGGCCAGTTAGTTTGCCTGGCTTATATCTTAGCAGAGTTATGTTTAATCATTATTTTTTCTGTCATTTTTCTCTAGGCCCAGTGTCACGTTTGGCAGGTCAACAGTTAAGTTGCGGCTACTGGCTCTGGCAACCTCGCATGCACAATCGGGCAACCTCGTGTGTACGTCCAGCGGCCCAACAAGCTGTCACATCTAGTCAAGAACCAAGCAAACAAGTAAGACTGTGGATGCAGTGTTGCCAGTGCGAATTTTCGCATTCTGTTTTTTTTATACCCCAACATTAAATAAAGGGCATGTTGTTTCATCTTTATCTTATTGTTGTGCAGGTATATGCAGAATTCAAAAAGAATTGCCGGGAACGTTCACCTCCTTGGATGAGTACCGTAGCTCACCACCCCACTCATGAGACACGAAGAACTCCAAAGAGTCTAGATGAGGTAAAATGGAGAATAATGTACACATGTCTTAACCATGTGAACCTGGGTGTTCAGATTTCCTCACAGTTAAAGTGTTACATTGTGGCATTGTGAGCTTGACATTCTGATTTTTCAGTAGTAACTATTTTCAGTATACATACAGTAGATGTGTATGCTGTTAAAATGATTCAGCCTATAGAATCTAGACGTGAAATGAGCTTGCCCACTTCATTCGCACATTATGTCTGAAGGAGTGAAGCATTTCATTGCTGTTTTTTGCTTTATTGTTCCTGTTTACTTTGTCATGGTTTAGCACTTTGATTTTACACATGTTGTATGAAATGGCTATAAAATACAAGTGACTTGACTTGCCCTCTGTATCCAGACAGAGATCATCAAACATTGGAGGGTGTCAAAGTTCTGCAGTATTACCGGGGAGAAGACTGAGTTGAGAGAAGGGTGGGAGAAGACCGAGCTTTTCAAGACCTGCAGGTAAATCAGAATTTCAAGGAGAACATCCATCCGTCAATCAATATCGTCAATATTGATTTTAATTTCCTTTTTATTAATGTGCTCCAGCTATAGCCAGACGGCGTGGTCGAAGCCTCAAGTCCCATGCCAACGTGTATCCTGCAAGTTGTGGGGCCTCCATGAAGCAAGCTGCGTCGAGAGCTGCAGTTGTCCTTGATGGGGGGGCAATTCTGTGACAACCTACCAGATCCCCCGACTGCCCTTGGAGTTTCTATTCGGTTTCATCTTTGCTGTCAACATCGCTTATCCCCTGGAGTGGTTAAACGTCTTTGAGGTAATGCAGAAGTTGTTAATGTATGCTGAGAAACGTGGACAAACCGACAAAACCCTCAGCTGTGGTGTCTTCTTGCGATGTACTGCAACATGACTACCTCACTTGGCAACGAAACAGGTTTTGTTTATCTGCCTTGCTCATTGGCACACCACCAGGCATCCTTTGAACATTAAGCCAAACTTGAGTATTGTCTATGAAGGTTTGCAACAGTGCATGTCTTTCGCAGTGTCCAAAAACCCTAATTGATATTGGCATATTTTCTGTAAACCCTCTTGCAAAGATGTAGCTCTATGGAAATTTACCATTTTCTCTGTGTTCTTAAAGAGAACACACACTAGGAGGTCATACTTGATGGCTATTTGTTCTCACTATGTGAAGCATGATTTTTTTTTCTTGCTGTTTTATGCACAAACATTTTTTTTTTATAAGGGTCAGTTGATTTGAAGGGTTGATCCGTTATATTTTTCTTTTGTCTATAATGCATTTGGAATACACTTTTAACTTTAAAGTATACAAAGTATACAATACCTCATCATTCCTTTATTCCACGCATGTACATTACTTGAAGTTGTATGGTGAAAAATGTTCTTGAATGTTTTATTGAAATGTCTATCAACAGCATGTTGCCACTGTTGATGCAAAACGTCATACTTTAAGATTTCAAAAACCTTAATATAATTGGTCTTACTACTGCCCATGATGTATTATAGTTAGCATAATCAGGCTGTGTCCAGTTCAGAAACTGGACCTGTAACATCATAGGATAACCTATCCACAGGTCCTGAACTGCCCAGTCCTCCTATGAGATAAAGGGGGGAAGGTGCCATTTTATCATGAACAGTAATGAGGACCAATTATTTCAAGTGGTTGAAGCGTCCTTGAGATATTCACATTTTTTCCACACTGATAATGTAATGTATACATTGTACTTTACTATATTTACTATACTGTTAGCAATTTTAAGACCGGTGTTGCCTGGATTCTGTTCCAATGTTGATTTGTAATTGTTTGAATTTAAATGTCTACTTTAGCACAAATAAAAAAAAATAAAGTAAATGTGTTTTTTTATTTCATTGTCATATTTAAATGTTAATTCAGTTAATCATTATTAGAATATTCACTCAATTATTACTGCATAACAAATAGTTGTAATGACTAATACATTCTAGTTGAGTGAATGTAGAGCCAGCAGTCTTTCGTTCTGTCAACGATGATTAAGCTATTGGCTGAATTAATAGCCAACAAAGAGTTTGTCGTTCAGTCAATGTTTTAAAATACTAATTGAGTCAACTGAAAATATTTAGGGGAACGCGTAACCCTATAAATAATCAGTTTAACCAACTTTTTTTTTTTTACAGTGGAACCAATGCAGTTATTATCTAGTAACCGATAATTGATAATTATTTTAAAAGGATCCCTGGCGAATAAGACAAATGTGCCTTAAAGCACTATACTTGCCTCCTATAGCTAAAACGTAAAGATAAAGACCTTTAATATCTAATTTCTTTCATAGTTAGAGAATCTTTCATAGGAACTTCTCCTGTTGCATGTTGATGATGTCATACAGTATGTCCATGAGTAATCCAGCCTTACGGAATTAAGGAATGAGTGATGGATTGGATGTTTATTAAAGAAATAATATAAATGAAAGTGTTCTCTATTTTAGTTAGCTACTGAGGGCAAGTGTAATGTTTTATTTGTCTTTTTAGCCAGCTATGATTAAACATCCATATGATAGCCAATCGACAAGCTCACAACGCGTCAGGAATGCGACGCAGCATACAAAGAAGTACGACCCATATTTCATAAATACTTTGAAAGGGAGATACAAGCTTCCTCCCTAACAACAACAACAGCAACAGCGTATATTTCACAGCACATATTAGTCTATACAGACATGGTAGGGTGGCTCATTGGACTGAACAACACACAGGAGCGTTACTAAAAGTGCTCAGTGCTCATTCCGTGGCCAGTGGAGCGCGTTGCGGCAGCGCAGGCCCCTCCATGCCGGAGCCCCCATGCTGTACGGTGTCCTGTAGGGTCAGTCCAGTGTGCTGATCTGTAGCGGCGAGGTCTCGTCCACTCATTTGCCCCCGGTCTCCATCCCCCCCTCACCCCCCAACGGCCGCTGCGTGCGGCCACTATATATATATGGGCTAGGGCCCTCCGGTCAGCCATCACTGCACCACTTGGCCGTTTGCCCACCTCCAGTCTTAAGAGGGCATGAGGAAACAAAGCCGGGGGCCATGCAGTCACACGTCACATCCACATACGGAAAACACATCGGGCGACGTACGTACGTACGTACGCGCGCCATCACAGCGAGTGACAGCGGCTCTTGTTTACCCCGGAACCCTCCCTCTCCTCCTCCTCCTCCCACCCCTCCTCTCCAGTCTCCTTTCATCCTCTCTCCTGGACTGTCATGTTGTGTGTCACTTCCCACAAATGTCACTGTCCCACCGTCCACCGTGGGACAGTGATTAATTTTGGTGGTGGTGCGAAGCAAAGGGAAAAAAAAGAACACGTCTTTGAGATGTTTGTTTGAGGTTTGTCGTGTCCCACCCCCTCGCCTCGCCCCCCACAACCCCCCAACCCCACTCGACGACGCGCCTTCGAGTTGCCATGTCATGTCAAGGAGTAGGCACCAAGCCACACCCCTGTCGTCACGCTCTTACCCAATCACAACGCAACGCTCCTAGTGGTCGGTGGGGCTGAATCGTCAGCGCCATGCAGGGGACAAAAAGGGCTGCACCTGAACCAGCAGAGATCGCCTTCTCTTGACCAACAGTGGCGTTTCTAAGCCATTTCCAGGGAAAACCTCCTGTGACCATCATACCTATGGCAGGCACAGTAAAATGGCCAAGGGGTAAAATGATGAAATATTTTTAAACTAAAGAACATATTATGTGTTTTAAATTCTAGTTATAGAGGACAAGTATAACGTATTTATCCATGTGAGGCTTATTAGCCTGGGATCCTTTTAAACCATGTCTGGTGGTCGCCTCGTCGCCCCCCCTCTCCCCTCATGACGCCCCAGGCAACTGGCTAGTCTGCCTAATGGCAAAAACGCCCCTGTTGACCAGTGCCACTTTTTGTCGCTCCCCAACCCACCCCACACCACACCACACACACACACACACACACACACACACACACACACACACACACACACACACACACACACACACACACACACACACACACACACACACACACACACCCTCTTCCATGCGTGCTGTCTGTTTGCTGGCGGTGGAGCATGATGGGAGAAGTCTTGACCCAGCTCTGGGGGGCTGCAACACTTCACTGTCAGCCGCGGCTGATTAGCTTATCACTCACCGCACTGGGAGGAAATATATCATCATTCTAGACAGGGATTCCCTCAGTTTAAGGCCTCCGTTCCCCTGCACTTCTGCTTCTGCTTCGGTATTTAATCGCCGCACTCGTACGCTCCGCCGTCGCCGGGCGAGAAAACCAATCGTAGAACTTTCACCCTGTCACGTTGTCGGTTATGGAGATAGAAGAGCCTTGTGTCGATGTTGTGTCGTTACGGTTTAAAGTGGAGAGAGACTGCATAGGACTCTAGTTGGTCTGCTGGCATGTGCATTAGAATAGACCTTGCAGTATAGTAAGCCCCTCCCAAAAACTGCTACCCGGTCCAATCATAGCTAAGCATCACATAGACATCCACCAATAGTTTTCCTATATGATAATAAAACATTCTTTTAAAAAATAAATGTCACACATATTTTTCCATTGCAGATATGCTTCGTCGATGGATTTGGAAGAGATTTTGATGGTCTGCTTATAGAAATGAGTCAGTATTTAATGTATAATGTACAATACATTTACAGTGGAATGTATGAGCAAGTCTGGAAACTGTCCAACCCATGATGGTTTGACTAGAGAGAGGGGGCGGGGCTTACTGAAAGGTCTATTGTGTGGCATTACGACTGTCAAAAGTTTTTGTTTCTCTTTGTCTCAGGGAAAAAGCCTAATGAATGAGACATGGTTCTTCAGCTCACTCAGGGACAGAAAGTATAAAACATAGAGTGGCAAATGTGCTCTGGCTTCCTCCACGGTGCCGGTATCAGGTATGGTAATTACTCTGCCATTAACATTGGGAATAGCTAATGTGTATTAATGTGTTAATGGCATGTTAATTACTGTACATGCTTGAGAGAGAGAGAGCCTGCAGGCATTTCTCCCGGATTCTTTTGTGCCATGTGGATGTAGGCCAAGCTTTAAAAAAAAAAGACTTTAAGAACATCAATGAAAGAGGATCTTCATATGTTTCATTTGTCAGAACAAAAAAGATTTTCAATGGTAATTTGATCCAGCCCCGCCGCTCCTAGGAGCTGAGAGCCACTGATCCAGGCGCCACGACAAAGAGAGAGAGATGATATGAAGTCAAAAGGAGCCCCGTTTGGAACACACGGGGGCTGCAGTGACACTGGTCTCTTTGTGATATGGATACGCTAAGCCCTCTGTGGAGTCTCCAGTGTGTTGCCTGCTTGGCAGCGGCTTCTAATAACACGGTGGATTAGAGGAGACTCGGCTCCTGTGAGTGCCAAGCCAAGAGTTTTAGGCTCACCTTGGAAGAGCACCAGTAACAGGCTAGATGCCACGGTTCTGTTCCCCCTGCAGCACACGGACCCTGCTCCTATAGCAGTCCCCTCCATAGCCTTGAGAGAGCAGGGCCGGATGTAGGCATGGGGGGTGGAGGCCCCGACTGCACCCACCAAACATGATGACATACAAAACTACTACTGCTTCGACCTAATTGCAATCGCGGCACCACTAAACCAACAGCACTTCATCATTCAAAACAGAAAACTCTCTGAGTCATACCTGGCTGTTGATCTGTCTGTTGCAACGTCAACAACAGCTGATGTTGTTATTGATGCTTACTTGCCTAATAAACAAGCTTTAACCGAAAATGCCATTTTCTCCTGCCCCCGCAATTGGGAAATGTTACATACGGGCCTGCTTGAATGAGAGAAGAGAGGGAGAGAGAGGAGAGAGAGAGAGCCGGTAGAGAGATGACCTTTGCAAATATTGACAGAAAATAAATTCTGTTTCGATCAGTTAGCTTTGGGAGACCTTTTCGGATCAATGCAATTAGATGAACGGGGTGTCAATACAGCCATCCAGGCAACGGGAGGCACAGGCAAGGGAAGGGAAAGGAGGGGGATTGCGGGGAGGTCAGGGTTAGGTGTGTATTGAGCGGGATGTTTTGGTAGCGGCACAGAGTTAACAGAGTCTTGCACGGTGTGTATGTGTTGTGTTGCCAAACACAGCTAAGCACACAGATCCTGTGTCTTGCATCGTTGCATCGTTTTACGAATGTGTTAAAGAATAAGTGGTACAGTACATGGTCCCTTATCTGCTGGGCAAACTTATTATTATTTTATTTCTTTCATAAATGGAGAATTTTTCACCCAATAGAGACAGCTTTGTCACAGGTTGATGATGTCATCTATCCTTGTGTGATCCAGACCTAGGGAATAACATGGGATGCTAATAAAAAATAAAACAACTACTTTGATGCTCATTAACTTCATTTTTTTCAGAATAAGCATTCCATTATTCCAAAGGACTAGTCCTCACATGGACGTACCATGACATCATCAACTTATGGCAGGAGCAGTCTCTATTGAGAGAAATATTTGCAATTCATGAAAGAAATACGATATTTAAGATGTTTGTATCTTTACATTTTAGTTATAGAGCTCAAGTATAATGTTTTAAGGCATATTTGTCTTATTAACCAGGGATCCTTTTAAAGAATAATCATTGTGTGTAATCTTGCATCGATTACACACAAGTGTAGGGAATTGAATTGAATTGAGTCGAGTCGAGTCGAGTCGAGTCGAATTGAATTGAATTGAATTGAATTGAATTGAATTGAATTGAATTGAATTGAATTGAGTTGAGTCGAGTCGAGTCGAGTCGAGTTGAGTTGAGTTGAATTGGTACATGAGGGATAACAAAAACAATTTACTATACCACAAAAAAAGATTCAAGTCATTCATTAAATTCACTCACAGTGCATTGCATTGCAGCGCATGTCCATGCAGTGCCGTGCATTGCTGTGCACTGCCATACAGTGGAACAGAGGTGGACGGATCCCAGAAAGCTCCTGCCTGGCTCTTCAGTAAAGCCACATTAACCCAGCAGGACTCTGTCTTTATGGGTCTCCTGCTCACACTTCAGTGATGAGAGTAAACAAGCAGCGTGGCCAAAGGTCAGCTAAGCCCACAGAATAGAAGAGGGCACCAGGGGCGTGGGGGAGGTGGTGGGGGAGGTGGTGGGGGGAGAGGAGGTCTAGAACAGGCCCGAGGCGGTGCTCAGATCGCTGTCAGGGCTTCAAGCAGCGAGTGATGTACGAGACGACAGCACCCCGAAACCGGAAATGATTATAAACCGGGGGAACAGGGAGGAGAGTGAGAGAGACGGAGAGAGAGAGAAAGAGGGCCTGCATTGTCTTTATCTGTCAAATTTGTTATTTCCCTGGATCAGATACTGACAGTGAACCTGTAAAAAATGAAAAGAGAAGCCACCCCGGACTGATAGGAGGGGATTAATCACAATGTCTCCTTTGTCTCCGCCGTGCAGGAGAAATGAGCCGCGGTCACGTGGGAACTCTAAAGGCCCTTTTCTCCTCCGTGGAGCTACTGTACCTGACTCTGATAGCATTGTGCCACACACACACACAGTACACTATGGGGCACACTACTATTTCATTATTGTGAGTGTTTGATGATACGATAATTAATGGCGAACGCTGTGTGTGAGATTACTGTGTAAGCCAGGCAGAAATGTCAGTGCATCTGTGTGTGTGTGTGTGTGTGTGTGTGTGTGTGTGTGTGTGTGTGTGTGTGTGTGTGTGTGTGTGTGTGTGTGTGTGTGTGTGTGTGTGTGTGTGTGTGTGTGTGTGTGTGTGTGTGTGTGCTGTGCATCCCACTCCCTATTTGAGCATACCCACTTATGGAGTGTAGATGGGAAGTGAAACCACCCAAGCTTTGTACCTGGTTCTCCTGCACAGAGAGAACCCGGTAGAAATCATCAGTTGATTAATACAGACAGTAATATTTGTCACCCAAAACCATGGTCTGATGAGCTCTGCGTGGAAGACTAGCGAGACCTGGCTCCCTGGCTAATAAGGCAAATGCTGTATACTGTTATATCTATTTCTTTCATAAATTGAGACTCTTCCACTCACTAGGAACCACTGCTGTCGCATGTTGATATGTCTATGTCCATGAGTGTGGTCCAGCCTTATGCAATGTATGAAATACTCATGATAATAAAAAATAATAATAATATTCCTTTGGTGCTTATATAAAATTTAGAAAGTAATATGTTGTTTTTATGTAATATGTTTTTTTATAATATGCATTTCATATATTCCTGGGTGTACTGGGTCACACATGGACATGTGACATCATCAACCTGCGCCAGCAGCAGTCCCTTGTTTATTTTAGTTACAGAAGGCAAGTATAACGTTTTAAGGCATATTCATCATATTAGCAACATGAGAAAGGAATAGAGTCTGCAACACTGGTAAGGGAAAGCTCCTCTGGTTTATAGTAACATAACAAAAATACTGTTTTGTTTTATTCATTCATTTATTCATTGCCGCTCTAAATATCGTTTAGGATGGTTTAGGCTTTGTGAAATACCTGGTCCACGGCGATATGGATTGTGTACATGAGTTTAGTATTACCGGCAGGTTTCACCAAGGTGACATGAGCAGTGCACTTTTCCCTGGCAACGAGATTAATTCCACTTTGACTGCGGCTGTGGATTACAGTTAACACCAGTGCCCAAACTTGTTTTAATACCCATATCAACAGACAAAAAGGGATAAAGATTTGAGCAGGCAAGCAAGCAGAGCAGCAGCATCCGCAGCGCCGGGAATGTGTGACTACACTATATGGCTTTGGAAGTTCCTATACAGATTTGTCAGCCACACAGCAAATTAAAGATATTATCTTGCTCAAGCCTATTTTGTGGAAATTGTGTGATGATGCTGAGCTTAGACAGTAAATCCACAATCTCCAGTTGCCCTCGCTGTATCAAATACAAAGGTATTTGATACAGCCAGGGAGAGCGAGAAACCAAAGAGAATATTAAAGCAAGGATACTAGCACTTTGGAAAATACCACTAGTTGTGGTGCATTCATATGGCGCTGCAAATTCCACAGGGCTTATTTATCCATTTCTAACTCTGTGCAGTCTATAATGTATGTAACCAAATGGACCAGTAAATTAGTTGCAGTAGGAAACAATTATGGCTCTGTAGATCAGATAGTGTACAGATTTAACCAGGTCCATTTGTACACATTCAGAGTCACAAAGCAAAATAAGACACTGGATCATGCTCCCCAGCTTAAAGGGACTCCACCGTGAAAGATATTTGGTGTTTTTATGTACCCCAGTCTATTTTTATATGCCCACATAAAAAACAGTCAGACCTTCATTGAGAAATCTGTGATTTTGTGTGTGTCTGAAATGGCGCCTCTCAGATAAAAACGTTAACTGAAATGGCTTGGAATAGCGCCCTGAGAGGAAAATGAATGATCTGGCTGGGTATGAAGAGTTATTATTAAAGGACAATGTGTATATAATAAAATGATTTTAAAGTTATGGTGGATCTACTTTAAAAAGGTTTATTCAGGTTTCTTTACATAAATGTGACGTGTCATGCTTTAAACACCTGTCGGGGACAATGTTGCTTCCATAAGTGCTATGATAGACTCCCATTCACAAACAGTAGATTCCACTGTTTTTCCACTGAGAGTGAAACAGGAAGTAAATTGGCTGCTCCAGGAGATAGGTTGTTTTGCTGTGTCTCTTGTTTGAAACTGTTATTTTGCCTGCTATGCAGTCAAAACTCACTATAAGGATCTAAATGGAGCATGCTTTTCTCAAAATGGATTATTTTGAGAAATCAGCATAGATTTTTATGTCAAACAACCGGTCCCTTGTTTATACAGTACATGACTAGTAGCTGCACCCACTGGTACTGTATATATGATTCTGGTGTCGTTTGTAGGCGGTCTTGGCATTATGGGTGTTAATTGTTTTTTTTTCTACACTGGAAACTGAACCAAATGGACCCCAAATGCCATTTGGTTTCATATTTACACCCTCAAGAGTTAAAATATTCATTATCTGAATTAGCGCAAGTCTACACAACTAGAGAATGTAGAAGATTAATGGTCATTTTGATCTGTAGGTTTGCCTGTTTTGTTTTCCAAATCCAGCCTGGAATTGTGGAGAAAAGCAAAAGAATTCTTTTGTTTTGGGGTCTGTGGGGCTAAAATGTCCTCAAAGGCTGAATAAATAGTGGTCCCTGGTATCAAAAAGGTTGAAACCCACTGATATACTGTATAGAAACAACACTCACTGGTTATCCACTAGCTGCATAGTGTATAACACACGGCTGCATGTACGGTGGCAGCAGCGTCTCAGTGCAGACTGCAGAGAGACAGCACAGTGTTTGGTTATGAATGGCCTTCCTAGGCCACCTTGGCACAAATACACCCTGGTGGACTCCGGCTGGGGGCTGGACGCTTCTCGGGGGCAGCGGCGGCCGCTGTAATCATTTTTATCCCGCTGATTTCCCAAATAGAAATAGACACCTATGATAAAAGTGTCACGGCCACTCGGCGTGTCAACGGCCTAACAGGATTACGTGTCCCATTCGAATGTTTTTTTCCTTTTGCCATGAATGGCCACATTATTGCTGGCAGGAACTTTGTGGTAATATATGGTAAGAGACAAGTAGCTCTTTATGGCCCTGTGATTATTTGGTTTGAATGAAAGCAGTTGATTTATGCCCATTTAGCTGAAAAGCCCTGTAAATTCCCTGGGCTGCATTTCTACCCTGCATGGAGAGTGAGTGGTGAGTGGAAGTGACAACTGGGTTTGGTGGTAGAAGTGAGCACTGTGTCCCACAGTTATATTTAATATACCTGACATGAAAAACGTGCCTACCTGCTTTACCACCACAACCCCGCAAGCACAAAAGGGGAAAAAAGTGCACAGCCCTTTGCTGAGCTTGCGTCCAATCCAAAGCACCCTGGCGTAAACAACGGGAATGGAGGAAATATGAAGCGGTTGTGGCACACAAAAACCAGCAGCTATTAGGAAATGTTTGAGATATGTAGCCAGTCATCTGGCCGGTCAGCTTTTGAATCATGAGCCGTGGAGGGAAAAGAAAAAAAACTGGAAGGGGGAAAACGGGTTCGAGCCTGTCCAGAAAACGGAGAGAGAGAGCAGAGCGTTTGGGGTGGTTGTTTATTTCGACGGCGTTGTTGTGGTGGATGAGGGTTAGTGGAGCCGAGGCGAGGAGAGCATATTGTCCACATGGATGGCTTTGGCGCTCGCATGCGAGGCCTGATGGAGTCTTGTCCAGCATCTCAATGTCTCCGGCACAAATGGCCACATTCATCCACTACCCCTCTCACACCATTACACCTAAAAGACTGACTGGAAGCCAGCTGATCCATAAATAGGAGGCAAATTTGTTTTTCGGGGGCAGTTGCAGTAGCTGTTGTTGTGGGGGGAGGCGGGGGGGGGGGGGGGGGGGGGGGGGTTGTCAACAGAATGGAAAAACACAGAAATAAAGGGAAGAAGTTTATTATTATATTTACAGTATATGTTTCCTGATTTACTGTAGATCTAGGCCTATTTTTTATTAAATGGTTGGTGTGTTTTGAAGAGCGATTGTTAAAGATGAATCGCCACACAAAGAGGGAGAGACGGAAACAATAGACCTAGAGAATGTTACGGCCCATAAGGCTTTGCGTTTGTGTGTGCAGAAGTTCCTCTTTCTCTTGCTGTGTTGCCAGTTTTGAAACAGAAACAATTGTCCAGTTCTATGAAGTCCAGCACGAATGAAAATAGCCAATCTACAAGCTCACAGTGACATGTTGTGAGGTTGTACATCGGTCATTTAAAAACACATTGAGAATAAATCAGGATATTGTGAATATTTTAATTACATTTTCATAAACAAGACAACATTTAATAAAACAAAAACACAGTATTTTCTGATGCTTGTCTGTGGACATTTCCATATTAAACGGGGGTCAAAGACATGGAGAAATGTGGGGGAAAACACCGGTTTAAACATTATGCAAGCTCAAATAAGCAAACAGGGTCAGTCGGTCAGACGAATCCACCCTTTGAAAGGGTCTCACTGACTGCGTGCTGGTTACCCGGTTACACAATAAAGTCACTAATCTTTCTCATTTGGAAATCCAGAGGACTGGGCCGTATCGTAATGAAGCTGTAATGAGCTGTTGAAAATCCTTGAATAGCAGGGGGGATTATTGAATTGAAACAAGCCCAGTAATCATAACATCAGAATGGCCACTCACTATTTACTCACTGCCCATTGAGACACATTTTTCCCCCCTCTCCATTTATTGGACTGAATAGCTCGAGCATGTGTGTGTTGTTGGTGTGGAGAGGGTTTAATTTGGTTTTAAAGGAGAAGCAGCGGGCTTCTTTCTTTATGTTTTAATCCCTGGTAAAGCCGTTGCATGCAGGTGTGCCTGTCTGCTCACTGCTGGCTGATTGGGACCTGATGACAGATCGGCTGGACCAGAAGAAACAGAGGGAAAAAAGTACAAACGCAGGAAGTCATTCTAGCATACCAATGTTTCAGCAATGTTATTATATTGTCAATTCAATTCAAAGGAGCTTTATTAGCATGAGAAAACAAACGTTTACGTTGCCAAAGCATGTGTCACATACACAATACAATACAAGATCAGTTGAAAATGGGGAAGGTATATACAGTTGGAGTGGGTACAGTTATGTCACACTGCATGTTATAACAGGGCATAGAGTCTTTTCCCCCTTTTTTCTATCTTTAAACAAATAGCATCAATCATTTGCCTATTCAGGACACATTTTTGTCACATTTTTCCTCAATATTATGCAGAAAAAGAATTAACATAAATGTAGCAGCTCTGTTTACTGGATAGTACGTCCTGGTAATATTCCAAACGCCAATCTTTTGTCACGACAGTTCGCAAATCTTCCTGCTGTGTTTGACATTGTTGTATTTCTCTTTTTGTCCGGCTCTCCTCTTTTGTCATAGGTCATAGTTTCAAACTCACGTTGAGTGTGTGTAATTTGTATGTGTCTTTGATGTCTTGGTGTAGAGGGCAGGTGGTTTGTGTTATGTTGTGTGCAGTGGGTGCATAGTCTGTCTTCCCTTGGAAGCCAGCGTTTCCGCCGCGTTATTATATTGTCATGTACCACTCTGCGAGCCTCGTAGAAATCTACAAATACAAATAAAGGCCCATTTAAAAACGGCATGCTTTTAGTGTTCCTAGCGTTCAGATAAGAACCCTCTGTAAGACGCAGAGAGAGAGAGAGAGAGACTCACTGGAGGTATAGTTCTCTGTTTAGCATCCTTCCGTTGAGTAGAAGTGCCACTTCACCATTGAGCATTTGTCAGTTTATGGATGTTGCTGTCATGTCAGCCTCGCCGCCGTACGCACAGAGTGCAGAGCGCTGTGTAAATAAAAGGAGAACGGGGGGTGGGGGGGTGCTTGGGAAAATGGGCGACAGGAACACATACAGCACGTACACACGGGAGGTATATACCCACCCACCCATCCACCACCCCAATACGCACCCGCAGGGGAATTGTACGTGCACACACGACGGGCGGCGGCGCAGATGGAACGCTATTAATTGCCCCTGCCAATTCCACACAAGCTTAACCCTTTAAAAGCCGAGGGCCGGTTCCGCAAACCTTCTGCCTTCTAAAGCAGTAGTTCTGGTGGTGCCGTGGTACTTAGAGCTCTGTTTAGACTAGTCAGTTCGAGTGGTGGCCTGTCCATGACAGATTTGGGTGGTGCTTACGATTTCAAAATTTCTGTAAAATGTTCAAGATGGTACACACTTGCAATGCGAAACGAAGTCGGGGCGGATCTAGGCATGGGCATGGGGGGGCAATGCCCCCCTAAATACCCAGTCTGCCCCCCCAAACACGATGCCATGCACAACAACCCAAGATATTTCAAATTAAAGTGCTTATATTTAAAATGATTTGAAACACTACTACTGCTATACTAACTAGAATTTTGGCACCACTACACCAACATTTCATCATTGAAAACAGAAAACTCTCTGAGTCAGACCTTTAGCTTTATGCATGCTGCGTGTCTGTTGCAACTTCAACAACAACTGATGTTATTATTGATGCTTTACTTGACTAATAAAAGTCCTGTAACCGAAAATGGTATGGGTGCGGCTTCATCGCCCGTGGCACGAAGCGACACGGGCGATGAAGCCGCCCCCATACCCCCTCCAAATGGGACAAGTTATATCCGCCCCTGAACAAAGTGACACATGAAACAGACGTCATCGCAGTTTCATTAATAAGATACGTTTATGGACACAATAAAGTTACAAAGCCTGTTCTAGAAGTGCTTCCCTAAGCCCCAAACTTTGGTCTTAGGGTTTTTTACCCATAATGACTCCGGTCTAGAGGAATGCTAACCCTAATGGCATAACCCACGCCATGTGATTTGCGTCATCTTTTTTTCGCCCCTTATGAGGGTAGTTGAACCGGCGCAGGCCTGCTGTGCTACACAGAGACTGTGTCCAGGTGTGTTGAGTTAATGCTGATGCCAATGACTTCACCATCTGGTGTACTGTAGGAAGGAGAAAAAAAAGAACAACTTCGAAGAGTTGGTGATTTATGCCTGTTGCCATAGAGATATACACATAGACTAACTAGCATACATGGATGTGTAACCCCCGGTCCCCCCTCACACTTGACAGTTTTGCAGACTTAATGCATGTATTGTAATTCATTCAAATAAGTGTTAACTATACTTCTATGTAGCTATACTTCTTCTTTTTCAACCGTTCTATACTGTACTTGTGGTATTTTAACCATTGAAAAATAGCAGGCGTTGGGGAGAATGTGAGAATGCAGCACAAATCTTTCAGCATGTTCTTTCAGAGCGAATGTTTTGTAGAATCTACAATGTCAGAAAGAAATGGGTTTTAATAGTTGCGTAGTGAGTGAGCCACATAACTATGTAAGCCAGGAAGAAATGTGTGCGTGTGTCTGTCTGTGCGTCACACACCATATTTAAGCATATATGGAGCGTATATGGGAAGCGAACAGCAGACATGGTCTTACTGGTGGTAGTAGTAGTAGTCACTCACTGTACTGTACTGCATTCGTCATGTTGTCATACCAAATCATATTCAGAAGCATTAACTGACTCCTGCTCTCTCTCTCTCTGTTCCCTCAGGTCTCAGCATCCGCGGTGCCCAGGAGGAGGACCCCCCGGACCCCCAGCTCATGCGCCTGGACAACATGCTGCTGGCGGAGGGCGTGTCGGGACCAGAGAAGGGCGGCGGTTCGGCGGCGGCGGCGGCCGCAGCAGCCGCCTCGGGGGCGGCGGGGGACAACTCCATCGAACATTCCGACTACAGAGCCAAACTCACGCAGATCAGACAGATCTACCACACAGAGCTGGAGAAATACGAACAGGTGAGCACCGCTGAAGTTCTGGAGCGTTATGGAGCTGCGCAGTCCCGTCCCTCTCCCGCCCAAAAATGAATTCACCGTTCATTTTGCTCATAGAATTTTCAACATGATTCATGTAAAGGCGATTACACCGCTGACAAAAAAGTCAAAGTCAAAGTCCTCAGATTAGTCACTCACGTTACCGCAGTGAAATTAGTTCTCCGCTTTTGACCCATCTCTTGGAGCGGTGAGCTGCAGCGTGCGCTCCGCTCGGTAATCATTAGTTGATTTGACCCCCAATCCATCCCTTTGATGCTGAGTGCCAAGCAGGGAGGCATTGGGTCCCATTTTTACAGTCTTTGGTATGACCCGACCGGGATTCGAACCCCGGCCTCCCAGTTCCAGGGCGGACACTCTAACCACAAGGCGATTACACCGCTGACAAAGACAACTCTGGTCGTATCAAATCATGGCAACAAACCCAATGTTTTGGTACAATCAAATAAATTGTAAGAAGAAAAACGATCCAAAAAGTGTTGTATCCTGCCGTTTTTGTTTTTCTTCTTCTTGCTAATAATTTTATCGGTCCAAAATGTTGTGTTTGTTGTCATGATTTAATCACGGCCCGAGTTGGCTTTGTCCGCGGTGTGATTGTCCTTACATAAAGTGTTTATGAAAAGTCTATGAGGAATATGAATGGGGAAATTACTTCTGGGCCGCGGGCATCGTCATAAAAGGAGTGGGACTGCTCAGCTCTCTAGTTGTTTTACGATGCTGTTGCATGCATATCGAGTCATGCAGCCGATCTACAAACTCACAACTCAATGTGGTTGCAATGCGGTGCATTGCGAGCTCGTAGTTCGGCTTGTCGATCTCCCATGGCCTGGAAAAGTGGACAGCAGTATCTCAACTGTGCTATACTCATTTAATAATATACTTTAATGTCATGTGTTTCTCTTGCATTGATGTTCCAGCCCCCGCAAGGTTCTACTTCGCATAAGACCAGGGCCAGAGCATTAATGTGGGATAAATGCACTGAAAATATATGCATGACATTCGAAATGTTCCCATTGTATGCATCGGAAGGTTCCCCCGGTTTGGAAAAAAAAGAACTGCGGGTGGAATTACAGTATGTTAAGTCATTGTGCTGTAGTTGATTGGAAAAGGTCTGAGAGTGATATTGTGGTCTTGGTGTTAAATGCGAGTATGATCAGCCCTCTCCAACCTAGCACTTTGAGCTTGGCATTAAAGCAGGGCGGCATTATGGGTTGAAAATAGAAGGTGTAACAGTGATGCCTCAGCAAGCCGCTGAGGTAAATTAGACTAATTTACTCTCTTGCACTTTGAGAGAGAGGAGCAGGAGGAGGGATTGCGGGGGCACACACACACACACACACACACACACACACACACACACACACACACACACACACACACACACACACACACACACACACACACACACACACACACACACACACACACAAACACTTTGCCTGGAGTGAATGCATCTTTCTTAAGGGGTGTTTCCAGGTTTTAATTATCTAAATGTAAATACTTAACGAATTTTTACTCAGAGTAATGAGCTAAAGTGTGCACTACGTAAATGAGTTATTCTAATTAATCATGTATGAACTACTGGTTTAACGAAAAGCTGTTTAAACTCACTCCCTCTCCCTCTCTCTGCATTAGGGGCCAAGCCAAATTGCAGATCGGCATTTGCATTCACAGATGACTTCACCTATTAAGTCATCGGAGTAATACATAAACACCATACCCCTTGATGCTTTTAAACAAAGAGAACAAGGACCTAATGAACACTCTGCCCCGGCTGGAAAATGGTTTTATGTTATCGTGTGATGCCAGGATCCAGGCCAGGAGCCTTTAACACGTTTATCACTAAAACCGTGTCAAGGGTGGCTCTAGCGCCACCACCTGGCTGACGCCAGGGCCGCGTATATGTGCATCTAGTAATTAAGTATATAAACCAGCAGCCGGCAGCCAACACGGACCATTGCTATTGTTTGTCTAGTATACCATAACGTCCACCTCCACTCCTTTGGGATCCATTCAAAACAAACACTTTTCATGCAGTTTTCTCGAAATAATCATAGAATAATTATAATAATATCCTTATAGTGATTTTTGACTGCACCACAGGCAAAATTTCACTGATTGTTACGAGAGCAAGCAAAACAACATATCTCTTGAACAGCCGTGTTTAATTCCTGTTTCACATCTGCGTGGAAGAACGTTTGAAGGCCTTGAATGTATGTCTATCACGGCTCTGTGCACTGCCTCAAATGAGCAACAGGGCGGCGTCAGGAGTGTTTTAAAGGCCATAAACAGACACACAACAGTGACCTAAAGGACATTAGGAGGGACGGTATTCCTTTTCACTCTCGTCGTTCTCCCTCGGACAGGCGTGCAACGAGTTCACGACCCACGTGATGAACCTGCTGAGGGAACAGTCCCGCACGCGGCCCATCTCGCCCAAAGAGATCGAACGCATGGTGGGGATCATCCACCGCAAGTTCAGCTCCATCCAGATGCAGCTGAAGCAGAGCACCTGCGAGGCTGTCATGATCCTGCGCTCCAGATTCCTCGATGCCAGGTTGGTTAGATGAGGTGCACGCCGTGTGTGTGTGTGTGTGTGTGTGTGTGTGTGTGTGTGTGTGTGTGTGTGTGTGTGTGTGTGTGTGTGTGTGTGTGTGTGTGTGTGTGTATGTGTGTGTGTGTGTGTGTGTGTGTGTGTGTGTGTGTGTGTGTGTGTGTGTGTGTGTGTGTTATTTTCATGTGACCTACATGAACGAAACCAGAAAATAAGGTCATTGTATCCTGCACATAGGTCAGATTTTCTTTTAAGGCTCTATGCGGTGCAATAAGACAGATACAATTGAATAAACACTATATATCACACAGACAGCTCCAAGTTCTTAGAGCCTACACAGTGCCACGACCATGATATAAAACTAAATTTATGGGTCTGAACTTTTTTTTTTTCATTGATTAATTTGTTTATGGGTGCATCTCACGTGAGTAGTAAGACATGGTTTTAAAGGTTTTGTGACCTTAATTTTCCTACTTTTTTGTTTTGTTCTTCTATGCAGTGTTATGGTCTCAATTACACCCAGAAAACCTGAATTTTGAACATTCAGTGGATTTTCTATAGGCTGGATTTTTCTGTGGGGCTTGGAAAGCTTTTGAGCTGAAAACACAACATACAAATCAGCGAAAACCGTGACAGCTGCTGGCAATTCCCCATTCACATATGGACTTTGCAGAATGTGACATCACATTCTGCAGGAAAATTGCAGCACCTGTTTGAGCCAGAAAATCTCCAGACCCACAGAAAATCTACTGAATGTGAAAAGTTCAGGGTATTTTTTTGGTGTAATTGGGCTCAGAAAAACAAAAAATATATTCTTATTCTTAAAAATATATAAATAATAAAAACCACAAAAAAACGTTTTTTAAATGTCACAATCCCTTTAATTCTACTTATGTGCCATCCACTATTTTCAAGAATCAAGACACTAGTGCCAAGACCATGTGAAATGGGTGGCGGGGTTCATGTAGGGTAACGGATGCGATGGGGCGGTCATCAGGCAGGTGTTTTGGATGACCCTAATCGCTAACAGTTTGGGAGAGTGGGGGGGTTGAGAGCGTGGGGACAACTTCAGGGGCCGAGCGTCTAACCAAGCGGAAAGCGCCTTCGCCTGCCCCGCGTGAAGTGCGGCAAGCAAGGCACAACAAGAAAATAAATAAATAAGCAAATGCTCGACAACGCGATAAGTAGCGCCCTTGGGAGGGAAAGGAAAGGGGGACCCAGATCTAGTTAGAGTCGTCGTGGGCTTGTTTTTTTTCTGCTGGAGATCCCTGGGGGCTGTGGCACTTCAGGAAACGATGCTCAACTGTGCATGCCGTGATTTCTATAATGCGCCGAGATGCACTCCGACTGGGCCTTGGCTGCTCCATCACCAAGCCCACCCATCCGCTGCACTAAACTCCACACATTACACGCTTGGACTGGAGATCGCAAGACCAACAGACCAAATTAAGCATTGTTTGTGTGTGTGTGTGTGTGTGTGTGTGTGTGTGTGTGTGTGTGTGTGTGTGTGTGTGTGTGTGTGTGTGTGTGTGTGTGTGTGTGTGTGTGTACTGGACATGTTGTGAAGTGTATTGCTTGTCAGTTTATCGGGTTGTGGGGTGGGGGTACGGTCTTTTGTGTGTCGATGACTACGGCTCCTCTGTGCATGTCTGCTCCCGAGGCCCCCTTCCTTCCTTAGCGCCCATTCCTCATTATTTTCACCATTTATGTGTGAGATTGATTGCGCAATTTGTCCGATCCAAATGGATGAGTTAATGCCGGGTCTCGCTAATGAGCTCGCCTTGGCCTTTTTTTTTCTTGTGTTTTCTCGCTCGACCCACCCAGGCGGAAAAGAAGAAACTTCAGCAAGCAGGCGACGGAAATCCTAAACGAATATTTCTACTCGCACCTCAGCAATCCGTACCCCAGCGAAGAGGCCAAGGAGGAACTGGCCAAGAAGTGCAGCATCACAGTGTCCCAGGTGGGTAGCCGCTGCCTCTCTCTCTCTCTCTCTCTGTCTCTCTCCAGGGGCGGATCTAGGCACGGTTATGGGGGGGCAATGCCCCCCTAAATGCCCAGACTGCCCCACCAAACACAATGTCATTCGAAAACAACATAGAGATAACCTAGAAGATATTTCAAATTAAAGTGCCTATATTTTTAAATGATTTGAAACACTACTACTGCTACTAACTAAACTACAGTTGTTTCACCACTAAACCAGCAGCATTTCATCATTGAAAACAGAAAACTCTCTGAGTCAGACATTTAGCTTTATGCATGCTGCGTGTCTGTTGCAACTTCAACAACAAACTGATGTTATTATTGATGCTTTAACTTGCCTAATAAAAGTCCTGTAACTGAAAATGGTATGGGTGCGACTTGATCGCAGGTGGCGCGAAGCGACACGGGCGATGAATCCTAACCCATACCATGTTCTCTTGCCCCCCCAAATGGGACATGTTACATCCGCCCCTGTCTCTCTCCCTCTCTCCTGTCTGTAGCAGTGGCTGGTGGGTAATCAGGGTGGTATATAAAAGGGGCCAAATCCTGGAGGAATAGCCAGCGTAGGTCACCAACCGCAAACCGCAAGACACAATGTCCTTACCTAAACCTTGACATTGTGACTAGCCTAATGATGCTTCAGTCATGGCCGCTTCCAGTCAGTCAGAGCAGGGCCACAGGGAGGGGAAGGTCCGCATCATGTTGGCCTCAATCAAAGCTCTATGCTTGCCTTCTCTAGCCGCCCCCCCACTCACACTACTGGGGGTCCCCTGACATTTTTTTCCTTCTCTCATTTCCCATCCACCATGTGTGCTCTTCTCTGTTGCCTGCTGGTCAGTCACGTTAGGTCAATTGAGATTTGATTCGGTACAGTATATACCTGTTACTGTGAGAAAAGCAGATGCCTGTAAAGTCTGGTGGCAAAGCAAAAAACACACCTGTGTGAAGTGAGCGGTGCAACTATAAAAAAATATATTTTAGATTTTACGGCTTACGGTTCAAGAGTTATAACGTAACGTAAAGTGGGCTGTTATAGTGCCACCATGCCCTTACGGTCTAAGAGGAATAGTTGAATGTGAGTCTTTGTGGTTTTCCTGTTCAAGTGAATAGGGAAATTTAATGCATGAATTAATTAATATTAATTAAACTATACAGCAGATCTCTTAGCAAAACACACAAATCCTCATGGAGGAGTAGTGTGACACAATTGCAGCTTTTCGTGCAAGAACGGACATACACAGAGACATAGATACATACTGTAGATACATGCATATGTACATACAGTATATACATACATACAATACATACATACAGTACAGTACACACATCGCTACATAATGGAGCAGTTAGGCACTGCTCAAAAACACCTCTATAGAACTACAGTAGGGCCATAATACAGCATTGCTAGTGACGTGGAGTTATAGCGTGAAGTAGTTGTTTTAGACTTGTTAATTGCCCACAAGTGACCTTACAGGACTCTGCTAATTCGCAGCATATGGTCTAATTTGTCCAATAGACTCAAAACATGTGCTTTTCCCACCTGATCTATAATCTAGCCCTGGTAGCTGGGGTAAACCTGAAGGCAATATCTCTCACACCCAACCCCCACATGTTGCACTCCCTTTTTAATGTTCTGATTGTGACTACTATGTAGATTACATTTTGTACTCCTTTATTGCTCAGGGGACTCAACATCAGAGTACACCGCAGAACCCTGAGTGTTGGTTTGAACCCTCCACGGAGAGTGTCAAAATTGATGTGTTGCGGGGACCATTTTTACACTCTCTGAGTTAAAGTAGAATTCAACCCCAGTACGCTTTCTTAGCTTTATTTGCATTTGATTTAATTCCAAAATAGTGGTACAGTTGTTATTTTTTAGTGGGGGAAAAATCTGTATCGGCTGTTTCACCTATAGTGCCATTAGCTATGAATGGGGCTATGGGATGTCGTTCAAATTCACCTGTTTCCCTTGGTCCAAAATGCAATTAATTGTTATATATTGTCTCTCCACCAAGTAAGTAGTGTGTTGACACTCACACCTAGACTTTTGGTTCACAGGGATTCAGCCATAACCCTAACCCCTTGAGACGACTGAACCATGGCTGATCAAAAGTTAAATTCAAAGTGAGTGTCAACACACTATTGGCATAGTGGAGAGACAATATATACAAAAAAGCATTTTGGAACGATGGAAATAGGTGAATTTGAACAACACCCTATAGCACCAGTCCAAGCTGATTTTGGGGTAGGGGAAACAGACAATAAGGATTTTTTTTCCCACAACAAACAATTGGACCACTTTATCACACACTTGACCACAATAAATCAACTGCAAATACATGTAAGAAAGCATTCTGTGGTGGAATTCTCCTTTAAGCCAACGCTCTAAACATCAATCTGTACGCAAAAAAAAGAAACGTTAATCTACAATGTACTCTTCTATTTTTGTGTGGGGAGGGGGTGTTGAGGGGTATTATTGAGTGTAGTCATGAGGAGTCAGATACTGTAAAAAGACCCATTCTTTTTTGCCTTCAGGGGGTGGGAAGCACCATCACAGTATCACAGGTATGTCATGACTTCTCCTGATCCACTGTTGTTGTTTTATTTTTTTAGTTAGTTTTCGTTTGGATTATTTTCCATTCTTTGCATTTGTACATTTCCTTTTGTTGATGTATGTAAACAACCTCACAGTCTTCACCACACAGACCCCCTCCTCCCCCCTTCCCCCCCTCCCCTGCCTCACGCTAGCGGAACAATGCTAATAACAATTAGCGGTCACAGCACTTTACAGTACAGTACTGCTTGACTATGATTTGTATCCTTATTTTATTGTTTTTTCTCCACCGAAGACCATGTAGAAAAAAGTTTAGTTTTTTTCCAACATTTACATTCTTTCCTTTAGCTCGCATTAGTGAATGACCCATGCCATGTTAGAACAGCTGTTATTTTTATCGGAGGACACCCATTATGTCACCATTATGTTTGTACGACTGTGTCACACATGCACCGTGTATATACTTTATTTTCCTACCTTCTGTTCTACAGTGGTTTACTACATTTTGTTTTGTTTGTCGTAGAGCATCTAGTAGTTGTGTCCTCTCTAAAAAATCTAGAAAGTACAGTCTGTGTTTACCCCCCCCCCCCAAACCCCCCCAAACCCAGCCACCCGTCCCACCCACACACCCACCCACCCATGCACCTACCCAGCTACCCACCCACCCATCCACCCACCCACTCCTCTTCCCTGTTCAGTGTGTGTTCTTTATGGCGGCTTGCAGGAATGGGCACTGACCCTCACAAATGGAACTCCATTCTCTCCGCTGAGTGCCTCACTAAACAGGCCACTGTATAAGTTCCCATGAGAACAAATCAGTCTGTGCAGAAATTAGAGGCTTTTAAAAATTCACTTGAACTCATCTCAAGCCCCATTAGTGGGGGGTTACTCCTCCACGAGAGGAGAGGAGAGGAGGCCGCGCCAGACATTCTTATTGACTTATTCTTAGTGCTTTGGCTCATTTTATGCGAGTAACAAAGTCTGGGGCTCAACATGATTCCCTGCAGTAAGCATGTTATTTCAGCCTGTAACGGAATAGCCAATGTGGCTATTCTGAGGATTTAGTTAACTAACTTCAAATGGCTCAATCTTGGTGATTTATATTAAAAAAGGGGGTTGTTTAAGTAGCGATTTCCCATCATCAGTGTAATGCCAGTATCAATCCTCAGTCTTAGCTGAAACATTATCACTGATGGTCCTTGTTTCATGTGCTTTAGGCTGGATTATTCAACACAGATGTGAAGCACAATATGAGATGAGACTGAGATTACAGACTGACTAAACCACTATAGGTTTCTACTCCGAGTCCTTGCATGGCTGAAAAACAACTTAGATTTTTTGATATTTCTTCCCCTTCTGATTCATAGATTCAAGTGTTTCTGAATTGTTTGTTTGTCAGTAGGCCTAGTATCTGCTCTGAAACTGCATGACTTGATTACTAATGAAGCAAACTGCTTCCCCTTCATCCCAAGGCCAGCGTGTGCTTGTTTATAGCAACTCAGCGGAGTGCAAGGAGCTAATGGTGTTGTCGAGGAGATTACCTCACTACATAAGGCGATGGCCCCTCTGCCAGGCAGGCAGGAGGATGCAGCCTTATTATTTCATGCTGTCAGTTTGCATGCGACATGATAGGGCCTCCCTCTAAATGAAGCCGTGGGATTGAAGGGCAGCGGTTTGTGTCTGGGTTTATGGACGTCGTGTCGGAGAGGCCATAATTGATATAACCTCCGGAGAGTTCTGCTGCTGCTGCTGATTGAAAGACACTGGACGACAACTGGCTGAAAGAAGAACATATGTGAGGAATCTGTGCCCCGACGTTACCTAATTCACCCAAGTGTTAGAGGGGAACTCCACCCATTTTCAACATTTTACTATGTCATTGATGCACCTTCAAGGTGTTGGGTGGACATGATAAAAAAGTTCCCCCATTCTGTGTTCCCAAGAAATGGAGGTATGAAGAAAACCACTAACATGGTGAAACATCTTGATGACATCATCAAGATGTATTTTCACCATGTTAATGGATTTCTTTAGACGCTTCTTTTTTTCTGAGAGCGTACAAATGGAACCAAATGAACCCGTTAGGGTTCATTTGGTTGCATTTGTACGCTCTCAGAAAAAAAAGAAAATGGGTGGAATTCCCCTTTAATTCCCTCCTGAGTGACGCTTATATCAATATTTCACATCATTATGAATTCAGAGAACAGAAGTCTCGAGTTTTTCATTAGTTATTGAAGTGCCTTGTAATAATTGATAGTATCACATCCAGAGAAACCACCTTTGGAGTGTATAATTAAGGCAGGAGTATTAAGGTTTGAGATTTTACAGTACGTAACCCTGCAAGTCGCATTGAGATCTTGAAAAAAAAAAAAAAAGATCATGCTTTCCCTGTCATTGACGGGAGAAGAGCATTGACCTGAAATGTGGTGGAAATGTTTGTGAATTATTAAGTACACTTCCCGTGGCCTCTCCAGTGGGCAGAGAGCGAGCAGATACGGTGTTGTGTTCTGGCGAGGGGGGGGGGGGGGGTGGCGTGTGGCTATTATACAATCGCTGCCTCTGAGGCTGTGCTGAGGTCAGGTAATTCAGTCTCGCAAACCTGGCTCTCACTGCACAGAGAGAAGTCAATTGAATGCACGGCCTGCCACGAGATAAAAGGGAATTAGTTCTGTAGATTGGCTCGTGGTCCCATGCAGCGCCTTACAGCGACGCCTTGCATTTTGCTCAATGTTTAGCTGAACCTGGGAATGGCTGTAGCCAGAGTTCACTGGGCAGGAGAGGAATGTGTGCAGCCTGGGGAAGTGAAGTGGTGCTGTAATACCCAGTGGTATGTGATGCCAACGCAGGTCCCAGTCTGGCCAGGCTCCATACACCCTACAGTGGCAGAATACAGTCATAACAACCTGACCCCCAATGGCACTTGACTAGATCACAATGGTACTAGATCAGGGGTCTTCAACAGGTGGTCCGGGGACCACCAGTGGTCCTTGAGAGGGTTCCAGGTGGTCCCCAGCTAAGTTGTTTAACTAGATGTAACTGTAACATTTTCACACTCTCAAGAGTTAAAATATGCATCATGCAAATTAGTCCAAATCTACACGACTAGAGGATTAATGGTCATGGCCAGAAGCAAAAGAAATCTTTAGTTTGGGGGTCAGTGGGGCTAAAATGTCGTCAAATGGTGGTCTGTGACTCAAATGCTGAATAAATGGTGGGCCCTGGGATGAAAAAGGTTGAAAACCCCTGTAACCCCTGTCTGTGGCACTAGATCACAACACTAGTAGATCACAACAGTGCTACTAGATCACAATCATGCTACTAGTTCACAATGTGTGTGTGTGTGTGTGTGTGTGTATGTTTAGGCCACTAGATCACAACGCTACTAGATCACAACAATGCTACTAGAAGACATTCATACCAACCTGCCCCCCCAATCATGTGTGTGTGTATAGGCCACTAGATCACAACAACCATCATCAGGATACAGTCGTAAACAATCTGCATCCTATGACGACATAATATATACTACAAGATCAAAACCATCAAAACGTGACACATCGGCTTCTCACGTCCTCAACCAAAATGATCAGTCAATTACATTTTATTACTGTAAGTTGTAACACTTAACAGCATCGCTGCCATAGTTTGTCGGAGCAATATTGTGTGATAAAACATGAACTGCCGCACAGTCTGTCAACGTCAGCCGCGCGTCACACTCATTGTTGTGACATGCGAGTCACATAGCCGTTTTGTGTCACTCGAATTTAAAGAGACACATTAGACTAGCTGGAAGTATATACTGTACATAGAGGCTGTTCTCCCTACTTCCAGTTGTTTGAGTATCCCCTGTGAGCCTGAGTTGTACTGTAAGGGTAGAGGCTAGTATTGCATCCCCTCTCCGGCCTCTCGGATCCCTTCTATAAGCAGGTTAAGTAAAAAGGATGGTGGCCAGGCGCTTTCATTGCTTCCAATTAAACCTTGCTTGTTAGTTTAACCTCTAGGTAAACCCATCAAACAATTGATGTCAAGGAAAAAGGCCTGCCAACAGTGGTGGGGCCTCGCCTGAATGGTCATTAATTTTAATTGCCTAGATATTAAAGATTTAGAGCACACAGAGAGAGAGAGAGAGAGAGACACACGCAGGATAGAAATGATCTGATGTCCCGCAAATTCACTCTTTTTGTGTGTGCGTGTGTGTGCGTGCGCGTACGTGTATGTGCGTGTGCATGCACGCCGTAGCATTGGCTATGGCGGAGCTGCTGGGGGATATTAAAATTTAAGCACAGGGGTGGAAATTAAATAAAGCGTCATTAGGGGCAGCTGCTCTTTGGCTGGTCCAGCAGTGGGCTTCGGGGGCCATAGGAGGGGGGGGTGGGGGGGCTAGCAGCAGCCCCAGCGACAAGACAGTCTAATTTATAGGACCATTAAAAGCAACCATCATCTCATTATTATTCCACTGTTATTGCAGAGCCAGCATTCGCACTGAGAGGCTTTATCCCCCCCACCCCACCCCCCCGCCGCACAACTTTTCAGTCTTCTGACTGCGATATTGGATGTCATCATTTCCAATTCGACGTAATTAGCTTTTCCTACTAATCTAAATAAATAAATAAAAATTAATAATAAAAAAATATACACCCCAGCTTAATACATTCAATTGAAGTCAACACTTCCTTCCTGCCTTTGGAGTCATATTTCACTTTGGTAAATACATTTGCATTTATTTTTTATTTATTTATTTTTTAAACATGCACACTGCGATATGAATTCATGAATAATCAACTAACATTAGCTGCCCCAATAATTCCTAGTAAAAAAAAACATCTTAAGGCCTTTTCCACCAGCCTTTCCAACACAGTTTTGGATGATTGCAAACAAGAAAAATTGCTTCTTTAATAGTTTCCACAAAACATTATGATATCACTGTGGTTCATATACTGTATCAATTATATTGTATTATAGAAGTATGAAAATGAATTATATTTTTTGTAGCATGAGTATTCAGAATCAAATGCAAAGTGCAAGAGCAAATGACATGAACCATAGTCAACGAATGACAGACAATGACAATTAAAGGTAGGGGAAGTGATTTCACTTTTGTCAGATATCACCCAAAAAATATTTTTTTCTGTTAAAATGCTCTATTATAAGGTGTGGAAACCACATATGGAGTTCCCCCCTCCCCCACGTTAGCAGAGGAGCTAATAAAAGTTCCCCAGGTCACCACAATTCTCCTCCAATCAGGAGAGAGCAGCAGGTTCACATAGTGTAGCTACTTTTGGGGGCCCCTAGTGCACCAGGCTGGTACTACACCATGAATTTCAAATCACTTCCCCTACCTTTAAATAGAGGGCAAAGAAAACATTAGTGTGCTACAAAGTAAAACTAGGATACCAAGTATATATGAAAAGTAGTATTCATTTAAGCAACTCTAGTATTACGTACTGCTCTGCTGTCCAAGACTAATGATTGTTATAATCAACTAAGATTCGTCTAGGATTGTCATTAGTTAACTATTAGTTGACTAGGCCTTTTTGCCATGTATTCTACATAAAGAAAATTACATTTTCAACAAGACAACAAGTGAGGATGTGAGAAGTTCTATCTACAGGGTGTTGGGGTCTGAAGAGGTGAGTTTTCAGCCAGTGGTAGATAATGGGTAATGGGTCTGCTGTCCTGCACTGAGGGGAGGGAGGTCATTCACCCTCTTGGGGAGCCAGAAAAAGTCCAGGACACTTTGGAGCGATGGCCAAGGTGTCGTAGGTTAACTGATCGAAAAGTGTGCAGGAACGGGTGTAAGGGGTTTGGATCAAGTTAGGGGGGGGGGGTGCCCTGCCCTTGATTGCCTTCTAGGTCATATCAACCGGTATATTTTTTAACTGTATTGTGGGCACCCACAAGCCAGCGAAGCAAAACTTGGAAAAATACAGAGACTTTTGGGATGTTTGAAGAGCAGCCGTTCCCACAGGAAATCCGGATCAGTCGAACAAATGATGTAAAGCAGGGTTTTTCAACAGCTAAATGATGGACAGTTGGTAACCAAATTGACCCTTATACCTGTAGATCTGTAAGCTCTTGAGAGTGCCCTCTATTAGGCCAAACAAAAACGCCCCCTTTGGGCGTAAACATTTTTCGCCTCTCCGCTCCGTCCCTGCTCTAGGGCAAATGGCCCAGAGCCAAGAGCAGTCAGTCCGTCAGTCAGTCAGTGAGCCTAGTAGCAGCAGCAGCAGCATTACTAGACTAGTGACTTCTCTGTTTTATACTTAACATTTTTATTTACATTATTTACTTCTTCTCTGGCTCACTATGGTGCAGACTTGCTCTGTTCTGTTCATAGTGCTGTTCCAGCATGGACCCATATAGACTGGGACCATATTACAAAAATGTGAACCCCGAAGGCAAAACGTGTTAATTTATTACATACAACTGTTCTAGGGGTATTATGGCGTGCTGAATCCAAATCTGCTGTATGTAAAGCTCAAAAATGGCTGCTAAGCCTTCAAAATGGACCATTTAAACATGGCGGCCACCACCATAATGAAGCATAGTAAAATTATGTATGTTTGACTAAATAGGGTAGAAAATAGATTGAAATGTATGTTTTCATGGGGAGTACATTGACATTCATATTTTAGATCAATTTTAAAGGTACACTTTAATATAATTTATATTATGTAATGAAAAACATTTTTTCTTATTTTGTTGGTGAATAATTGCTTCATTAATGGCCGAAATTAGTGTTTATGACTTAATGCATGCAGTAAACGCATGGACAGTCAGTCCCTATGATCTTCAATGTTCTGGCAGGTGTTGCCAATTAAGTTTCTTGAAACGGCACACTTCAATGTACTTTATGTGTACTTTCTTGCAGCCGCAGCATTGCTGAAAGCAGCCTTGTGCAAATGCATGACGTGTTCTTGCTGCATGCTTTTGGCAATGGTGGCAAGGAAAGCAGCCGGGGTAGCAACCAGGGGTGTAGTGGAGGGGGGACGCGGGGGGGCGGCGTCCCCCCACTTCTCACATCTAAAATATTTTTGGGTCAGAAAAAAAAAAACATTAGCATGGTGAAATAAATCTTGATGACATCATCAAGATGTGCTTCACCATGTTAATGAGTTTCATTTTTTCTGAGAGTTCTGGATCACATTTGTACACTCTCAGAAAAAAAAATAAAATGGGGGGGAATTCCCCTTTCAGAGGCGTCCCCCTACTTCTAAAAGTACCACTACAACACTGGTAGCAACTGACCATTCAGGATCATCCATGCCATTTCAGTAATGGGAGGAAGATCAGGGTGTGTTAAGTGAGCTTGATTCTATATAAGAGCTTGATAATGGGAACGCATGATATGAAACTTTACTGCATCTGAGGTTGATGGCATAGTCTCTTGCGGACGCCCCATACAAAACAACTTGACTCTTGCTTCATTGCGATTGTAGTATTACGCGGAAGCGGGGATCGAACCCGGGACTCCCACTTGCCAGTCCAACGCACAACAAGTCGCGCCAATAAGGCTGAGCCCGATTGGCGGGGTTGTTGTCGCTGGTTCATGGCTGGGTGCTACATTCACCCCCTTGATCTTTTGGAGCGCGTCCTCGCGCTTCACACTTCACACCACGGACCCCCGTACGTGATGTCCCTCATGTGGACCCGCAAGGACGTATACGGGTATATTGGGAATAACACCCGCACTCCAAATCCTGCCGACTACGCCAGATTGTAGTATTACGCGGAAGCGGGGATCGAACCCGGGACTCCCACTCGCCAGTCCAACGCACAACAAGTCGCGCCAATAAGGCTGAGCCCGATTGGCGGGGCTGTTGTGGCTGGTTCATGGCTGGGTGCTACACATGCACCAACTTCAGGCACACCTCATCGAAGGCCAAGCACTTGTGATGTCAATGGAAAAGCCACCTAGCATTAGACCATGTTGACATTGACATGTTGACATGTCAACATGTCAACACTCTGCTCATTGTTGTATCAGGGGGGTTTGCTGGAGTGAATGACCATTGTCAAGTCATCTGATCCTGATGCCAGGATCTGTGCCAGTCTCATCTCAGTGCTGACCATGAGGAAGCTGACACATGGCTTGGTTTGCACTACATTCATGCTCAAATGAAACAGTTCTTAGTTGTGTCATCACATGATAAAGATGTGCTTCTTTTACTTCTGGCATGCGATGGCAAGATGCAATGTAGGCCTGTGTCTCTACATTAAAGTAAGTAAGTATCTCCAGTGCATGAAATACAGAAGTTGCCTTCTGGTCAAGTTAATACTCTACTTGCCTCTCAAGCTGTAACAGTTTAGTGGCAGTGGTAAGAAAACAACCTGGCAGGTGTTCCAGCAACTTCCCTCAGACGTCATTGGCCTTGGAAAAGGTCTTCTTACGGAAGACATATGAGCTCAGCAGAGAAATTAATCTGTAAGATATTTGGTGTTGGCAACACCTGCCAGAACACTGAAGATCATTGGGACTGACTGATGTGTCTACTGCATGCAAATAAAAACCAATTTAGGCAAATAATGAAGAAATTATTCACCATTTAAAAGATAGTACCAAAATAATACCAAAGAGGCCAATTTTCGCAATATAAATTATATTAAAGTGGTACCTTCACAATTGATCTGAAATATGAAAACATAAAAAATACATTTTAATCCATTTTATAGCTTATTTAGTCAAACATACATCATTTTATTATGCTTCATTATGGTGGTGACCGCCATGTTTAAATGGTCTATTTTGAAGGCTTAGCAGCCATTTTTGAGCTTTACATACAGCAGATTCGGATTCAGCACGCCTTAATGCCCCTAGAACACTTGTATGTAATAAATTAACACGAGCTTCCTTCAGCACTTAAAATAAGCACATTTGCTGAAATCTAGCCTAGTCTACCACCACGGACGAAAGCATGGCATGGCCGCAGCTTTAAACCGTCGGAAAAAGTAAGTGTTTACACTGCACAGCTGATGATGATGACGCTTCAGGCTCAACAAGAGTTGAGAATGTATGAGTAGCCTGCAGGGCTACTAGCGTATTTGCCCTAGGACAGGGAGAAAGGGGCGTGGACCTTCGTACGACGTAATCTTATGACGCGCCGTTGGTACTCTTAATAGTTAAATTAAATTTAAACATCTGAATGACTTATTTTCCAGAAAATCTACACAATTAGTAAATGTAGAAGAATTGTCATTCAACCAACATTTTGCCAGTTATCTCTCCTAAATTGGGGACAAAAAAGTAAAAAAAAATCCTTAGTTTTGGGACCGAGAGACTCAACTCAACATCAAATGCTGTGGCTAAAATGCAGAATACATAGTGGGCCCTGGTATGAAAAAGGTTGAAAACCACTGTTGTAAAGCACAAACCCTACATGGTTGCGTGACTTGCTGCGACAACGTGTGCCTTGAAGGACAGCTAACTGGTCCAGGAACCACGACTGTGTTCACAACAACAGCACAGTGTTGATAGAGATGGAAAAGATCCTGCAGGGCAAAGAAGAGAACCTTCCAGGGAAGAATCAGAAGAAGAGAAGCTCATCCTCGCCTGCGTTGAGCTCAGGGTGGCACCGGTGAAGAGATGGAGTGTGAGGTGTCAGCCAGGCATGCAGTGATGCACCGAACAGCCCAGGGAGGCAAGGAGGGAAAACAGTCCAGTATCGTCAGCTTAACAGTGATCATAGGAGCTCATGGGCGTAGAGGAGAGAGTCAAAGAATCTGATGTTGAGGTTTAGAAGACCTGAGAACGGATTCATCACATTAGATTATATTGGTGGTACTTGGAGAGTCAAGTAGTTTCTGAGATGTATAAAAGGGTTGGGATGAACCAAAGTAATAGAGTATTCATGCATTTAGTGAAAAACTGGTAACAAAATGTGCACATGCACACACTCTACAGTGGGTGGGAAGTACAGGCCAACAGCATGTCCGCCCCCCGTCTCAATCCTGATTGGACGAAGGAGCCCAAATTGAGACTCAATGGGGACAGGGAGGAACTCCTTATATGGTCAGATTATCCAAAAAAGAATGAAATAATACTATTTGAATTAAGTGAAATCACTTACTATACATTTCAATAAACATATTCTGTCATACAGGTTGGTTAAAATGACATTTTATTCTTGAAAATAACCCTGGATTGTTGCTTTCGATAAGGAGGGGGAACGCAATTGTGGTGTGCATACATAATTCATCCTGATTATGCTTTATTTAATGATGTGCTGCATGCATGTACGTTTTTATAATGTCAAGATGTGTCATGTCAAGAACTATTCATTCTGTTATACATATACTATTCATGGGCAATATATATACAGTATTTATTAGCTTGTAATGTTAAACATGTGTTAAAGTTGCATAACATTTTTAATCAACATTAAATCACGCATACCTCAATCAGACAATATTCAGAAGCTAACAATTAAACACATTTAACAAGAAGACATCCTTAAAGGGACATTGCACCATTTTTACAAAGCACTGAGCCCAGTGTCTGATGTCAAGGACACTACTACAATTCCCACAATTCTTTCTGTCTTACTGAGACAACATGTAGTCCAGGAAGTAGTGTCCATGACATCAGAGACACTGGGCTCACTGCTAACATCTAAAATCTAAAATATCTAAAACCACATATTACACACACAAAGATCACCAGGAAAGTGTTCTGAATGTCACATATTTCTTTGCAAAAGCAATGAAATGTCCCTTTAACAACAGGCATTTAGACAAGTCATGTAAAGTTTAGAGTGTTTGCGGCAGGGGACCACGGAGGGGCCCCCAGTGAGCCGGGTTCTGTCGAGAAACAAACAGAGGAGCGTGTCACGCTCCCATCCATGAGAAGACATGCTCCCATCCATGGGAAGACACGAGTGATTCTCTGATTATGGCTTAATTAGCCCCCACATACCCCAGCGGACATTACTGCTGGGTGGCTGGGAATTGGGTGCTTGATGGACCCAAACGTGACATCTTGAAACAATCACACCGCTCGGTGCACAGTGCCTTTTCAACAGTGGCTTCTATACGCGAATACGCCTGACACCTCTGCTCCTCCCTCCTCTGTTCTCTCTCTCTCTCTGCCTCCCACAGGTATCCAACTGGTTCGGCAACAAGAGGATCCGCTACAAGAAGAACATAGGCAAGTTCCAGGAGGAAGCGAACCTGTATGCCGCCAAGACGGCAGTAACGGCGGCACACGCGGCTGCCGCCGCAGTGCAGAATAGCCAGACCAACTCCCCTACCACGCCCAACTCCGGTAGGCACTCCCCCGCATATAGATGCTAAGCTCCTATAGCCCCTCTCCTATACTCCTACCTACCTCCTCAGCCGTTTAACCACAACCCCCCCTGACTCCCCCCACACACTTCCTCACCCGTTCACAGAAAAAAAGAGTGACAGGTTCTGCTCCCAGCTTTGGGATCGCGGCGTCTCGTGTCTCTGAGACAGTCGATGCTTGAGTTTAAACTCATGCATAAAGAGAAGCCGTTCCTGTTTCGTGAACCAAGAACATGTGTATTTTTGGCTGGGGGAAGAGAGAAAAAAAGGACACGATTTCACAAATGATGTCGATGGGATTTGTTTTCCCTCGACTTTAATGTCAACCACATGTCATTTGTCGTGTAACGGTATGTAATTCCACTTTATGATGCTTTTAGCTAAATTAAATGGCGACTTGTTGCCGCCGGGAGAGAGAAAAATGTACAATGCGAGGATGCTTGTTGTGAGGAGAGTGTTTGTAGACAAATTCATATAAAAAGAGGATCAGAATGAAAATTACGAATCGGAAAAAGAAGGGCATGTTATTTAGACGGGTTAATTGACTTAATGTGATGCTGTAGTTTGAGGTTGCACCAACGTCGGGATGTGGTGAGCTTACGAAGTGGTCCCCTTTTTCTTGCACCCAGGATTCCAGATGAAAGATGAAGAGTTTCAGCTGGATTCTGCAGAGAGCAAAAACACTCTTTTAACCAACATGTTTACTGGTACTGGCCTTTTCATAAAGCTTCTTATTGTCCGTATTATTGTCATTTTTTACCATGTGATACCTCCTCCTCCCCGCTTAGACTGGACGTATAGGTGATGATGTGGAACCATTGGGAGCTTTACAGCGACCAAAACCCCACACGTAGTATCCCTTGTAGAGTCCCTTGTGTTCGTGATTTTCATTCCGTTTGTGTCCACTTTGTTTTTGTTTTGGTTTTTGTGTGAAAAGACCCTCCTAAGTGTTGGCTCATCGTACTCCTTCTTTCATGTTCTTTTTCTGTCCTGTCGTCCTTTTCTTCACCCCTGTGGTTTGCTTGCTTTCTGGGAGAATTGTGTTAGTCTATCCCGTAATATTTCTATAGTCTGATTCATACTCGGTTGCGTGTTGGTGTCGACTTGTCGCACATCGAAAATAGCAGATCTATGGGCTCTCTCGACGCCTTGCACTGCGATGCGTCATTGGCCCTGCCCCTAGATCGGCGATTTTTTCGGTGCACGGACGTTCACACGTGACAGAGTATAACTCAGGCCTAAGTGTGTGCTGAGCGTCTGAGATGGAGCCTGTGAGTATGCAGACAGAAAGTGGCGTTTTGTGTACTGTATGTACGTGTGTGCCTTCCTTCTATAGCTGTGGTTTTCAACCAGTGGTCCGGGGACCACCAGTGGTCCCTGAGAGGATTCCAGGTGGTCCCCATGCAGCTAAATGATGGACAGTTGGGAACCAAACGGCCCTTATAGATATGTAACTCTTGAGTTGTATCTCAAGAGTTAAATTATATTCAAACATCTGAATGACTTAATTTGCAAGAATGTACACATTTAGAAAACAAACTTTGAAAATCCTTTAGTTTTGGGTCCCAGAGAGACTAAACTCAACATCAACTTGTGGGTCCGTGGCTAAAATGCAGAATAAATAATGGGCCCTGGTATGAAAAAGGTTGAAAACCACTGCTCTATAGCCCTCTCAAATATATATATATATAGTATACTTTTCTATCTATTTTATATTCAGCGACTTACATCTTCCCTCTCCAGGTTCCTCAGGTTCTTTTAACCTCCCAAACTCTGGGGACATGTTCTTGAGCATGCAGAGTCTGAATGGGGATTCTTACCAAGGGGCCCAAGTCGGAGCCAATGTACAGTCACAGGTAGGATCCACCATCAGGGTCTGGCACTGTCCTGTGTGTGCCAGAGAGCGCAGACAGCCTGACCCTTGTCTTGCCTGTGTACTGAGCCATCCACAGTGCAGTCTGAAGTACAGTAAACAAACAAACAAACTGCCCAAAAGTGAGGCCATCCAGTGGCAAGAATAAAATAAAAGTGCCATGCACTTCTGATTGAACCGATCCACAAGAGTGCTTACTGACTCTAATTCGCTTTGGATGGAATATTCTGGCAGCAAAAATTAATCCCCCACCCCATTGCTGTTATACAAATAAGAACAAAGCAATCTCCTGATGGTCAGTTAATTGTGATGTCAGGCGACCATCTGAAATGATCATAATGTTGTGAATGCATTTGGCTTTGACTTGAGCTCTTGGGTTGGTATTGGGTTTGTGTGGTATAGTACTGATTTCCCCTTTTCTCCTTGTATCCTTTACTACTTGTCTTCCTATATCATCTTGTTATTGTTTGTTGTCAACCTTGTCTGCCATTTAGTAGATTTGTTTAATTCACCCACACAGTAGATACGTGACCATACCATACGGGTTATGTAAATAAACTCTTATTATGAAGAATCCATATAGTGTCTTATGTTCTTGGTCCTTTACTTTGATTTTTTTTAGAGAAAGACTACTACTACGACTACTACTACTTTTAATTATTATTATTATTAGTAGTAGTGGTGGTAGTAGTAGTAGTAGTAGCATTCTTACATTGTTAATATTATATATTTCATTAGTATTGTTTTCTGAATGCCAGAAGAAACGAGAAGTTATGTTATTAAATGTTAAACCTATTATTAACATACAATAATCTCTATTTACATGACAAAAATGCATAAGACCCTCACACATAGACACACATGACCGATAACACCCACACACTGTATATCAGCAAATCTGGTTAGTATGATAATAGCATAGCTCTTCGTGTTGACACAGCATTCGGCTTTGCTGTAAGACATTGAATTTATCATCTGTGTTCACCCTGTCTGTGCCCACAGGTGGATACCCTGCGCCATGTTATCAGTCAGACGGCAGGATACAATGATGGTCTTGGGGGGAACACCATGTATAGTCCACATGGCTTGAACGTAAGTGCCACTGGTTGTTGTAGTTGTTCTATTTTTGTGATGGTTTGTTTGTTTCATCATTTAAAATTATTGTGCTGTGTTCTTGTAGTAAAGGTACATTGACATACTTCTCCGTCAGCTAATCTCTCTTTTCTTCAAGCCTGTAAGCAGAGAGAGAGATAGTACACATTCAACACTGTCATATAACATAACATCTTAGACATTGTAGACATTTTGGTATTACTTTGTCGTTGGACATGGATAAAAGCTGCACTCATAGCACCTCTCAGGTCAGGGGGGAATAGAAAGACATTTAGTAATCAACATCTTTACTTTTTATCATTTTACTTCTTTTTTTTATTAAACATCGTTCCCTACTTCATATGACTGGAGCCAAAATGAGATGAAAAGGCTTTCACTGTGCCGTGTCTGTTTCATTGAGCTGTTTTGAAATGCTTCGTAGAATGTTCCATGGCCTTATCTCCATGATAAAATATGAGCATGCGATCGCCTCAAGCCATTTCCCAGACGCGAAATTCCATCTTCCCTGATGAGGTTCGATATGGAGCCCTTTTTGTAAAGCAGCACATAATCTGAAGCTATCAGGGTAAAGATTAATTCAGTTGATGAGAGAGGAAGAAGAGCGAGCAAAGTAAAAGGGAGTGAAATGGTGTCAGGCAGCTTTCCCTCCGCTATGTGAGAGGAATTGTCTTTACAGTATATGACTGTTGTGTGTGCAGTGGGATTACTCACTGAAAAGATTGTAACATTAAGGCACAGAACAATGGAAAAAAATAAAGAAAGAATGAAAGAATATAATTAAAGTCCAGAAAAAGAAGTACGATTATGTTACTGGCATGTTATTATTAAAAACAAAAAACAAACAAACGAAGTGTCTCACTGGTATCCAATATGGACGGAGACATTGTGAGAAACTGTTGGCACCCAAAGCATTCTGGTGTCATTTTGGATTGTTGGAAGGCCCTCTCACTGTACGCTCTTTAGAAGTGTCAGTTCTTAGTAGGATCAAGGCGTTTCACACTTTCTCACAGGGTTTCTCACCCATGCACAGTGTATGGATCTCACTTCTGTGCACAGTGTATGTTCTCACTCGAACTGCCATACACAGTGTATGGGTCTGTGTGCTTACTGGGTCACCTGTAAAAAAAAAAAAAAAAAAAAACACAAAAAACATGCCAAAACAAACAAAATCATAAACATATCTGGGTCACCTGTAAAAATCAACATGCAAAAACAAACAAACAAGAAAAATATACAGTATGTATCTGCGGAAAAAAAAAATAACCGAAAAGGAAATAGAGATGATTTCTGAATGTCTGATAACACGGCTGCAGTCTATGTAAAGGATTTAGCAGTCCTACGGTGTACCATGCTAATAAACAATAACAGAGGCACACTAACGAACATTTCTTTCTAGGCTGAGACGCGCAGAGCGTCTCATAATTTCTGAGTTCGTATAGCGACGAATGGCAAAGGCACGCGCGGCAGGGATAAATTAGCATTCTCTAACCTTTAGCTTTGTTGATGGCGACGTAGGGGATCCAGAAAAGGCTAGGTCACGCCTGCAGCAAAGCAAAGTCAGACTAGCTAAGACTGGCTCCGTTGGAAAAGGCACTGCTCCGTCACTTCCACTCAGCCTTCCCCCAGCTCCCCCCCCCCCCCCCCCCGTCCCCGTCCCCGTCCCCCCTCCTCCCTCCTCCCTGACTGACAGGAGAATATGTAGAGACAAGCTGTCTGCCGCGGCTGAAATTTGCTCCCATTGGTTGGGACACCAGACAAATGTGTTGTTGTTGTTTTTTTTCTTTTTCGGTGGGGACCCTTTGCTGATGTTACACAGTAAAATCCTTAGTGTTAATTTGATCTATCTGAGTGTACACATGAAGGTCCATTTGTACACTCCTTGGGAGTTAAATCGCAGCTGAGGATTTTTTTGTTGCTGTGTAAAGGAAACAATGTTGTCTATGGCTGACTCATTCAATTTTAATGCCAAATGTTAATGTATCCCTTCCCTATCACTTCCAGTGGTGTTGTCGTCAAGCTCCTCTTTTGTCAAGACTAACACTGAAAGTAGCCTTTTCAGGATGTTGACTAAAACTAGATTAAAACTATCAAGAATAGAAATGACAACATGTGGTATTTAGTAATTTTGTCCAAATGACTAAAATGTTAATACAATTAATAATAATTTTGTCCAAAAGACTTGATTGACTCCAAAAAACATTTCGTGGTGCTCTTTGGCACAAAGTCTTCTCACATAATTGGGGATATAAAATAGTTTTGTTATCACATTAATTATGCATTACAGTTTAGTAATTCCTGGCTGTGGTCGTATTACAGAGAACTTGATTGTAATCTCTACCCTCGCTTTTGTGTGTGTGTGTGTGTGTGTGTGTGTGTGTGTGTGTGTGTGTGTGTGTGTGTGTGTGTGTGTGTGTGTGTGTGTGTGTGTGTGTGTGTGTGTGTGTGTGTGTGTGTGTGTGTCTCAGGCTAATGGGGGATGGCAAGATGCGACGACTCCGTCTTCTGTAATATCTCCGACAGAAGGGCCTGGAAGTGTGCACTCTGATACCTCGAATTGATCTGCTATTAATGTGTCTTCGCTCTCTAAGCCGGGGCAGGGACATTCACTGGCTGACCAACTGAAGAGGATTAAAAAGAAAAAACCCTCTTCAGAACTAATTCCTTCCTGTACCTAGAAATCCCCCCCACTCCACCACCACAAGCACCGCCATCCATCACCGAATCCACCACCAACACCACACATGAAACGAACATTCTGCATTATGAACAAACACCCAGTGTTTCTTGATAGTTCAGTGTTTTTCTCTCTCTCTCTCTATCTTCATCAATTGCGCACTTGTGTTCACAACCGCTCCTTATTTGTTGTTTGTCGTAGGGGTAAGCACAGTTATGTACAAAGTATGGAACTACCCTCAGATCTCACCGATTTTTAAATCTCCACAATGTGGTACAACGGAGGAGGAAATTCAACTCTACCCAAAGTGCTGGAGCACGCGGCCGTGTATTTCTAAGACACTTGGAACGACTATATTTTTAGGTTATTGTTTTCTTTTCTTTTCGACCCCCACGTTCTCTCCTCACGATGCAGTGTGCTTTTTAAGGTACGCCTGTGATTAAAGCAGCGGGCTCGACTCAACACTTTTGACAGCTCCGTGGCAGCTTGGCAGAGTTACTTTTGCTGGATTTATTTGGCCGTACACGTCACGTTTCACTTATGATTTACACATGGCAAAAAAAGGAGTTGACTTCCTCTAACCCTGGAACTTTGATTGCTTCTTGATTGCAGCATGACACCATTCCACATCTTCTGATTTGATGTGATGTATGTTATGTACATACAGTATGTCAGCATATGTTTTGTGCTCTTACTTTTTATTTTTTACTTTGTATTTCCTGGTTTTGCTACGAATTGAAACGGTCACACTGTAGTTGTGACAGTGAGACAAATTACACTATGGCACTTCCACGTTAAAGGACCGCCCCCCGATAACACAGGAAAAGTTGTATATAATATAGCTAAAGAATAATTATACACCCCTCAAATCAATACAGCTTTATTACCTCATTCAAAAAACTCATAGAAACCAATAGATTTCCAACATTTCCGTAGCTTACAGTAGAGTGCTCACTTACTACCTCTAAACAATATCACCACCATAGTTTTTTGTCCTTGTTTAACGTTTTTATGTAGTTATTTTTGATTACATCTTGTAACATTGTAAACTCTTCATTCTTCATGTAATCTAATGTATATTTTAATCTTTTAATAAAATACGGTTGCCGCGTTGCAACTCAAAATGCTAAAAAACTAAAAAATTGAAATGATAATGATGATATTAATACTACAAGAAAATAACAAAAAAAGAAGAATCTAAAGAGGGTGAGGTGCAAAAAAAATGTTGGTTTGTGAATTTTACCAAGGGGAGCGATGAACATTGTTGATAAATTAACACCAAACAGTGAAACTGTTGTAAATACTGAAGAACATTTTGAATGTTACTCATCTTGTTTCTAAATCATGCAAAAAAGAAAAAAAAAGAAGAAAAAAATCATTATTAAAAACTGTAATGCATAGAGGTTTCAGTATTCAGAACTGTACATTTCTGGCTCTGTTCAACAGAGTGGCAACTTCTTTTTCTCTTTTTTCTATTGTATGTGATTCTGAAACTGAAAGTCATGACAAAATGATTTGTGGCAGTGATTCTAATGTATTAAAGATGTTTAGTGTTTCTTTCTAACCAGACTACACCCTGGACTGAAAAGTCTTCCTTGTGGTAGTTGTGTAATTTCAAACATGAATAAACCTTTTGCTTTCATGATGGGAACATGTGCCTGCTTTTTGTTATTTGTATTTTTCCCCTTTATGTTGCCATTAATCCACAGGCAAGAAGAAGCATACAATTTTATATAGTTTCTCATTGAAGGAGCCTCTGTGCGTGTTTGCTCTGGCGTTTTTAAAGGGGAATTCAGTTATTTGGGTGATTTGGAAAACAGGTATAGTTAAGTGAAATCACTAAATCACTTAACTTTGCCTACGCATATTTTCCTTTAGCTTAACATATTTTCTGTGATGTGTTTATTCAGTCAGACCATGGAATTATGACCTCAATCAAGACAGGAGAATAAACTTTCTATTTCCTATAGTTGATATCCTTCATATTGAAGGACCATTCATCACTTTTCAAGCTGCCTTCATATAAATGGTTACTTCTCACTAGTGTTCATCATAAAATACCACTTTTTCCCCCCGACTCGGTCTGTTTCACTGGAGGGCTGTGGGCAGTTCAGAAACCCTCGTCTTCCAGTGGCATCATTGATGGGGAACCAGAGCTAATAGAAACTGCAGACATGGTAATAAAAATGTAAAAAAATATATATTTTTTTAATCTTGGACCAATAGGTCAGCGGGAGCCCCCACAGTGGCCGACACGTATACTTTTAGATCTGATATTTTCTGCAAATGCCACCCCCAAATGGAGGGTGGCCCAACTGGGCGGTTAAAGCCTTAACAGAACCCGCTGTGGAACTGACATGCTTAGGGCAATTAACTGAAATGTCAGCCACTTCTAATTCTGGTTATTTTGTCTGTCTGTTGTGGAAAGGCTGCCTTAATGGATCATTGGTTACCAATTCCACATGGAAATTGACATCCATTTATTCTCATTTTCTCAGCAGAGTTCTTAATTTTCTTGTTGTTGTGTCTCTGGTTGCGTTCCGTGTTCAGTGTCAAAGGAGGTGTTCTAATTCCCCCTCCAAAAGGATGACAATGGACCCGGTACCAGTGGAATAATGTTTCAGTCCCCTCATTTTCACACACAAGTATTACTCAGACATACCAGAATTTTGGCCTAGGCCTACTATTCCAAATGAAGACATTGTCCTTGCCAATTTAGATCAAAAGTGACTTTATGTTTTTGTGGAATTACTTTTAATTATTGGGTTTTCCTTTTTTAATCATTGCATAGATTCACCGGCAGACATTAGCTGCCTTGATTGTAAGGTTACAAACCACTGGGGGGTACAGGTGAAATTCTCAGGGTTCATTTGGGCCAGTGGTTTTCAACGTTTTTCATACCAGGGCCCACTATCTATTCAGCATTTGAGCCACAAACCACCATTTGAGTACATTTTAACCCCACAGAGCCCAAAACTAAAGACTTCTTTTGTCCACAATTCCAGGCTGGATTTGGGAAACAAAACATTCAAACCTACAGATTAAAATGAGCATTAATCTTCTACATTCTCTAGTTGTGTAGACTTGGGCTAATTCACATGATTCACATGAAAATGAAACCAAATGGACCTGCAAGTGTCCATTTGGTTTCATTTTTACGCTCTCAAAGAGTTACACTTGGTTAACCAACTTTCCATCATTTAGCCTGAGGACTACCTGGAACTCTCATGGACCACTGGTTGAAAGACACTGAGAATTGAATTTACACGAAATACGTTTGTAGAATGAGATATAGTCACATTCATGCCCACATTATAGACTTATTTAGGTTATAGGGTACTATACATGAATTGGGATTTACTAGTGCAATCTGCCTCTTATACAATACTTTACAATACATCAATACATGCTACACATTTGCTTATTCAAGAATTAAACTATTGTATTTTAAATTGCCCCGGAACCTTTATAAATAAAATAAGCCATTTTGTGAGATTATGCCTATTAGAGCTTTGTCCAAGGTTCATTAACGACGACATTTTCTAAGTAAAATTCACCATGAAAAGCATGCATCATTAAATATGGAAATCCTGAATTATATTAGCAATATGCATGATCTGAGCTGATGCCAATTACATTAAAGAAAGATATAATTTATTGTATTATGGTGGAGTTCATATTATGCTAAATGCGAAATGTAATCTTTTTTTCTCTGGGTTTGATTTATTGCTGATTGTGCATTGTTCAAAGGCCCATGTTATATTTCAATGGAAGAATTGTTTATACATTAAAATTTAAAAAGCTGTTAATGCTCTGCACTACTGGCAGCAAATTAAATTGGAATGCTTAAAACATAAATTCCAAAGTTGGCATACGTCTATTTTTCTTCTCCAAATGTGAGCCTATTGCACCATGTGTTGTGCACACAAAGCAAAATAACAAAAAAATAACAGACCAAAATCTGAGACGAATGCAACACAAGATTTTAAACCTACTGTAGGATGAAGCATCAAGCCTATTATTAGTCAATTATAGAAATATACAGTATGTACTGTACAGTATATGTTGTATATGAGCGGTGTTTTTCAACCTTTTTCATACCCGGGCCCACTATTTATTCTGCATTTTAGCCACGGAGGACCACCATTTGATGTCTAGTTTAGTCTCTCAGACCCAAAACTAAGGATTTTCAAGTTTGTGTCCACAATTTAGGAGATGAACTGGCAAAACCTTGGTCAAAATAACTATTCTAACTATAATAACTATTTTCTAAATGTGTAGATTCTTGAAAATTAAGTAATTCAGATGTTTAAATATAATTATATATAATCTTTAAATATATAACTCTTGAGAGCGTAAAATGAAACCAAATGGACCCGTAAGGGTCCATTTGTTTTCGACCCGTAAGGGTCCATTTGTTTTCATTTTAACTCTCATATTGTAGATCTGTAACTCTCAAGAGTTACAGATCTACAGGGTCCATTTGTTTACCAACTGTCCATCATTCAGCTGGGGACCACCTGGAATCCTCTCAGGGACCACTGGTTGAAAAACACTGTTTTAGCCCATTCTGCCTATAGTGGACCTCAACATCACTAAATAAATTTCTGTTAAAGTTACGGATGCGTACCATAGCCTTATGTATGCAGAAGTACACTACATAGTATGTGCATGTGTATCTGTGTCAGTTAGGTTTTCAGATATAAGGAAATAAGGTTGGAAAGCAGTCTTTTTTGCTTTGTCAGACATTACTTCATCAGGCACTAATAAACCCAATGACTTGAGCTTTGAGATCACAGTACAGTAGCTTGATTTATTGAGTACAGGGCATAATGGACCATGGACTGACTTTACCGAAGAGATCTGCAGCACTGATTCCTATTAAGGAATGAGGCCTGAGTGGCCTCTGAGCTTAAAACAGTCCAGTTAATTAACATTTGATCCCCCTCCCTTCCGTATGTCATTGCAAGTTCATCTTCAATTTAATTTCAACCACCATTGGATCCAATCTGTCCATTCCATGATGCAATAACTGCGTATAAGTGTGGTGCTTGAAGGTTGCTTTAAGATCACAAATAGGCCCCTCATGCTGAACTGATGGTGACTTAAGATAAGATAAAGCTGTATTGATCCCATAGGGAAATGCAGGTGTCATATATATAGCAGCAGTATAGTTATAGTAGCAAGGCTGAAACACAGGATGTGGCAGAGATATGAGAATGATATGAGAGTGAATGTCTCAAATAAACCATTAAAGTTTAATGAATTAATGTAGCAATTACCTCACTAGCCTACATTTAGACCTTTAAGTATAATTCAGCAATTTTACTTAAATTCAATTATAACTTCCTCTTCATTAATATTGTTATTATTTAGCTCTCCTAAGGCATCATCATCATCCTCTCAAAATAGGCTATGTCACCCATAACCCATCTAAAAAACACTGTGGTAGGCCTACTGTGTTGGTGAAATAGCGCCCCCTGTTGGTACGCATGACAGGCGATCAACAGGTTATCAAAAGAGAGACAAGTGCAGTAGTATCCATCCCATCCAGTCTGCATAATTACTAGAGCACAAGGGTAGGCCTACCCTGTCCCTGGCTGCAGTGTCGGTATTATACTGTAGTGTTCCAGTGGGACACTGGAGTTGTTATGTGTTTAAGACTGTTGATTTCTGTTGATTTATGTGTCCCTTTAAGTTGGAGAAATATTTCCGGGGGATAACAGCACTTCCGGGGTTTAGAGCGTGAGTTTTGCGCGGCTTTCAGTGACAGTGTGCTCAGAGCTAATGTTGTGTGGCAGCAAGCGCTAGTGAAGTTCCTCGTACAAGTTTCATTTTCTTATTTCGTTGCAGTGTTGTACGGCTATTTGTCTAATCAAATCAACTAAAAGCAAGAAGATGTCATGTCGTTCATCGAGGAGGACCCCTCTCGCCGAGTCGCCGTTACAATATATACAACATAAACATTACAGAGACTTTAATTACTTGTTACTGTACAATTACTGTACAACACTTGGAATGTTTCACACGTGCTTATAAATAGCTCGTATTTGCGCCGCTCTGGATGAAAACAACGTATTTCCAAGTAGTAAAGTTTGTCCTTATTCGGCTGCGCTCAAGCCTCGGTTTCAGGCCCCTCAATGTCGCAACTCCTCTACTAGATGGCTCTGGTTCGGGAAAGTGACAGCTGTTTATTAGCTTGCTAATGACATGGCGCACGTCGGTGTGTGGGACCACTATGGACCACCAGCAGACAGCAGGACCACCAATAAGGTAAATATTTCTGTACCAACACTGTTAGCACATGTGGTTAAAAACAAGAACAGCAACATGGTGTTAGGGCGTTTTTGAAACAACAACAAACACCAAATATCCTCGTTTTATTCTATTGTCAGCATCAGCTTTTATAAATTCTCTAGTTGGTCTACCTGCAGTGTTGCCAACTGCCAAAATCCAAAATGCACTAGTGGCACTTCCAAAATGCACTAGAATGCGGCGCTAGATGCTTGCCTGGATGGGGCTTTTATCTCTGGCGCCTGTCAATCGATTTCCCCCCCCAACTCACCAGTCAAAAAGCACTAGACTTTCCGTTAGGAGTTTTTCACTAATTTTGGCACTAGGGGGGTCTGGAAAAGAGCTAAATATAGTGACAAATGCGCCAAGTTGGCAACACTGAGAGAGAGAGGGACGTAGCCCCAGCACCACTACACAACCAAAACACGAAGCTTAGAATGTCAATACTAAGACGTTTCACCTCCTTGTGTCTGTCGAGAGAAACTACTCTAGAAACTTCATAATGGTCGACAGTCTTCTCTACGGCGGAAAGGCACGGTCGTTATAATGTTTCAAATCCGCCAAGTGATGCGAAACAAAGAAGCACTCCAGTCGTACACGGTGGCGGTGGTGGTGTTGTGCGGATGTTGGGCTTGTTTGCAACATTGTGGCGCTTCTCGTGTTACTTTATAACTGTGTGTCGCCTCTTCCTCCTCCTCCGGCAGGGATGGAGACAATGTAGCCATGTCATGTAATGTGTGTGTGTGTTTGTGTGTGTTTGGGGCAGTGTTGCCAACTGACAAGATCCAAAATGCACTAGTGGCACTTCCAAAATGCACTAGAATGCGGCTAGATGCTCTGCCTGGAAGAGAATATATAAACATACAGATCAAAATGACCATTAAAATTGTATATTCTCTAGTTGTGTTAACACACATGATGATTATTTTAACTCTTGAGAGCATAAAAATGAAACCAAATGGACCCGCAAGGGTCCATTTGGTTTCATTTTTACGCTCTCAAAGAGTTACATCATTTAGTCTGGGGACCACTGGTTGAAATCACTATCATAGGAGGAAAAATGGTGAAAAATTAGGGTTTTATCTCTGGCGCCTGTCAATCAATTTCGCCCCAACTCACCAGCCAAAAAGCACTAGATTTTCCGCCAGGAGTTTTTCACTAATTTTGGCGCTAGGGGGGTCTGAGAAAGCGCTAAATATAGCGACAAACGCGCCAAGTTGGCAACACTGTCTACCTGTACCATGGTAGTGCAGTTGTCTCTATTGTCTTGAAAGCATTACATGATGAGGAATTGTATGACAGGAATTGTAGAATTATCTGTTTATGAAACTGGTTTAGTTTTAATAAATAATATAAATAATAAATAATAAACAGCAATGATTGTAGGCTACAATGGTCTCAGAAATGGTCTAAAATGTCCCCCAGAATGAAAAGCAAATGCTTGCACTCTGTTGTGGTAATGAGTAAAATAATAATCAGTTCCACAATAGTCCAACTTGAGGATTCATCTCACTTTGAACAATGGCATTTGACATACGCCCAAATATGGACTGTGTGACACAGTCACTCACTCACTCATGCAATCCATTCACCTGTCTGTCAGTCTGCATCCCCTTTATGCCCATACATGGATATGAACTGTGTCCCTCTATTCCTATATGGAGTTGTGTTAGTCATGCCCAAATATATGGATTGTTGTGATGTCAGAAGTTGGAACAGACCAGATTGTGAGTTCTTCTGTGTCAGGGTACCAAATTGAACAGGACTGCTCCATATATTATGGAACATAAGCAGGGGTCCTGCCTAGAGTCTGGCGGCCCCCTCCCCACTGTATTTGCTGAATTTGCAATTGCATGCATTCATAGATACAGTAGATTGATAGCAGATAGGGCTTATGTGACTAAAACCAGGAAAAACACGAATAACACAAGAATATTCCAATATTATATACAAAATCGTGATATTGATAATTGACATAATGACGGTACTGCTCAGCCGTGAGATCAATATTCCCTTCCTCTCAAAACATCTATATTTCCTATAATCTCCTGTCAATATACTATTTTCTAATAGTGAGAACATTTGAGCTTCCACATGCCATTCCCTGGACTTCAGTAAAGACAATATTACATTAAGATCTGGTTTATTCTTTTTGTGGATGATTATACTAGCGGGTCAGTTGGTTATGATCTCTATGACAGTTGACAATCCCAACATTGCCATGAGTTACAGAAATGTGTTGCATGCCACCTGTATACAGTATGTGAGGAGCGCACAATCTAGATGTGAACACGTCATCCGTTGGCAAAATTACTGTATCTTAATAATCAGGAATTTAAAAATACATTATAGGCCTACATCAAGCAGCCAGCATTGATTGTTTGAGTATTAAAAGTGCGATTGTGAGATTTGTTTCACTGTGTACATCGAGAGTGAGTGGGGGAAAAAAATCACATAATGATGATTGCCAATATTTGCACTTGGATCATGCCCAACAGAAACCTAAGTTTCTAAAAAAAAAAAAAAAAAAAAATCGGTTTAGACTGTGAGAGCAATTTTCATCAAATGCATCTTCTTTCAGAAATAGTTCACAAATAGTTGTAAGAGCCCAGGGAAGTATCTGAAACAATCTTTTTTCAGTGGTGCATTGCTGCTTCTTCCTCTCCGATGCAATCTAGTGCCGTGTAGTGTGGCTGTGGGCTGCCATGATGTGCAATGGGAAGTCATTACAGCTCTTGTCTGGTGCGGTGTGTTCTCAATCCCTCGCTGCTACATTTATATTTCATATCTCATGTTTCACACTGTATTAACAGCTGTGCCTTGTTTTTGCCATCTGCAAACAATTACTTGAGTTTACTTGGCTTTGTAATAATGGCGTGTTTTCTCTTGCAACTCTCTCAATAGACAACATACTGCACATTCTTGACAGGTGCTGAGGCGTTGGCTCAGGAGACACGGCGAGGAGGGTTATTACTGCATTATTTAGCCCTCCTGAAATAAACAATCTCACTTCCTCGTCGGCATCGCGTGTGTGACTACCAAGTCGACGCCGTATTTTGGATTTGCGCCCGGCTCCGAGCATCCAATTATGATTTACGTTGCCTACTAGCAACCCCCGGTCCCCGCTTTTTTCACCTACGACAAGACCCACTTAGTGTACGATATTTTCCCCCTCTCTATAGCCTCTCATTTGCTCGCTATCTCCTCCTATTCTGACCTTTTTACATTCACCTTGCCTTGTTTCACCTACTTCCTATCACCAGAGTGGCTCGGGTTCCGCCTCTGCAGTCTAGTTTCAGTATAATAACTTGACACTTCACATTGCATTAGTCTTAGTCCCGACAACAAGGTTATGTGACCTATAGTGTCAGAGAGCATACTCCATGCTTGCCTGGAGTAGCTATTTATCAAGACAGCTTTGGGCCACCTATGATTCAGAGCAGAACAAATACAGATGTGAGGCGGTTATACAGGGGACATATTTGTCCAGAGTCTAAAGCTTTACCTCGCAAAACACCACATAACAGACGGTCTCTCTCACGCAGGGCTTGTCCCCTTATAATGGGACGTTTCATCTTAAAAGCCGCCATACCCCCAATGTAAATGTGTAAACCATAAGCACTTTGCAGAAGAGCGATACATTATGTAAAAAAAGATAATGTTAATACAATATAAGTGGTCATACGTGATTTCTACTATACTGAGACATTTAGATAATGTGCTCTTCTGGTTGACACGGGTTTATTGTATGAAGTTCAAAGAGTGATACCAATCAATATAAATGTTGGTGTTTGTGCGAAAGACTTGGGTTTGGTTCCTGCAGGACATAAATCTTATGGATTGCAGCTTTAAAACGAACCCTGACTCATTGCCATCCAAGCATTGAGCTGGCCGTTTGGGTCGGGGCACGAGCGAGATAGCGGGGGTAGACCCTGAGCGCCAGAGAAGGAGGCTGCGGCTTTGCCTGAACCCTAAGGAAGTCATTAGGATACCAGTGACCTCACTGGTGCAGCAACTCGTACAAGTTAGCCTTTGGCATGATGTCAAACTTCGCATGCCATCAATCATCCCATTACCCCTGGCCACCGCGTATGACGAGCATATAGACACTGACCATTCGAGAACATTATCGCGATGACAAAGAAACGTGTTAAAGTGAAATCCAATGGAACTGGTGACAGCAGGTCTAAGTTCACTGGACGCTTTGTCAGGGCCAGTGCAGTATATTGGGATCCTGACTTTTTAACTGGGCTGTATTGACAAAATTCTCTCCCGTTATGTCATGTTATTTTGGGGATGATTATTAACAGCCTTCAGATGATATTCTCAAAATAATGTGAGGGAAAGATCGGTCCACGTTGTTGATGTCCATATGAAGACCATTGATACAGGAGATGCTCATTTCTCTCAGTTAAAACAGTGCGATAATAACAATCACATGGAAATTGGTGTATTTTTGGGAAAATGCTTGGAAAAACAACTACATCATGCAGATGTGTGAGCTTGTAGATTAGCTATTTTCTGCTTTTTTCATTATGGTGCATTATGAAAAAAGGAGGGTGTCTAGCAAAGACCCTGGGGGACTGCAATCAACAAAATATAGATTATTTAAAAGATCAGGCAGGATTTTATTATATATATTTAATCAAAATAAGAGAAATTTGACACTGCTTATTCTGCATACAGGTGGATTTATTTCCAACTCTTGCCAGGAAAGAATCCCCAATGTAAACCTATAAATAAAAGCATAAACAACCCACACACATACACATAAATAATGCACAATATAAATGCAATAACGTACAAAATAAAATGCAAACAAACACACGGTGCTGCTGCATGTAATCTAAACCCAAGGGAATGAGTTCATGTCCAAGATCAAGTGCCCACACAAACAGCGACAGCACCATGTGAACTGCAGTGAAATCAATAAATCAACAAAATGTTCAAAATACACCATATTGACTTTATAACTAAATTCATGAACAAATGGGCAAATAAACAAACAAACCTTTTTCCTCCCACGTCTCCACTTGTATGTGGAGGTACGGTTACAGTATTGCAACCACTTGGCATGTCTCACTGACACTCAGTATAAAGAGTTTCAGGCAATGAATAGTTCACATCCTTTTTCTGCAAGAAACCTTCAATATTAATGAAACAAATACTGTATAATAAGTAAAAAGGAAAGTAACAATCAATTATACTTTCGGTATTGTCCCGAATATCTGACGACTGGCTATTATTCAAGATTCATTTGTGGACAAAGTACACTGAATGTCAAATAGTCCCCGAACAACCCCATTTTTTTCAGGATATTTTCATTGGGGAAAAACAGTCTTACATTCATATTCTACTACTCCTTCAAGCCTATGTAAGCCCTATGGTGTAAAGGTGATAAATTAATGTGTGATAGCATTTGTGATACTGCATTTGTAGCGTTTGTGATACTGCATGATACTTGTGATACTGCATTTGTGCCCTTTTTGGATCCCTAAAATTATTTTCCTTATGTTCCAGCGTTGCCTTTCTATTACATAAGCTATTCGTCTCTGCATGACTTGGACCTAATAAAAATCAGATAGGGCTCCTCAACCATCATCCTAGATTAAAGCTCATTTGTAGCCGGAGCCAGCAGTTCAGCCCTTTGACCATGAGCTACGGTTTACCTTAAATCAACAGGAAAGAGAGCCTATAGCGCATCTAGCTTCTAGAGAAGAAGCCTATATGGAAATAAGAAAAAGAACTTGTGTACTTTAAATCCCATGAGGCTTTTGTAGATTTTTTTTGTTGCTTTGTGTTTGAATGTGTCCCAAGAAATACCTCTATAAGAAACCATTTTGAACCAGTCTAGAAATGCTTCCTGATCTGTTTCACCCCCTCTAGACCACACCTCCAGCTTGCATATTTTATTTCATGGGGTCTTCAACACAATGCTTACCTTAATTATTGTATTTATCATGTTCTCTCGCTCTCTTTGTCTTCGTTTTCCCCCCTCTCTCTCTCTCCTCCCGCCTTTTCCCCCCTCCCCTTCCCCCCCCCCCCCCCCCCCCCCCCCCGTATGTCTCTCTCCTTCTCTCTCTGTGACCAGTGAGTCTCAGGGGTCTGCGCGGCCCCTGTCTGTTTCCTGGTGGTGTGTCTGGGAGCCCAGGTCTACGAGGCACCAGGATCATTTTCCCTCTGTAGCTGTTGTCACTAGCGTGGACCCAGCTAATTCATCTTGCTAATGGCAGGTGGGTCGGTTGAGCGCTATTATTGTGATTTCCTTCTCTCTCTCTCTCTCTTTCCCCCCTCCTCCTCTGTGGCTGCAGTTTCTTGATCTAATAAAATTAGGGAAAGTAGACTTAAAACAAGACAGCTCTGCCTCGCTGTCAGCATGTTCAAAATCACCTTTTAGCTGAGAAATCAAACTGTGCTCTTTGAAGATTTTTTCTTTTTGTATCAACAGTAAAACATAAGAAAATGTCCGCAATTTGATAAGAAGTACATCCATAATAGAATAAATAATAATACATTTATTAAGGTAGCATTTTATAAGGTCATTGGATTCTCGGCTGAGAAAATAATCATGCTTATAGAATGTATTCTTTAAAAAATGGATGAATAGGGATTTGAGGGAATGAACGCCTTGTGCTTTTTTTATATATTCTTTTCCTGAGAACAGAATATAGAGTTAACAGAGTAAAGGCAGTCAGTTAGACTCGCTGGGGCATGAATCTCTAGAGAGCTGCGGACATGGAATGAGCCCAGCCTGATTTCAGTCATGGAAGGAAGGTCGTCACCGCACAAATGAAAAACATGAGAAGTGGTTGGAGGTCTAAGCAAGTCCTCAGACTGCACTCAGTGGGAGCAATTAAGTCCTCCCTCTTCCTCGGCATAGGTAACCAGATCTTCCTATTGACATTCTCAATAAAAGGTCATTTACAGGATGGATAAAATAATCAGGGCTCCTTCGCCGGAGAGCCTCGACGCAGCACAACACCAAACCTCCAATTTGCGGTCTGGGCTACAGGCTAAAAAAAGAATATAGCACACGGTGTATACGAAATCAACAAGGACGTAAAATCAAAGATTTAATTCACATAGGAGAACAAGTGGAAGAACGCATTTAAGGTTTGTGATCCGACGAGACCTGACGGTTCTGCGTCTTTGGAATCTGGTATGTGCGGAATCTTCATCGCTTATGAATTTCAAAAACCTTGGAACGGAGTCCGGCCCCGACCGCAAGAATTCATTACCGTCATTGCGAGCCTGACACAAATTAAGTCCTAGTACTTTCTGCCTTGCCTCTCAGACCACAATACTTCATCATAAGTCATCCTTAATTTGTTTCGTTGTCGCGGGGCTCCTGTTGTCAAGTCTGTTAGCTCGCAGCTTCCTTTGTCAGAGCTTGTCAGCCTGCAGTGGACCGGAGCAGGAAAGGAGCAGTGTGGTTTTTCACAAAGTGTGGCTGATCCCACTCCTGAATATGTGGAACACGCTCACATACTATTACTGTAACTATCCTTTGCCTCCAAGTCAGACATTTTAACATTCTTTCACCTCTGAACTTCAACGGTCAACGAATGAGGGAATCATAGAAAGTGAGGGTATATCAAACCTCCTTATTCTTGCAGTGTTTTCAAAACGTACCGTTCATCACTATATTACGTCCTCCAGGATTAATCTTCCCAGATAATTAGCCTTTATTCAACATTACTCCCGGTACATTTTTGCTTTAGAGATAGTTCAGGGGTTTTAGACCCGGTCCATCCGTCTGTCTGCCAGTTTTGGACGTGGACTTTGAGTTTCACCTTTATATTCTGTACACTCCTGCGTGGTCATGGTCACATTTTCATAGGTTGTGATTAAAATGTATTTACAATTAATTAATAATAAATGAATAAAAACATGTTGAGACATGTCAGCTTGTAGAGCGGCTACTTTCAAAATGTTGAGGGTTTAACAGGTTATTTATAATGTATTTTTGTTAGATGGGTCGCTGGGAGGCACCAATCGGGTCTTGGGCTGAAACATTTGGGAACAACAGAGGGCATCTACACTGTTTTCGATGACTCCATCAGCTTCCCTCTAGTGCAGGGAGCTTCAAAGTTTTTCAGTCCAAGGACCCATTAACTGAAACAGAGTTGAAGTGGTTACACCCACCAGTACATATTGTACCGGTATACAATGTTGTTTTACTGATTTCACAGATGTTTCATGAACTTGTTTGACAGCTCCATCACAGGTGCTGAGTATACTCAGGTTTGTTGTGCATTTCAGGATCAACTGTTCCAGTGGTCCGGCAGCTCTTCTGACAAGAAAGAAAAGTGGAAACACTTTCAGGTAAGTTTTACCAATGCTCTTTCTACTTACGGACATAACGATTATTTTGTTTTTGATACAATAAGTCTTTGATCCTCTAAGGGAAATTCAGGATTCACAAACATCTGCCAAAAACAACTAATGAATAGGTTGTACTGTAGAGTAGCATTTGTCTAACAGTGGAAAGAGTACAGCATGTTAAGTTGTGAAAGAAACATTACGTTTGTTACATTTTTAATTATTAGTGGTTGTTAGTCATATCCTGGACACTGTGTGGGGTAATGTCTGTAGGCTACATTAGTCCATTGATAATACTCACAACTTGTGTCTTGTTTAATACGGAAGGATAACCTACTGTATATGGTGTGTATGAATGAAAGGATGTTTATGTGGTAATCTGGCCACAGGAAAGATGGAAATGTTTCATAGCCATGTGCCGTATAATGAGCCTGATGCAACATAGACAGTAGACACTATGGAAAACTGCGGTCACATTTTTTTGCTATGATTGTTATCTCTAATAATACTGCAGTATAAAATGCGTTGCTCATTTGAAATGGAGCAATATATACGACTGTCTCTCTTGTGGACTTCTGTGGAGGGTTAATGGTGTTACATCCCCAGTCAAGCGGACTTAATGGGAATGGGATGAGAGGGGTGGGGATCTCTATTCCTTCTCCATTCCCAACACAAGTCTGGGGAAGGGAGGAGGGAGTGGAGTAACACTATTCACTAGGGGTGGAACCATGCATTTTAAGAGTGATAGGATGTGTATCGCCATACATTGTTGACAATATGATACATGGACGATAAAGGTTCATTATGGCGATACGATTCGGTGATTTAAAATGGATACAGTAACTATTTAGCAAACCTATTAAATATGTGTGAGACTTGTGGATAGTGCAGGTTTTTAAGAGAAACACGTATTATTATCATTATTATTATTATTATTATATATGTCTTTAGTTCCAAATTCCATTTCCACGTTGTTTGCAATGCCCAACATTGTTACTTTTCCAAGCTGGCATGGAATGGGAAAAAAGCCTGGTTTTATCTAGTATCAGTATTGTAATAACTCAGATGTTAAATAATCTGCATATCAGCGCCTCATCATCTCAAGACAAGCTCTGTGACCCTATGGAAGCATACTGAAAAATATTGCAGAATGTGGATGCATACTTTATTATAGTTGAAAGAGACTGCTGCTTTTCTGAAATGCTTTTTATTGTAAGGAATGAAACGTGGATGTCTGGATGTAAGGAGTTAGCCACTGTTAATGTTAGAAGTCATATACTTGCGCTCCATCTCAGTTTGGCTAATTACTTCCTTGCAATGCACAAATTCCCCAAGGCTCTTTACCCAAACGCAATAAGCATTGTGTTACTCTGATTCACCAGTTGGCAAATGACTGCAAGGAAAAAGCACAGGGAATCAAGCCGTTTAATCTTATATAAAGGGGAGCTCTTTCAGAGCTCTTTTTTTCTGACAGTGTACAAATGGACCTTTGGTTCCATGTGTGAAAATGGGTGGAATTCCCCTTTAGTAAAAGCCAGCAGGTTTACTTTAGTCAAAAAAAGACGTGAATGGTGAAATTAACACATTAAGGCAAAATAGTATAACCACAACCAATACAATGCATGTTTGACACATGTTTAAATGCAGCCATGGCAATGCTAATCCACTAGAAAAATAGAAATTTACGTGATTTAAACAGCGAAGCTGTTATCCATGGAATGGTGGGGCCATATCTCACATTTCAAGATGTGTCACATAGATGTGTCATCACACAGCCACACTCTAGGAATAGACAGAAAATGTTCTCACTCAGCCATGTGCTATAATTGTACGCCGAACATAAAATGTGACACGTAAATGTATCAGAAGAATCTCAAATTAAGGCGTTGCCTTGGCAAATGTTTAGTAACAAAAACGAGATGCAAAAAAGGGTCTGGTTTCATCCTGCACAGTCCGCCTAATGTTAAATAGATCTATTGTAAATGCACACAGGTGTGATATTGTGTGATACTGTGTGTGTGTGTGTGTGTGTGTGTGTGTGTGTGTGTGTGTGTGTGTGTGTGTGTGTGTGTGTGTGTGTGTGTGTGTGTGTGTGTGTGTGTGTGTGTGTGTGTGTGTGTGTGTGTGTGTGTGTGTGTGTGTGTGTGTGTGTGTGTGTGTGTGTGTGTGTGTGGTAGTGGATTGAGCGGAGGAGACAAGGTGGCTGAGTCTTCTGAATAAGTAAAGAGACAGTATTAGTGAGATATTTATGTGCGCACTATTATCCATGAATCATCCTGGAGCCTGGCAAATAGCTGTATTTCTATGAGGAGAGAGAGAGAACCGCTGGAGAAAAATGGAATGAACACTTCCACACTCCCAGTGCCTCCCTTTAGGTGTGCTGCTCCATTAACCACTTGAACCCCATTTTATACTTTCAATTTGTTTCAAAAGTAGCCGATATACAAGCTCAGAACGCGCACTGCATTGGATATTGGGAGCTTATAGGTAGTGGTTTTGTTTTTTGGAACATTTTGACCTATAAGGATATGCCCAAAATGTGTAAGCCAGAATTAAACGGTGGTGGAATGGTATAGGGATGTAACACGACTTACTGTAGTATGCACTATAGTGGCAAAATTTGTAAATGAAGTCCCAGAGTTGTGTTGGTAAACAGGATAACTAAAGAGGCGTTTTGATATGGATTATTGTCCAGGGCCACTGCGGTCTAGATACGTTGCACATGACTAAATGGGAAAAGCGCATCTCAGCAAAAGTGTCACCCCCGTACATGCTAGAAGTTATTACTGCAGGCTTGCAAAGTGTCATTCTAATTCATGTCTAAGTGGACATATGCCACACAAAGGACATCTCGCATGGGGGGAAAACACGGCCGGATTCCAGTCACACACCGAACGTACAGTAAATAAGAGCGAAGTAGCTGTTATTCTGATGCATTGATTTGACACCAGTGCTTACCTCAACATCAAGACACGGCCAAGCTATCTTAGGAAAGTGATGATGATCTTAGCTGCGTTGCTCATCAGCGGCGAGAGAGATCGCAACGTACAGCTGTCGGCATGCGACGCTCATTTGACATCTTGCTATGGTGGCGGCGGGTCCTCAAAAGTGCACGTGTCAGGAACTCCAAACTAATAGCGTGATGTCTAACTCCAGAAGATTAGCCAGGCAATGGCATAAGCCGGCATGCGTGGAGTGGAGGAGGAGGGCTGCGTTGGTCGCTTTTTGAAGTTTCTTTTTGAAAAATGTGTTTAGCAGTCGTACGTGAGGAGAGAGAAATGAAGGTGAGAGTGAGTGGTTCTGCAAGAGTGGAAAATAAGTGAAGTGTAAGTCATAGGTAGCAATATTTTGATAAAGTAATCATGCTTCAGGAGCAAAAAAAAATCCAGGACTCCCGATATCAGCCTTTGGTGATTCCGCGGAGCTCTCCCCCGAACATGGCAGCATCAGATTTACAAATTGAAAATCATTAATAATTCTAACCAGGATGTGATAAATCTGGAATCACTCTCGATGAACCTGGACACACTTCCATAAATCAAAAAGATTACTTGGAAATTTTTTAAAATCTGACGTCAAAGTGTCAGGCTTACTAATGGTTTTTGTAGATCCCTCGCCGTGATATATCATTAATCTGAGATACATTTGAAGTATGTCACCGGGGCAAAGTGTGATCCCCTCTAATATTCCGGAATATGCTTTGGTCTGTGTCAATACAGGATGTGTGGAGATGGGGATGGGGGTGGTGGTGGTGGTGGTGGGGGGCCGGCATGAGAAAGTTGTTGTGGTTTACATTCAGATGGGAGCAGCCGGATTCATTGGGGTTTATGCCGTTTGCTGCCTCCTCCTGTGAATCACCTTGAATATCCCCTATTCCATCTAACCAGTAATATATCACCCCTGACAAAGAATGATGATTATTATGATGATGATGACGATGTTGATGACGACGACAACCGCAACAATGATTATATATATTGATGGTGCTGATGGTTGATGATTATGCTAAAGTGGATACTGCATGAGTATGGTACTTATAGCTGAAATGAGTCATTCTTGGGGTACAATTCATCCACCTCCGTCTTTTTTCCCTTTTTTAAACCTCGGGGAATATCCACAGTAAACGTAATATTTCACAAATCCAACGTCCAAGGTAGGAAAGCGTTTTCTTTCTATTCCGCCGGGCGCTTTGCTTCGGGGCTGAGAGCCTTGGAAGAGCATCATTGCGGAGCAAAGGGAGGAGGTATTGACCGTGGCTCCGTGTGAACAGACTCAACGGAGCAACCTCTGTAATCTAAATGTCATTCACTGAAAGGCATCTCCCCCCACCACCAACCCAATGGCTTTCATCTGAATGTGTCTTCCAAAAGATTCAATTACTCTTTCTCTCGTTCTATTTCTCTCACCCCCACCCCCCCCCCCCCCCCCCCCCCCCCCCCCCCCCTGCCCCCCCTCTCTTTCCCATGCACCAGTTGCTTATCTGCTGTGATTATAGTCATTATGAACCAGCCGTGTCTGTACGGAGATTTCATCAGAACCAGACATGCTCAGCCAGCTGCCTTGAACCCCCCCATCCACCCCTATACTAACGGAGCTGTACACAAGGCTGGCTGGCCATCCGCAGGCCCATATTTCAAAAAGCACGGCTCACCAGGGTTCCTTGTAATCAAGACAGAATGGGACAATAAAATACGAATAATCATCTGTAACACTGGATTCCTATTAACTTGAATAGTTCCATCTAGAATTGCGTATGATGGCTGTGGCGCTATATGGCATTGCACGAAGCTCCTATTTTCCGATCGTTGTAAAAGGAGGGAGGGAGGGGGCGAAAGTACTACTGCCGTGGCGGATAGAGAGGGCTGTATCAGACGACGCAGCTGCTCTTTTCACGCCGAAAGATCCGCTCCTCTCCGCTACGTACCCCCCCCCCCCCCACACACACACACACCCCCGTCTAGGTTTCAGCCGGAGGAGGCGGAGTTTAGAACGTGATGGAACAAAAAAGTCAGTCTTTGACAGTGGCATCAAAGGGAGATGGCTGCTTTTGTGTTGAAAAGCGGAGCGTGTTTGAAGTGCTTTTTTTCTCCCCCCACCCGAAGATAGTGGAGTGGTAGGGGCAAGTTCATTGTTGCCTGGCGCTCCGGCGGATGATTATCTGCCGCTATCGCTCGTGCCACGTCTGAAACAACTGTCAGCGTGATATGTGAATAATGATTCTCTCCTATATTCACCTGCCGAAGCCTGTCCCGACCCCACTGTGCCGCCGAAATACATATTTCTCAAAAGAGATTGTGTGGATTGATTTCTCGCTCCTTTTCAAGCCGCAATCATTTCTTGTTCCTAATTACCATTTCATAATGACTGCTCAGATGAACACTTGGCGAGGGCATATCAGTACCTCCCACTCCCCGACTATAGGCTATGCTCTAGCAGTTAACAATGTACCTGTATGTCTTTAAAGGCCTTTATAGGAGTAATCCCCCCCATAGAATTACTCCTTTTCTATCAATTACACACCCTATGAATGAAGCCTTGACTTTGTGGAGTCATTTTTGGGATGATCTGCTCCTTCCTTTTAACAGTGTTTAAGAGGAGAAAAAGACTTTAGGAATAAATCTCAGATGATTTTGGTGACTAAAATTCTCCCCTTGCAATCCACTTTGTGGAGACAACCCTGGCGTTGTTAATGTTTTAGCTTTTTAACCCCTGGGTTAAACATTCAAACAAATTTGAATTGAAATGTTCCCCTCCGCTTTCTTCTGAGGGACTATTCTCTGTACTTATGGTGTCCATAAGGTCGATGTATCACAAGTGTGTACTTGGCAGAAATGGCAGAAATGTCTGTGAGTGTGTCTGTCCGTGCGTCAGACAGTCAATATCTGGACATGCCTGACCCAGAACTTTTCTCCACTCCAATAAGAAGCATCTTACTCGTTTGTAAACGTAGTGAGCGAGATTACTATGTAAGCCAATCAGAAATGTCTGCAGTTTGCTTCCCAGTAAGACACTGCTGGTGTCTTGTACTGCATATTCTGTAGTGAAAGCTTGCGGTAAACACATGTTGACAACTGTGAGAGGAATGGATTGCACCTGCATGCTGCACACAGCGTCTGAGCTCATGACATGCAGAGCCACACCCATCTGGAACAAAATCACTAAATCAATTAGAAATCGGTGCAAATGTTTGTACAGGATACACCCTGATGGAGACAACTTGTCACTCGTAGGTCATTCAAACAATCTAAACAGAGCTATAGAGTGTGCAGCACTATAGAGCAGGGCAGTCCCACCCCATTTAATGGCGAGGTAAATAGATATTGTATGATAATATTGTGTGTGTTGTCATGATTTGTCACGACCCGAGTTGGCTTTGTCCGTGTCACAATTGTCTTTATATATCCTATTGGCTTCAGATGGAAATATCCTAAAAACAGGGTTGTCTTGTACAGTATTTGGGGACTATATTATTTGACATTCAAAGGAGTATTTAAAAAATGCTGGTCTAATTATAACCAGTGTAGTCCTATAATCTGGACAATACGGTACATCATTTTCGGAAAGTCTTTGAGGAAAATGAAAGGGGGAAATAATTTCTGGACCACGGGCGACTTCATGAAAGGGGCGGGACTGCCTGGCTCTATCTCCATATAATGTTGGTTCCAGTACAGCACCCCATGATGAATTTTATGTGAGGTTCACCTACTCTAGTACTGCGCTGGTTAACAATGCCCTTAAATATAGAACCACTAGCCCCTCATATTAGGTTCTATCACATAACCGTGTGCCTTTTTTAATGGTTTGCATTAACTTATCGAAATAGACAAGTTAACAGTTCTCCCAATATGTGTAGTGAGCTCTAGATTTAGTTGGGCCTCTAAAAATCCTCCACCACTAACTATTATTGTACATGGGCTGGCAGTCTATAGTTCAGCCTGTAAAATCTTTCAGGAAGGGTCATTAAGGATATTTCATTATCTCCATATTGCCAAGGTCAGGTTGTCCATATATCCACTTTACGGCTGCTGGGGGAATATGCTGCGACTGTAGTATAATAGACCAGAAAATGTCCACACCAGGAATGATGGGAAATCAATATCGGGGCCCAGCTCATCAATACAAACCCCATTTTCACAAGCAGGAAGAAGGTACTCAGGAAAAAAAATGTTGAGGAAAACAGATTGAATCAGAGAGCGAAAATGAAATAAAACAATGTTTCATTGTTTATAAAATGTTAGCTTTTTTTTCCTCCTCCCCCCGGTACACCATATCGTGGGACTTTCCTTTGGCGACAAGAGATTTTAAACCAGTTTGGCTTGATTTTGCTTTAATCCGCCAGCACTGGATCGAGCAGTCCATAAATGTCCCGACACAGTCATGTAACCACGTTAAAGCAGAGAGAAACATGGGTCCAGACAATGATTTGCCCCATTTGTTACAGCAGTGGCAGTCAAGGACCTCAGTCCAGCATCGCTTTGTTACACCAATGTTGATGCTTCCACTTCACCTCAGCTTAACACATTTTTTTTTGCCACACACACAAAATCTTGGGATTTGTGCTCACAACTGCCTTTGCCCTGCACAATACATCTCTGGTTTGGGTAACGTTTTCATCGCTAGGTGGCGCTAACGACAGTTGAGCTCAGGCCAACAATGATTACTATTCTATTAGGTAGTAGAAGACCGCTGTCTCCGGTGCTCCAAAACGGCAGTCTGGCAGGATCATCATCAGTTTTTAGAAACTCCTGTTTTAGAAACTCCAAAACAGGCTAGAAATGCCTTACTGGGCTCACAACTATGGTTCAACGGGATCCAATGTGTTAATAGAAAAACACAAAAATCATTGCTAGAACGGGTAGTACAAAGAATTCAGTCCAAATCTCCGAGTTAGAAGAGTATATTTATTTCTCTCCATATTTGCATTAGGCCCACATCCAAATCATGGGTAATCATTCACTGCTGAGTGAAATGTTTTTCTCCAATAAACGCTGATATCATTGCAAAGTCTAAATATGTAAAGGTGAAAATTGCCAATTGGCTATTTTGTTAAATAAACAGCGTGGAGCATGTTGTTGTTCAACAAGGAATTTACAATTCACCATGGCGGAGAGAAGAGAGAAAACAGCCTGTGGGTTGTTTAACCAGCCAGCGGTAGCCTCGGGCATTGTTTGTTTATGCAGCACAGCTTCCTCCCCAAATGAAAATTACGCCTGAAAACCGATGCCGGAGAAAAAGGGCCGCTACGTACGAAAAAAAACAACAACAACTTCTCTGCCTCATATTACAGACAACCACTACCGTCAAAACATCCCCAAATACTTACGAGGTGACCAAAAATGCATGCAGTGCACTAAACGGTAGATATCTTCAGCTCTCCTGCGGCACAGTGTATTGAATGTTAATGCTTTTATTTTTGTCCTTTTATACCTGAAGTCTATGTGTGCGCGCACACACACACACACACACACACACAAGCGCAGCTAAGGCTACTGTAACTGTAGCTACAGCGTAGCCTTTTGTGTGAGCATTACACATTGTCTGCTGCATGTTAATGGCTTATTGACCATGTATGGCGTAATGAGACCTTGGGTGCCGGGGCAGCCATGATATATGAGAGGGAAAATTGGCCTCTGCAGTACTGATGACCTAATTTCAATATTCAGGGACTCGGGAAGGGGGGGTGGAAATGACACTTTTCACGTTTAAGTGCTTTGCATTAGCCCCTGGGTTACTGTACCTCTGCCTAATCCCACCCTACAGACAAAAACCCTCGCATGGCGGCAAACCGAGAGCGCCGCCGCAACACCACGACTGCTCTGGAACCCTCTGAATTGCAACTGGCAAAAGGCCGCGTACATTTAAAACGGCGGGCCAGGATGCACGCGGAGAGTAAAAAAAGGGGCTTTCGACTTGTTCTAGAAGTCACCTTCATCTTCCTCTGTGCGCCGAGCTGACTTGATGCATGCATTGGAAGCAGCGGGCGGATTCCAAAAGGGCCCCCGCGTCTTCAGAGATAACCTTCAGGATGTATGGCATTTTGCATTCCGATCAACCACCATCCCGGTCATGCCTCTCCACCTTACGGCACATATTTTTTTGATCCCGAGCTTATAATAATAGCTTTTCATGCTAAACGGAAGTGTTCCATATATATATACACACACAGTATAATGCGGCGCTCCGTTTGCGTTTGCTCCGGTAGGCGAACTATGATTTCCTTTTTTTTTTTTGTAAAGACTGTCATTGTGTGTTAGGGGCGAAAAGGGGATAGAAACTCAATGACCTATTTGCATTTTCTGTGTGAGGGGAGGAAAAAGCAAGACGGGGGGGGGGGGGGGGCTGCTGGGGGGTGTGGTGTGGTGGGGTGGTGGGGTGGGGGGGTAGCAGAAGGGAAGGTTGTAAAAATGCAGCCTTATTTATCATTCATCTTTTATTTCTCCCTGCATTAGTGAGCCGCGGTGTCACGTTTTGGCACATGGACGAAAAAAAAAAAAAACTCTTCTCCTCCGCGTTCTGCCAAAGAGACGTGACGGAGAGAGAAATAGGTGTTGTTTTAACCTTGAGCCTGATTTGAGCAAACATGAATATATTATAGACAGTAACCCCCCCCCCCCTCCAGCCTACTACATGCTCATACTGTATTTATGCTGCTGCTGCTCTCCGGTTAGACGCCGACTGCTAGCGAAGGCAGCAGGAATACAGCAGCACAAGCAGCAACACACACACTATGTCGAGTTCAGCACAATAAGGACAGGTGAAGCATCGTCGTGGCAGCTCGGCGTTTTCTAACCAAACCGACAAGCTAGGAGCTGACAGAAGGATCACGCGTTCTGACGTGAGCTACAACGTCGTCACCCCCCCCCCCCCCCCCCCCCCCCCCCCCCCCCCCCCCCCCCCCCCCCCCCCCCCCCCCGCAGTATTATAAAAGATTTAAAGGCGTGTGTAGTTTTTTTTTTTCTTTCTTCCCAGCAGTAAATGGGAAAACGTCTTAGACCCCCCCCCCCCCTTTTTTCGCCTAGTGATGTCATTACGAGAGCAGGTGTTATGGCGGGTTGCCGCGCTGATATAAAAGCCACTCCTATTAATCCGTTTTGGGTGGGATTGGCATTCGGTGATAGCAGATCTACATAGCAGATCTACAAGGTACAACTGTAATTCATATAAAAATGTGACGCAAATCTTTGAATGTTTTGCTAGCTCGGTGGTCCCTGGAACTACATAATGTCAGAGAGGGGTCGACGGCCATATACGGATGATTTTTTTTTGGGGGGGGGGGGGGTCCTTGACATGAAATATTAAAGGGGAATTCCATTCCATTTTCTAAATAGGTCCTTAAAAGAAAAACCATTAACATGGTCAACACAGCCTGATCATGTCATCAAGCTGTGTTTCACCATGATAATGATTTTTTTTTCAGACCTCCATTTCTATAAAAGGGGGGGGGGGGGCATTTTTACTGTGTCCACACATCATCTATATATGGCATATTAATGACATAGTACAGGGGTTCTCAACAGGTGGTCCGGGGACCACCAGTGGTCCCTGAGAGGGTTCCAGGTGGTCCCCAGCTAAGTTGTTTAACCAAATGCAACTCTTGAGAACGTAAAAATGAAACCAAATGGACCCTGGCGGGTCCATTTGGTTTCATTTTTACACTCTCAAGAGTTGAAATATCCATCATGCGAATTAGTCCAAATCTACACAACTAGAAGATTAAAGGTCATGGACAGAAGCAAAAGAAATCTTTAGTTTTGGGGTCTGTGGGTCTAAAAATGTCCTCAAATGGTGGTCCGTGGCTCAAATGCTGAATAAATGGTGGGCCCTGGGGTGAAAAAGGTTGAAAACCATGACATAGTGGAATGTTTTAAAAATGGGTGTAATTCCCTTTTTAAGGACCACTGCACATAGATATATGAGTTTTTTTCAGAAAACCGTCAAGATTTAGAAGACATTCATTATTAGAATCAGTTCTCGGATCAAAACGGATTAAAACAAGAGAACCTTTGGACTGTTTGCGAATGCATTTTGTGTGTGTGTGTGTGTGTGTCAGAGAGGGGGGGGTGTGTGCAGCAGCAGTGGGTATGTCGAGGCCGTGGCGGTGGACGGCGGTGCGGTGTGGTGCGGTGCAGCGCGGTGCCTGCCGTAGCTCACGTCGCTCCGACAGGTCCACTGTGTGTGGCTGTTCTGCAGCATCAGCACCAGCCAGCGGACAGAGGCCAGACGTTGGATTTATGATGGCAGCCAACGGAAATGACCTGCTTCTGTCATTGGGGTGTGTGCCCCATCACGAGGGGCCCTAAACTATATTGGCACCGCACTGACAGACATGTTTGTCATCTAGTCAATTTTGAAGATACCCAAGCCCAGCCAGTATTATTCCTGTGACAAGCTTTTTTCCCCCCTCCGTCCGTCTCCCCCGCTAAGTGTAATGCTGTCTGTCTTTTTCAACTCAACCCACACTACTGCTGCGGCTCTGCCTCGGCTGGGCTTCCCGTACCCATGTTGTACACACACACACACACACACACACACACACACACACACACACACACACACACCGCACTGTACTGTATACACTGTGAAAGTATGCCTGGTGGTTTTGCCGGGGGAGTATTTGGTTACATTATAAAACTCTCAGAGTTACATGCGTCTTTTGAGGCTCTATTTGGTACAAATGGATAACTTCACACCCAGGAGTTTTATTGTGTAGGCTGGGAGGCGTTAAAGGACCACTTCACCACTTTTCAATGTATCTTCATATAATGTCCACACTAATGTACATGATAAAATACCACTACTTTTTCCACTCTGTCTGTCCCACACGAGGGCCTTTACCAATAGCAATAATCGACACGGCAATGCAGCTTGATTTGAAATATTTATGATAATAAATGTGATCACACCGATGGAGCTCTCCATGCTGATGAAAACAGTATTTTCATGTCCGGTGTGCCATGAACTGGACGTCCTCAGACTTCTGGTGTTGTGGACATTTTCCAGAGATCGTGTGCATTACTGCCACCAAATGCCACATAATGTGTAGACTGTTGATGTATAGTATGTATTTCCATGGGATACATTTTATTTTGATGACTTTATTTGACTGGGATTAAATCATTAAAATAACTGGCCTGGTAGCTAATCAAACTAGTAGTTAAAGTGTTAAACATTTTTTTTAAATAAATATTTATATTTTTATTATTGGGAAAATGATGCCTTCTATTTTCGCATTGCAAAATGTCAGGAATAGAAAGCCTGCAGTTTCTATTATAGTGAGGACCTATTTCATGAAGATGCGTTGAAAAGTGGTGAAGTGGTCCTTTATGCATGCATTTAATTAAGTCTATTTGTTTCCAAGTACATTATAAATAATTGGAAAACAGTTAACTCTTTCCAAATAACTTTGAGCATCTGTAAACAAATAATAAATACTTGCTAACATTATGGTCCCAGAGAGAAAATAACAAAGCTGTTAAGAAAATCCATTTGTCTGATGAAAGTCTTACAACTTTAATTTTATTTGTTTTTATATAGTGAAGCTACTTTCTTTGTGGTCTGTTGGTTCATTTCCAAAACTCCTTTCTCAATACCAAGTGTTGTCATTTATTTGACAGTGACTTTTAACAGCAGGGTGTGATCACCTTCCTCCATAGTCTACTGTACTAAGTAGAGATACTCTCCTCTTACTTGTTTAAAGTACTTGCTAATGTATTAAAACAGGAGAAGTATTCAAAAGTATAAATTTAAACGCTGCGCTTGTGACACTGTACTTGTACAGGGGTTTTCAGGTAGACCAAATGGACCCGCAAGGTCCAAAGTTAAAATATTCATCACGTGAATTAGCTAAAATTTACACAACTAGAGAATGTAGAAGATTGATGGTCATTTTGATCTGTTTATTTGCCTGTTTTGGTTTCTCTGAAATCCAGCCTGGAATTTTGAACAAAAGCAAAAGAAATCTTTTGGTTAATTCGCAGTGTACTGCCCCTTCCTAGAAATGTAGTGGTTAGGGAAGTTTAGGGGAGTCAAACAGTGGTGGTGTAAAAGTCACAGGTATCCAAAACTATGATAAACTTAAAGGACCACTTCACCACTTTTCAATGTATCTTCATATAATAGGTCCTCACTAATGCACATGATAAAATACCACTATTTCTTTTTCTACTCTGGGGAGTTCAGAAACTTCTTCCAATGACATCATCAATGGTGCAGAAATCTGCAGAATGATGTGCAGTTCCTGTTTCCTTTTGCCGGTCGCGGCTCCTTCTGCACGTGGAAGCGACCATTACATTCACTCCCCCTGTCTTAAACATCTACTTCTATACAGAAGCATTAATATTGTAACCTTGACACAGCATAACATCAGAAATGTTCCCGAAACGTCTCCGTTCTGTTCACTCAAACAGAGGCAGGCTAGACTGCGTGCAAACAGCCTCCATAAAGTGGACGTCTGTCTTTCTGTGTTTAGTTCTTCAGTGGAGGGAGAGGGCGTCCAGGCTGTGTGTGTGTGCGTGTGTTGGACCGGGTACTGTAAAGTAACCAGTATTTTCAGTATTCTTTTACTTGAGTATTTACAATCTACAATACCGGTACTTTTACCTCTGCTCCACAACATCTTGGATGGAGTGGAGTGGATAGTAGTGTGCTTATTGAGTACATTTTTTCTCTTGGTACTGGTCACAAATTGATGCCACTACTTTTGTACTTTTACTCTAGTACATTCTGAAGAAGTATTTATATATTGCAGTACTGGTATTAAAAGTATCCTTTTAATTGTGCAGAATGCTGTGGTGGATTAGGATCTATAAACTACTAGTGCAGCTCTTGTTATCTGTTGATAGCTTTTAAATCTGTTCTGTTTCCACATGTGACAACAAGCCCATTTGTGATTGGTTTTGACAGTAACTTATTGCTTATTATTAACAATGTTGGCAGAGTAATATCGTTACACTACTTTTGCTGGAAAAGGTAATTCCATACTGCCCAGCACTCAACCTAACCATAACCAAAAAGCAGGGGAACAGCGCATGTTTGAGCATCGGACCCCTTAACACTGCTGCGTTTTTCTTTTTTGCTTTGTTTTAGCTGTGTTATTTCCACATTTATTTCCAAAAAAACAACCCATCTGCAAGGCTAAAATGGCCAAACTCTCCCCGCAGGTTGCTCTGTCATCTCTGAATGACGTCACATCGCGGTGCTGATGTCATAGCCTGGCCTCCAGGTGCTCTTATAACGGATAACCAAGTCCTAATAAATAGTGGCCTGCTGACAGGCTCTGCACCATCATCCATAATTTTGATAGCCTCCTACTGTACAGTATGTTTAACTCTCTTCAGATTAATGTCAGTAGTGTGCTTGTATTTCCATGGCACTCCCGCGGCGCGCTCTCTTTTGTTCTTGCTGTGACAGGCTAGTCTAAGACATTACACTGGCTTCAGTGTTTAAAGAAATCATATAAATCACAACTCCCATTCCCAGCCATGCTAAAGCCCAGCTTTTTGAACTTATTTATAAATGGTACAGTACTTGTTCCATGCAGCCTAATAGCCAGTCCTGTACACGCTGGGTGCAAAGAGTTGCACAATGCTCTGGGTGACATATGTTGTCGTGTACTGTAGGATTTGTCTTCGTAAAACAAAAAATGTTTGGAAATTATTATTTGACTGCTTTGAAGCTTCCAGTAACCAGTGTATATAGTCATCTCACAGCAGCCATTTGTGGCCTGAGATCTAATGTAAATGTTTTTCAATCCGTTTCAAAGACGTGACAGTGTTTAGATCTCATACAATAATACATTGTTCTTTGGCCAGTTAGAAATTGGATGGACATGGAAGAAGATAACTAACTGGTCTACAGCAGCTAGCCTAAAGGCGTATTCTGTCTTGCACTCCAGCTGTGTCACACACGAAAAAAAGGCTGATATGCAAGCTCAAAATGTACTGCGAATTATTGTAGATGGGCTATTTTTGGCACGCAACTCTGTTACATGATAGGGTATGACATTAAGCACAACTGCATCACTTCATTGGTTCAGACACCCTGTACAGTGTGCATACAAAATAAAACAACAACCTGAGCCACTGTACCTTTTGGAACGGAGGCACAATTAATTCAATCAAAGTGGTTTTGTTGACATGAAGATGCTGACCTACTTTTTTTTTGACGCCTACAAAGAACAACCAAATCCTGTTTACAGCCATTCAAACTTCCAAAGCTTTCCCCTCCGTATCACCGAGGCGGCATGCACCCCCTCTACGCAGCGCTGCCTCACTCCTCAACCACTCCAATGAATATTTTATAAAGATGCAAAGATTCCCTCCCTCTCTGTGTGTAATCAAATGCACACAGAGCTGCAGGGATGTTAAGGAATACATATAAAGTCACATCGTATGGAAGAAATCTATTTTTCCTCTTGCCTTGCATTCATTTAGGAATCAATGCGACTCTCAAGAGACTGGGCTATTTGAAGCATACGCACAGTGCATATGTACATGCACACACACGCACACAGAAATCTCTTTTTTTATCTTCTGGGCTTCAAATGCTTTTAGAGGGCACCGCAATACAAGAATTAATGGACGGCAGGAACTAGAAATGAATGTAGTAATCAGAGTGATATCACATTATAGCGCGGGATGTTGATGGAACCTTTATGGACCCGTTTTATGAAGGGAAAAGACAAGGTCGAGGCAGTGGATAAAACAAAGTGCTGTTTTACTCTATTACTGTATCTATATATGCATTTATACCATATAAGTAATGGTTTTCATATAACTGTGGATTCATAGCAGTGCGTTTTGTTTCATAGAGTTTGAATTGATTATTGTTATCCATCCCCACACACCCCAAATTGTCTTGTATATTGTGGGGTACGTATTGACATCGTACACGGGAGTCATTACTAGGCCTCATTCGGATAGCATTAGAAAGAGATGACATATGGGGTTGGGAGAGGCTAATGCAAGCAACATATCACATCATATTTCTACTCGGCGCTGCTGCTGCTCATGGTCGACTCTTTAACAGTTGTTGCATATTTCACATTTCCACTTGCCTTTTTGGAGCCGCACAAGCAGCAGCTCTGCATGCGCGGCGATGAAACCGGGGGAAAATTAAGCAATGACACAGAATTTTAAAGTTCATGTTTCGAGGGTGAATCTTATTGCTCATTCTGCATGACCTGCTAAACTGCCCTTGTCATTAAAGGGAAGATGAGTGTTGCTTATTATCGCTGTTGGGTAGGAATGTTGTGTGTCCAAAACTGAACAAACAAACCTGTGTTCCAGTGGATCCAGTGTAGTTATTAATAATCACTAGTATGTTGTACTTAAAGATAAAGTGCCGTGATGTTTGTATTTTTTCCAGTTGTGTACATGTTTAAGACATGACCGTACTCAATTAATTTCCAGTCAAACGTTCTAATGGGAGGTGGGGGCGTAATTTAGTGACATCACATTATCAGCCCCTACCCTAACTCCTCCCTCTTTATTATACAACTACAGCTGTGGATGTGGCTTCAGTTCAGGTGAATCTCCACCCATCACCACCCACCAGACAAACCAGCCATACTTAATGAACTAGCGTGGGTGTCCACATAAGAAACGACATTTTAACAAATACTACAATACTAGCTGATGATCATGTTTTTAAATATTAAAAAAAACGACATGACCATTTTCGTCCACAGTGCAGTGTGGCTTTTTTCACTCAACTTCTCCATCCAACACTGTCATGTAATGAAATATAAGATAGAACATCCATTTATGAAAAACTAAACAAAAACACTGATTCTGGCCGACAGAGATGATCTCAAATTCCTTGGAACTGTTGCCACAGTGTGCAGAGTCATTTGGGACCTCTCGTCATTTTTATTGTCATGTTTGAAATGCTGTAATGCTGAGCTGTTTTAATTAGTACTCTGCACTTTATGAAGATCATTGTTCACGCTTGCCTAATTATGTTTAGATGGCCCAAATCTCCATCAAAGGAAAGCCATTATCCAACGTCAATGGTGAGGCGACGGGATTCCATCTTCTGGCCCTCTATACAACACTATTACTGCTCTACTCGGGCTTGGACACACTAAATAAACACATCAATTTCATACAGTATAGGTTTAAAAAAAAGTTAGAGATTGGGGGGAGATTGTTCTTATCAGCAGCACATTGACTGAGGCATCGCAAGCCTTTTTGTGCACCGGTTAGGTTGGGCAGTGCTTGCTCATGCTCTCTAATTTCTTCCACCTCTATTTAACCACAGGCCTGGTTCCACCGACTTGTCTAATGGGAAAACCAATAGATAGAAATGAAATGTTATACTCTCATGTTCATTCAGTAATACCCTCCTAATGGCGGTTATTCAAGAGCTGTGTGTGTGGGGGGTGGAGTGTGGGGGGGTGCAGTCTGTGATGTGTAGGCTACTGGTTCTCAATGTGGAGCTCGAGGACCCCTCAGAGGTCCTTGATGCTTTCCCAGGGGTCCCAAGAGAAATTATTGATATGTAACCATTTTAGTTCCATTTGTACATTTACAGTGTATATATTGACATCTCAGAGAAGACAGATACACATTAGTTAAGAGACACGCAAATGTCTAGTTTTTATGTGTGTGTGTGTGTGTGTGTGTGTGTGTGTGTGTGTGTGTGTGTGTGTGTGTGTGTGTGTGTGTGTGTGTGTGTGTGTGTGTGTGTGTGTGTGTGTGTGTGTGTGTGTGTGTGTGTGTGTGTGTGTGTGTGTGTGTGTGTGTGTGTGTGTGTGTGTGTGTGTGTGTGTGTGTGTGTGTGCCTATATGAAGCGTTTCTTTAGTATACAGGGTTTGTTGAGGTCAGATCAACATGGAATATCAGAACAGGTCAGCTCCATATATGGAGATCTACAGGTGTCAGCGCTAGCAGTGTCTTGAGTATACAGGTTTTGATAAGGTAGGGCCGGGCCTTAATTTTCAGGCCTGTTGCGAACTCTAGTCTTTGCTGGCTGCCGCCTGCAGCTGCACTAATAACTTTGGGGCAGGCCTGTCTCTAGTTTAAATGGACAGGTATCGGTCAAAAGCGAGAAACGAGGAGGAAGGAAGGAGGGGGAAGGATCAACATATGGAATGTCAATGCAACTTCTTACATAATATTAATATCCATATACTAATATTGATGACATTAGGGGTCCATATCCATGTATGGGCTTAAATGCGTCACGTGCATCATGCTACACGTGTGGCATGGGTAAAATGTAATATAGGATAGGGGGTCTGTGGCCTCCTCAATCTGGAGGTCCTTGAAACCGATGTAGGCAACAATTTCTTTTTTTTTCTCCTATTCTTTCTTTTTTGGATGTTGCATGCATCCTTGCCTGAATGTGATGGTTTCAGATTAGATTAGGCAGGCAGCCCACAGGCCTCAGCAGTCCGGGGGCCTGCGGGCGTGCATGCCTTGTACAAGCATCTCATGCCTCAGTGATGTTGTGTGCGTGTGTGTTTGTGTGTGTGTGTGTTTGTGTGCGTGCATTCACTTTTGCTTGCGTGTGCTACCGCCCGCTTGATTTAAACAGTTCCACCCTCCTTCTGGGAGTGTGTTCGCAACAGTGCAATATTGCGACCCATTCATCCAACAGCCGTGCGTTGCGGACGGACATCAGTCCACATCCCCATTGCCAACTGCGATTCCTTTTTTGTTCTCTTCGGGGGATTAGTCGGAGAGTTTGACGCTTGGAGAAGTTGGTGTTGTAAGATGAGCACTGTGAGACTCTCGTTGTGTCTAAATATATACCTCGTTCCCTGTAATAAAAAACACAAACTAAAATAAGAAGTGGATGAAAACAGGGAGTGACAGGGGGGTTTATAGGGCCTGCAGCCACACAGTAAAATCCTGCTAAAACAACTTACTGCAAGTGTAAAAACCACTCGGATCGGACGGGTCTGTTTGGGTTCATTTTTACAAGGCGAGTTAAATTAACACTGGGGATTATTCTGTGCATGGTTGCCCATCGTTTATATTCGGCAGACCCAAATAACCTTAAATGCAAACTACCCCTCAAGGTAAGCGCGATGTTGGGTTGAGCGTTTTGCGCTTACTCATGCACACAATGCACACATCCGACATTCATCACGGTGCGAAATGGGCCCCAGCGCTGCAAGTGCTCACGGCTTACGAGGGGGGGAAGTTTTTTGTGCGTTTGATTTAATTCCCTTATTCACTGCTGTGTACAAAACAATCGCTCCATTTGGCAATTTAGTTGCCATGTAAACCAGCCAGAGTCGGTTTGTTTTATAGGAGGGCACCGCAGCGCCGGGCCTTTGAGCGTCAGCGAAGTTATATTTGGAAATTCAATTCTTTACTCTAGACCCCTTTTGGCCTACAGGCCTTTTGGCTTTGTGCAAAATGAGCAAGGTTATTTTCATTTCCTAACGGTCACCGCGGCTGAGTCGTTAATGAGGGGGGGTGGGATGAGGGGGGGGGGGGGGGGGAGGAGGATTGTTATTTTCTTAAGGACCAAATTAAAAAAAGGAAATCCTGAGCTGTTCCATCATTACAAAGGGAGGCCTAGAGGAGAGTTTGCAGTTCATTAGTCTACATGTTACACGCTTCTCCTGGTGCTACTGGGTGGCAGTGGGGTGGGCTGGGGTGAGACGGGGGGTGTTGGGGGTGAGAAACTGTGCATCCATTCAATTTTAGAGTGCAGGGTGTCATTAAAGCAGTGGCTTTTAATGACACCCTGGTACACACACAACATAGTAGTATTTACTCTATATGCAACTAAATGTTCTTTTTTACTAGTACTTTTTTTAGTAACTTGTACACACTGACCCATGGAAATTTCTATAAACTAGCCTATGTAAATATATCTTAAAGGAGCATTCAGTGTGTTGGTTGATTTGAGGGGAAAACACCTGGTAACAAGATTTGCACATGCACACACTCTACAGTGGGGGGACACCCCAGCCAACAGCATGTGCACCAAGCCTGCCCCACTCGATCCTGATTGGACAAACCTCTCTTCTTTGCTGATTGGATGGTGGCTTTGTCTCCCAAAGCCCAACATGAAGCTATAGGGTTTTTTGACTCAGTTGACACAGTTCACCAAGGAAAGGGGGAAATCCTTATATCATCAGCACACTCTATAGTAGGGACAACAAAAAAAGTGATGTTTGAATTGAGTGAAATCACTGACTATACTGTTAAAGGAGGATATATTTCAATCTTTTGGTCATCACTGTTGCTTATAACATGATAACCATGTTGGGGCAGAGGAGGATTGTTATTTTCTATTGCTGTGTCTCAGTGCAGGGCTGTGGACGGTTCAGAGTTCTGCTTACCAGTGACCTCATTGTTGGGGATTCCATCCAATAGAAATTGCAGTTGTTTTCGGGGTGCCCACTGGCCTAGTGTTCCAGGCACAGGCCACATAATAGGGCCTTGGCCTGACCGCATGTCGAGACGACCTTTTGTTGTGTGTCTCTCACTTTCTCTTTCTGTATCTGTCCCTCTTTCCTGTCAATCTTCCCTTGAAACTATCAATAAAAGCAAATAGTTAAAAAAAGAATTATGCTTGTAAATAAAAAGGCCTAATGATGATGTCTCTGGTAGGCAGGTTTCTATAGTGTCCACAGCCCTCCTATGACACCCAGACCGAGCAGAGTTAGTTTACCATGGTATCATGAGCATTTGTGAGAACCAATTATATTAAAATACTAGCTTGAAAATGGATGACCGATAGAGTTGTCCTTTAACCCCTTTGAACCTGGTGTCCGAATTTGAGCATTTGAATATAATAGTCGTACCTTTGAAAGTGCACTGGCTCCTCTGTACTTTAGCTGAGACTTACGCCCTCCTCCTCCAAAGTGATAGGCTGCCATCTTGAAAGAGGCTCTGACAGCTTTTGGAATAGTGTTGAAATGCATTCTGAAGTTGTGAATACAGTCTATTTTTAATGCTGTTTGTTAACACAGAGAGGAGACTAGTGCATATTCTCATTTATAGTGTGGACAATTTATTATTATTGGTTATTTTCCATCATCACAACTTAGCCTTGCAACTACTGTACATATTAATGTTCAATTTTATCCTACCAGTAAGATGCTGTTTGCTTTCCATATACATTTCATATGTGGGCACGCACGCACACGCACAATTGAAAACAACATTTGAAACTGCATATTTGTTGTGCCACTGAGATTTAGACAGCTGGTTTGTAAAAGGTTCCTTTAATAATAGTAGAAAACACAAAGTAATGATTAAAAGCAAATGTTGGCGCATGCATTAGCTTGAGTGTGTTTCACAAACTGTCTCTTTTGTTATTATTCACAGAGGGACCGCTTGACCGCTTGCTGAACATTTTACTGTATAGTGCAGTGGTTTTCAACCAGTGGTCCGGAGACCACCAATGGTCCTTGAGAGGGTCCCCAGCTAAGTTGGTTAACCAGATGTAACTCGTCTTGAGAGTGCTCTCAAAAGTTAAAATATTCATTATCTTAATTAGCCCAAGTCTACACAACTAGAAGATTAATGGTCATTTTGGCCTGTATGTTTTAGTTTTGTTTCCCAAATCCAGCCTGGTATTGTGGACAAAAGCAAAATAAATCTTTAGTTTTGGGGTCTGTGGGGCTAAAATGTCCCCAAATGGTGGTCCGTGGCTCAAATGCTGAGTAAATGGTGGGAAGACTCCTGGAAGACAGGAGTCTTCCAGGTGAAAGTGTTCAGTGTGTAAAACAGAGAGCAGGTCTACAGCCTGTTGGTCACATAGTTGTACTGGTCAGTCACTGTGTGTGCAGTGATTGGGTCTGACATGTGAAGTATGACATCGTGCCGGTGGGCATCGGTGTGTTTTGAGTGCCGCAACCGGCGGGGTCACTGGTCCCCTAATGACGTCCCCAGGGCTCCCTTACGGCCCCCTCACGGCCCGCCTCGCTCTCTGTGGGCCAGGGTCCACCCGCCCCCCACCTCCCCCCTCCGCTATGCATAGCCCCCTACGCTACCTAGCCTCGTTCCTGTTGGTGGTGACCACTTTCAAACTGGCATTCCTGTAGTGGACTTTTCCTTACTGGGCTTGTCATTACCTTGCAGAGTGAAACTTCAGATACAACACTACCGGTATACACTGTCTGGGTGTCACATTGAAGGGGAAAACAAACTGACTAGTTCTGTAATCACCAGCTATGTTTGGAGGACAATTTTTTTTTGTTGATATGTAGCTATACTGTACCTCACACAGTACATTTCTGCTTTCAGGAAGTAATTCAAATTTAATTTTTATGAACGTTTCATGTAAAAATGAAAATGATTTCCTTTTTGGGTATCCATTGTCACATATGCACATAGGTGTGAAAAACATATTTTCATAACAATTATTTGAAGCCTAGAATCAAGTTACCCTGGTGAATCATGAAATCAATAATGAATTAGTGCAAATACTATTTAGTATATAGTATAATATAATGAAATTTCTTTCGCACATAATCCAATGTTTAATGGCCAAGAATCACCAAGATCCCGGGTGGCTTGATTCCAGGCTTAAAATAATTAAAATAAATATTTTTGGGGAAATCTCTAAATGGGAAAACGTAATGGGGTATGGATCGATGAAACCCGCAAAATGGCCGCCAGTACCGCTATGCCTTATTATATAGTGCTTAAGCGGTTAATCTTATAAGCACTATCGGTTAATTAAGAGATGCATTAAGGACACGGCCAGTCAACTCATGCATGTTCTAACTTCTCATACAGGCAAACCCAGAGCCCAGAGGAAAAAGGCCTTTAATGTGTGGGCTACAGCGTGCACACTTGTGTGTATTCTGTATAAACGCACGCACGCACGCACGCACGCACGCACGCACACACACACACACACACACACACACACACACACACACACACACACACACACACACACACACACACACACACACACACACACACACACACACACACACACACACACACACACACACACACACACACGCAGAGTGAGAAATGGCAGCCGCAAAGTGGTTGAACCGGGTGTGAGGCGAACGCACACCCAGTTCAGTTTATGTAAGCATGATCTTTGTTGAGGAATGATTATTAGATACAGTAACTGCACACAGTTATATTTATATTACGGCATTATATCCTCAGATCTTCAAAGCGATGCATTTTTTTCCAGCATGCTACACTATTTCCAGGGGTCCAAGTAATGGACCACAGACCCATGGAGTAGATTTTTTTCCCTCTTCTTTTTTTTTTACTAGCATCTAAAGGCAGGATGAGAGGCATGTAAATCAGACAGCCCATGTTCTTCTTTAATATTTAACATAGGTTATTAGACAGGGCAAAGATTTGACCCCCGAGCGCTTCTGCACATCACATGAATAACTAATGCGGGGCTGATTATGTTAATCAGTGATACTAGGCAGTGATGACCAGGAATGCACACGGGCAAAATGCAGAGTGTTCACTTAACTCTTAGAGAACATACAAATCGGACCCTTGACAGGTCCTCTGAGTTAACTTCCACACCCTGGATTTTACTATGTTAGCGCTGGTATGCTGCAGAAGAGCCTATAATCACAGACGCCTCGCAAAAGTGCAGCCCAAACCCATCATTATAGCAGTGAAACACAGCCGCGGCATGTGTGATTTACACTTCACATGCCCTGCTTGAATTTGTCTTTTAATATGTGCGGTTGAGATTCATAAACACGGTGTATTGGTGAAGCTGCTCGCCGTGATCTCCCCCCGCCAGTAGATGAACAAATATTTGCATAACGATCACATTGAGTGCACGGCAACACAAGCCGCGGCACAATTAAGACGCCCTCGTCCCGTTGACCCCGGTTAGGTGACGGCATCATCGGTGGCATTTCGGACCATTCCACCACCCCTAGGCGAGATCACCAGCACACAACCCACTTTGATTTTGTTCGCCTACAGTACGCGCTGCAAAAAAGCAGGTGTTCAATATCATGTGCTATATTATGATATCAGTATGATGCTCAGTCTTCTATTCCTCATTAAGATCCAACAGGATTGAATTGTTCATGAGTAATAAACAATCTTATTGTTTTCTATTGAATCACAGTTTGTCCAGCACCAGTGAGATTGGATGTGTTACATGCATGCACTATCGTGGTCAGTGTCATGGTCAATATCATGGTCAGTATTATGTTCAGTAACGCAGCAGTATCATGGCCATTATAATGTAGCCTGGCTAAAGCCAGACCAATTCAGCTGTTACTTTTATTCATCTGCCACTCCAGTTCTCTGGAGAAGGAAATGGATGTACAATTGAGTTATTCCAGACCTATCTGCTGGCAAGGCATTTTTCCCCCAACACCTGATTCAGTCTGTCTTTAGCCAGGCTAATTTCAATGGTCATTATCATGGTCAGTAAAGTAATAGTATCATTGTCAATATAATGGTCATTATCATGGTCAGTATCAGTATCATTGTCAATAATGGTCATTATCATGGTCAGTATCATGGTCATTATCATGTTCAGTAACGGTATCATGGTCATCGCGTCAGTATCATGCCACTGTCATTGTCATTACAATATCTTATCTCTTATCATGGTTATTATCATTAACAATGAATGTTTGTGTTTTTTCCACCTAATCCACAATCCCTGTCACTCAAACCATGCAGTCCCCCAGGTCCACGTGGCATCAGCCCCTGTCCTGAGTGTGGTGTGTTGAGTCCTGTATCCTGTGTGTCTTGCTTGGGTCCTGTAGATTCAGAGGATTTGAGATGGTTGGAGATACTGTTTGCGTTAGAGGTGTGTGTGTGTGTGTGTGTGTGTGTGTGTGTGTGTGGGGGGGGGGGGCGGGGGGGGGGGGGGGGGGGGGGGGGGGGGGGTCAGAGTGATGTGTTGTTATGTCCACCTGATCATCCAAATGGTGATGTCAGTGTATAGGTATTCAGTGTAATCTCGAGTCTGGTCCCAATGTGGAGACATCTGGCCAACATCCTGACATCCTGTCACAGTCAAGCCCATATGGGTATCCCTGATGTCATTAATATTAGTATATGGATATACTGTATGTCAGAACATGTTCTAACATTCCATATGTTGATTGTTCCCCATCCATCCTTCCTCTTCGGTGTCTCCCTTTTGTCTGATACCTGTTAGTTATTAGTGTGGCCGTACCTGGCACCCGGCAAAAACATAGTTGTGAACAGGCCTCGAAAAATGAAGGCCCGGCCCTACCTGGGGCCTCATCAAACCCTGTACAATACACCCAAGACACTGATAAACACTGCCACCCTCCATATATGGTAGCTGAACCTGTTGTGACATTCCATATGTTGATCTGATGTAATCAAACCCCTGTATACTGTGTGTGTGTGTGTGTGTGTGTGTGTGTGTGTGTGTGTGTGTGTGTGTGTGTGTGTGTGTGTGTGTGTGTGTGTGTGTGTGTGTGTGTGTGTGTGTGTGTGTGTGTGTGTGTGTGTGTGTGTGTGTGTGTGTGTGTGTCAGCCCTGACATTTGATCGCGTGGGTACAGTAAGTGATTTTTTAAGAGACAGAGACTCAGGAGAGTCCCTGCATGGATTGATTAAAAAAACAACGCATTGCTTATTGCCCCATCATGGAGCAAGAAGCACACGTACATTTTCTCTCTGTTTGTTTTGAAGTGGAGATAAAAAGCCGTGCTCTTCAGGAAAGCCATCTGGAGGCAGAACGGGGCTATATCCAACCCCCCTCCACTCCACCCTGTCCGTCCGGCGCCGCCCCGCCACTCGTTGGCCTCCACCATAAAGAATTCCAACGAGACAATTTTGCGCGGCGTGGGGCGAGCTGACAGGGAGCGTTATTAAAGCACAGGGTGCTGACCGCTCTCAAAGTTATTAAAGTGCTGTGAGATTGTGTCTGTGATAGCCCTGCTGCCGGTCGGGATGTCCTTCACACACACAGCACGCACACACACACACACACACACACACACACACACACACACACACACACACACACACACACACACACACACACACACACACACACACGTGCGTGCGTGCGCACAGGTACATTAGAGTGGGGACACGGTCATCACAGTGAGAAGGCAGAGAGAGAGAGAGAGAGTGTACAGACACGCCATGGTCCCCTATGAAGACATGTGTTGTCTTTATTCCTCCATTTTAAAGGCAGACCACCATCCGAGTCGCCTTTCCCCCCCAAGAAGATTTGCAGCGTTTGATACCTGAGCAAATACCAAGCAGGAGTAATGCTAACCATTCGTGAGATGAAAAACATTCCGCTGTGAGACATCGTCGTCATCATCCTCTCTACGCAGTGAAATGTTCGTTTAACTTCCTGGATGTTTTGCGGTGCATTTTAGGGTCAAAGCTTTTTCCCCAGTATTTATTTTTTATGTATTCATTTCTTTACACACGGATACCATGTGCGTGCGCACGCACGCACGCACACACACACACACACACACACACACACACACACACACACACACACACACACACACACACACACACACACACACACACAATCACACAATGTATACAGTATGTAATTTATTTATAAGCGCTACATTTATCATTTTTTTCCTCTACACTCTGCCACAGTACAAAATGGTTGTAGAGGCTGCACTATAATTTCTGTACAGTACAGTACAGTACAGTACAGTACAGTGCTGGGTGCTTTTGTCTGGCTGGGTATAGTGCTTTTGTCTGGCTGGACCCCCCAAAGTGAAATCCCCACATCTGAATGAACGTAACGCGTGCGGCGGCTGCCGCAAATGTGCGAAAATAATAAGGCAAATGGGAGGAGGGCTAATGGACTGATTCTGTGGGTTTTAGAGGAAGGTATAGGAAGATGCCCAGAGGACCATCAATCTGCTGTCTGCACCCCTCTCTCAATCTGTTTCAGGCTCCACCCTGACATGACAGCATGGGGGACCGCAGAGCTCCATTCATCACCAGGTTCTGGAAATAACAGGACACCTCCAGTTTGTCATAGTAGATTAGTCTGCGGCCCGTAACCACTGTCCTTAATAGAGTCTCCAGCGTTTCATCTGAGGTGTCCACCTTAGACCACCACCACCGCGATCATAGACCCCGGGGGAGGGAGGGGGGAACCATCGCGATGAGGGGGTGGTGTATTGACATGATGCCTCGGTCGCTGGCTTAACATGGAGGGTGGAGGCTGCTGTTACAGCCCCATTCTGACCATCAGCCACACACGGTGCAAGAATCTCAACACCGTTTTTATACTTATGCTTTTATAACGGTATTATGGGTATGGAGTCCTGGCACATGCAGGCCAAATCCTCAATCGACATTATTTATATATACAATAGCGTTTTAGCCCCACAGACCAAAAGCTAAATATTTCTTTTGCTTTTGTCCACAATACCAGGATGGATTTGGGAAACAAAACAGGCAAACATACAGATCAAAATGAACATTAATTCTTGTATGCTCTCTAGTTGTGTAGACTTGGGATAATTCACATGATGAATATTTTAACTCTTGAGAGCGTAAACATGAAACCAAATGGACCCGCAAGGGTCCATTTGGTTTCATGTTTACATTCTCAAAGAGTTACAATTAGTTAGAACGTGCAATATTGAATAAATTTTGTTTTTTCGGTACATTCGGTGGGCAAGCAAAGAACCGGTTTTGTGGCCCCATGCCAGTAACAGCTGTAATCAAAGATGAGAGACGGAAGCCATTCACAGTCACTGCGCCTGGATGGAGAACGAAGAAGAAATAAAACTCTGGGAAAATCCAGAAAGATGCTGTCACAAGCACTTTTGGTCTTTTTGTACCAGGCTTTACATGGGTCATCAAGCCTCCAGTCTTGACTTCGGCACGCCGAATATTTCAGCCATTTTTTTCTTTTCCCCCCGGAGCATCCCTGAAGCTTCAGCATAAAGTCCCCAGAGCGTCTCAGCCGGTATACCCTCACATTCCTCCTGCACTTAAAAATCAATGGATCGAAATCCATAATATTTCTTAATTGGCGATTAGCAGTTACTTTGTGGATCACAGGGTCTCCTGGCTATGAAATTAGCCTTAGTTCTTTTAATATGTGGTCGGGGGTGTAATGGACAGTGCAGGCTTGGACCGGGACTGTTATAGCGCCTTTGCCGCACCCCCACTTGACCTTGACTGCCCGTATGGCTCTTTAAAAATCTAACTGCCTGTCTTACAGTATGCCCAGGGCAATTTAGGAGTCCATGTACATTTATATAAACCTTACTTATTGATTCCTGTGAGCATGTCCGTGCACACGACCACATGCACGCGCGTGCACACACACACACACACACACACACACGCACACATGCTCTCTCTCTCTCTACGGGAATGTATGGTTTCAATTATTGCCTCTGTGGACTCTGTGTTGTAGTCTGTGTGAAGCGTGTGATTCATAGTTCAGAAATTTGAAATCCAAACACGGGTGTTAAACAAATCAACGTGTTCTTCTGCAAAATGTGGCGCGGAGAAAACAAAGAACAATGTCTCAACTGTTGTCCGGCTATAGGCAGCAGAAACCCGCAGGTCTGTCATAATAATAAAGAAAGCTGTTATCTCCCCCCAAAGCCCCTCTGCTTTCTCTTCTGTTAACCGACTACTACCGGACACAGAGGTGTCAGACGGCAACAAAGACAGTGGCTGCTGATCTTTGTAGGAAACCTACGCTTGTATTTTGTCTAGAGACAAAAAGGATGCCAACGGATAGTGCAAAGAGTGTAAAGAGTCCACGGTTGTTTTGTGACGGGGCTTTAGTCTACTGCAGGGGTTTTCAACCTTTTTGGCACCAGGGACCACCATTTATTCAGCATTTGAGCCACGGACCACCATTTGATGACATTTTAGCCGCAAAGACCTAAAACTAAAGAATTCTTCTGGTTTTGTTCACAATTTCAGGCTGGATTTTGCAAACAAAACAGTGTAGACTACAGTGTAGAATATTTTGGACCCTTGCCGGTCCATTTGGTTTCATTTTTGCACTCTCAAGAGTTACATCTGCTTAACCAACTTTCCATCATTTAGCCTGGAAACCATCTGGAACCATCTAAAGGACCACTGGTGGTCCCCGGACCACCTGTTGAAAACCCCTGGTCTACTGGAAATTCCATGAATCCAGAAACGGTGATTAATGTGATTGAGTGATTGCTCAAGTTGCACAATGAGCAATTTTAGCTATTAGCAGAACATGTGACGATAACATCCTATAGAAGGCACAAATAACTTCATCATTGTTTAAGTAGCAAGTGACATAAGAGAGGTTTTCATGGTTTTCTTGTTTGCTGAATCCATCCATCCATCCATCCATCCATCCAAGTATTATTTTTGCACAACGACTCCTTGTGCTAAAAATGGCCATAGGCCAAATGTGTTGACATCATATTTGCGATTTTTGTCTCTGGCGGTTTTCTGATTTTTCTCCCAAGAGTGTTTTTATGTGCCAAAATAATGCCTGAAATGGAGTTAGCATTGCGAAAACCCCCTAGTGTCATTTCAACTACTGCTTAAAGTGGAGTGCCATGATTTTTTTTACACGCTAAAACATGATCATTGTTATATGAGGAGGGAGACATTTTTTTTTTAAAGTGCACAGTATTTGTTAAAATGTTATGTTTATGTCGGCACTCCCACTAGTTCATTGAGTATGTCTGGTTTGCCTGGTGGGTGGTGATAGGTAGAGAATCCACCTGAACTGAAGCCACACCCACAGCTGTAGTTGTATGATAAAGGGGGAGGAGTTAGGGGAGGGGCTGATAATGTGATGTCATACTGACATCATGGCACGTTTGACTGGAAAGGTTCAGCCTCCATTATGAAAATACAAAGGGAAGTCATCATTGCACATGAAAACTACACCAAGGGATCTAATAAAGTAATGTCACCTCTTTAACCTGTACAAAATTGGAAAAAAAATCATGGTACTTGATTTTTAAACATTGACGAAATTTAGGTTATTTTTTGCCTTATACCACCAATTTTCAACAGGGCTCTGGAAGAAAAATCATTAGCATGGTGAAACACATGCTGATGATGTCATCAATATGTATTTCACCATGTTAATGATATTTTCAGACCTCCATTTCTAGGAAAACACAGAATGGTGGGGGATTTTCTTTTTATGTCCACACAACCACAGGTATATTAATGACATAGTAAAATGTTGAAAATCAGTGGAATTCCCCTTTAAAGGGATTGTTTGGATTTTTTTTAAGTTAAGTTGTTCATTTTTGACTCCTTTATCACAGGGAACTATGTATTTTGTATCCATATCACTACGCCCAAAAAGTAGTTACATGTGATAGAGGGGTCAAAAATGAAAGACAGAGGTCCTAATATTTTAGAAATAATTGAACAAGACAAATGACGTTAGTTTTGTTGATTCATTTACTTTTACTGCATGGCCCCCACAAAATGACCAGAACTACTTAATATTGACCAAAACCAGGGCAGAACTCCCACCACAGGACTCTGGCAATCAATTAATACAGTTGACACCACTATAATAATAAGTATTTCCTACAACTTAAGTTCCAAAAATCCAAACTATGCCTTTAACACCAGACACAGCAAACTGAACTCCAGTCTGAGGGGTATGGTGACGTGCGTCTCCCCAGGCTGGGGTCTCTCTCTCCAGGGGCCAGCCCTCCTCCTGTTTACCTGCTGCGGTCCTCCGGGGGGGTGCAGGGTTGAGCTGCAAAGCCCCGGTCGGAGGGCCGGCGCGGCGCAGGCCTGACCCCGGCGCTCTGCTCATTGTGTAGTGCAGCTGTGTAATGAGGCCCTGTGTGGATATTGATATGACAGAACAAAAGGCCAAGGTGCAGTAAGGACAGCAATCCACACGTTTCACACCATTTGTTTTTCACACCGTATCCATCACATTAATGGGTCACCTTTCTGTGACAGCTCATGATTACCTGCTTACCCATGGAGAGAGAAAAGGGGGGGGGGGCAGAGAGAGAGAGAGAGGGGTAGAGAGAGGGGAGAGAGAGGGAAGGGGGGGTATATGTACGAGGAGGAGAGGAGATAGGGAGAAAGATAGGGAAGGAGGGCGCTGGCGGTTGTGAGGGTAAAGGGTGAGTCTGGGGTTGGAAGGCTGCTGGTAGAGAGTGGGGAGGGAGGAGGGAGGAGGGGACGGCGGTGCCATTTTTTTTATTCTTTCATGAAGATTGGCTGCGGCCCTGTCATCATCCCCACAGAGTGAATTTATGACAGGTCAGCGCTCCATGTAGTCACCTGATGGATGGAGAACATCCAAGTTTATTTGGGGCAGAGTGGAAATGGTTGGACAATTCCCTAACTCCTGTTTGGCGGCAACGCTTTTTTGGTGTTTAAGTGTTATTAGCATATTTAGCATTACTTAGCGTGATTAGCATTACTTAGCAATAGTTAGTATTATTAGCATTACTTGGCATCATTGGCATTCCTTTAGTTATTGAAAAATATCGGACCTACATGCGCATAGCGTGCCACTCCGTGGCACGCTATGCGCATGTAATTCTGATATTCTTGAAAATGGTGAAAATGTGGCACTCATCTTACTTAGCATTGTTAGCATTAGTTAGGTATTATTAGCATTACTTAGCATCATTGGGATTACTTTCCGTGGCATGCTATGAGCTTGTAGGTCTGATATTTTTGAAAATGGCGAAAATGTGGCATAAATCTTTGAATTATTTTTCAGTTTAGAATGGGCTAAAGCACCCATAGTTTTTTTTTCTTCACCCTTTTTTCCGCTTAGTTTTTTTTTTTTTTTTTTTTACTTTCAAACTCCACTATAGCTGGGAAGTACTTAGATCATCGTACGTAGTGGTTCCCCAACCTTTTTCTGCATCAGGACCCGCACTCGAAAACCTTGAAGGCATTTGTTCGGCCAGTCCACCCGTAAGATTATTGAAAACCGAGCATACTTAATTTTTTGTCACAACATCACTAAACACAGGTATATTTTACCCAATGTAAAATATTCCATAAAAAATATCTCTCAAAAAATATATTGATGTGCAGCAATACATGGCCTTCTTATATTTCATCATGACTTTTCACAAAATAAATAACAAAATAAAATCAATGAAAAAACGAAATCATGGGGGTGACCTATCATGGGGGGGGGGGGGGTTCTGTGAAAAACGTACATATTTATTTTTAAAATTCCCCCCACCCACACACACGCATGATGAGAAGTCGGGAACTTCTCCTTTCGGTCCAAAGCTGTGAGATTGTTCCAGTGAAGACAACAAGGAAAAAAATAAAAAAGCAATATCACACCATCACTAAAGATGGGTGGAAACAAGGGGAAACAAACCTACCTTCTGTGATGTCGCTGAGCATCATGAAGCTCACCTAGGACATCAGCAACATTATGAAAATTGCAAAAACTATAATAATTTACTGTATACACACACACACACACACACACACACACACACACACACACACACACACACACACACACACACACACACACACACACACACACACACACACACACACACACACACACACACACACACACAGTGTAATCACTCATATGTTGCCCCGGTGCCTTCTCTCGTTTCCACACACAGTAATCAGCCATAGTGCAGTCGTTATGTTTAGGGTTAGTATAATTATTATGAGGGTTTGAGTATTGAGGGCAAACGGCTTCTTCTCCCACTGATCCTTGCATACAGTATCTCTATATGAGCCTGATAACTGCGTGTACATTATAGTTTCAGTACAAAAACGTTGATTATTGCCCATGCATGGATCATTTTATGTAATGCCTTGCTTCTGAGACGGTAAACCTGTTGGTGAGATCCATTTTTATTGCTGCGCCAATGAGTCTGTTGACGATACTTTACGGAGAAGGGACACATAAACTCTTATTATATTTTTTTCAAATGCAATCTACTGCCTATGCCGCCCGTATAGACCTCATATTGTTGTAAGCCAATCATCATCTTACACATTTAGTTTGGTATATGTTTTTGTGGTTTGATTTTTCAGTAGTCATCTATGCATTGGACCATTCTGCTGAGAATACAGCTTAACTGCAGTATGGGTTTTAACATTTAAACCTTACATCAGATAGCGAAAATCGCTGATCTACATTCTACAAGCTCATGACGCTTGGCTATTTTAGCCAAATGTTCACCTGTATGACATCATAAGAGCAGCCATGTTTTACTGGGTCTCAAACTGGCGTACCATTTTTTGGAAGTGAGCGTGTTATTATGTCCGCACGTTCTGCTTAGCTCAACAGCTATTGATGTCCTCCATTCCCAAAGCGCCGGCAATGTGTCATCAATGGAATCTAAAGTCACTTAAGATGAGCAGTTCAACTCGCAGTCACCGCGAGCTGTATAGAAATGGCAAGATCCCATTTTATGATAAAATAAGACTATAGCGCTATGTATCTTTGGGAAAAGGTCTTAGCTCAGCACATCAGGTGTGGAGGCAGGGGAGAACGAGCGAGTGAGAGAGAGAGAGAGAGAGAGAGATCACTTTGTTCCAAATTAAAAGTCGGAGTGTCATCCTTCGCTCTAATTGCCTGGAACCAATATTGGACTCTGCAAAAAAAAATGTGTCTGCATGTGCACTTATTTCATAATCCATTGAGGTTCATGGCGCCATGTTTAGTCTATGGAGACCATGTCCAAGGCATGCAAAGATGCCATCAATGTACGGATGGAGGAAACATTGCAGGCTATGCAGGCAGCCAGACAGCTTGCCATATGTCATTGTACCAGCAGATATGAGCTGATGTGGTTGTCAATACATCAGCGGGAGGTTTACTCCGCATTACACTAAAACATGAGTGATATGACTGGAACTACACTGTGTTGGTTCCCGGTGTAAATCAGAAGGGTAGAGAAATTGCTGACAAGTTTTGCTATTAAAAGATAATTGTAATCAAGGTGCACGACGAGCAATGAAGTGGTGATAGCAGATAGATGGACAGCTGCGAAAGATGGATTGTTTTAATTTGCACCAATTAAATTGAAGTTCACTGGTTCATCTTCCTCAATCTTCATGAATACTTGATTTTCTGGCCGCTACAAAGCTATTAAAAAGAGTGATTGGACTCTAAGACTTGGTATACCATATTTTATGCTTTGCTATCATTAACCCTTTGATGCATAAACTATTCAAGCTTTTCCTTTCTTTTCCATCAAGGTACAGTAGTCTAAAATCGTATACTCCTGTATGAACATCCCTATGCAGTAATGTTTTTGGATCAATCACTGTAAAATAAATAATTCAGCAAAAATGGTAATATTTGGTAAAGATTTGATGAGACACTAAAATGTGAACTTTATATATTTATATATTTCTGCTGCTGTAACCTTACCATTTTATATATATTTTTTTCACTGGGATGACCACAACAAGTGCATGCTAATACACACAGGCTTAATTTATACTCTGTTGTAGTGACCTCGCAGGTTTGCTGTTTGTTGGTGATCAACAATTGTCATGCATACGAATAAGTAAATATCAAGATCTACGCAGTTATTTTTAAAATAAATATATATGAAGTTATGCTCAGATACTCCTGGGATCCCAGGACGTTTGTAGACAGTATACAAACCGTGTAGGTTGTTTAGGACGTTTCTAGAGGGTAAACTTAAATGTCCCTCATAATGCCTACCTCTTTGGAGCCAATATTTATCCCACGGATGAAAAGAGAAGTACCTTAATACTCATCTCTTCATATACAGTGCTTGTGTGCATACGTATATACGCACATGTGCATACACTATATTGCAAACTGTACTGTACAAAGAATGCATCTTTCACCTTTGTAATTTGTCTACCCCGTAGTAGTGTGTGATTTCAAACCCGCGTTCTTTACCATACTCTTAAGTCTGCCACAAAAACGATAGCACTTATTATTTTACTCGATACTCAAAACTAAAACCCACTCTGTAGCTCAGCCCTGTGAGCTTTTCTGAACTTTTTTTCCCTTTTTACAAAAAGGGCAATGAGTCAGATTTAACTACTGTTTTTCTTCAGCAAAATGCCAGTCTTTTATGCTCGACGGGTAGAAGATCGGAGCGGCTCTCACGGGCGATTTGCAAAGAATATAAACAAAGCGTTTTTGATTTGTGTATATTCTCTGGTGTGAAATGTTTCAACGTTAATTGTTGTTGTTGAGCCTCTGTTAATGGTAATGGTAACGTCTCAGAACGCTTCAAAGGTCAGTGATCATCTTAATGTTAACTGGCTCTGATTCTGAGCCGTTCATGCACGCACGCGCGCACAGGCACACACACACACACACACACACACACACACACACACACACACACACACACACACATTTTAACACTCATTTCAAAGAAAGTGGCTCGGAGGGAGAACGCTGACCCTTTAGAGCAGAAACTTCATGTATTTAAGGAAAGGTTATTTGGTATTGGCAGATGTAAATTGATGCAGTAAATCACAATTTCATACACAGGAAAAGGCACAGAGTGACTGGGAGAGTGGCGAGGCATTGCAGGGGGGGGGTGTTCTAGTGTTATTTGCTTCTGAGCCAGACTAGCTCCAAGGCAAGGGTGATTAGTGCTTGTCGGTAATTTGGCAACCTTGACCATGTAACCTTGCTAAAGCTGGATTAACATTTTACCCCGGAAAAAAAAAACTAGCAAGAGATGCCTTTAAAACATGTTGGACAACAGCCCACAGAGGCTATATTCAAATAAATGCCCACAGTATGCAGCGAGAGCAGTCAAGGAGAAACCGCTATTAGTCTTAATCATGCTGAAGTGTCAGAAAGATGTTGACATATCCATCTGACCGTTGGTTGAAATCCTAACGCTGTACATGCCCATACAGTACATGCATCATACACACATTACCCCTTGTATGTATGATGCATGTACTGTATATAGTACTGCATGCATGCAATGAAACACCATTGTAAACATTGGAAAAGAGTGCATTATTGTGCACTGGTATCAACATATTGTACCTACTCCGGAGTGGCAGTGCCAATTGAGCAAAGTAGAACAAGCATAATAAATGTAATGATGTCCGGGGCAGTAAATAATTTTATTTGTGTGATGTTTTGGTCATTTAACAGTTAATCAGAATAAGGGCCACAGAGTACTATATTGCAATTTCCTGATAGTTGCAATAATTGTTAAAAAACAGCTACCAGGAAATTGCAATATAGTATGAAATAAACAATTATTGTTTATTTCAGTTTTTATCCAAAGTAAATAGATTGTGTAAGTAAATAAGTAATTTTTAATCCAAGAGCTATTTTTGGCTGGACTTTCTCTCAGTCTGCATTGTCTGCAAAGTTGCATGCCAAACTGAAATCAATGGAAGTCAGTGGCTTCCCTGAAAATCATCTTTGCTGTGGAAAAAAACGCCAATAATTCCCTAAATATAAACCACCAGTGTGGTCCTCCTTCTTTATTTTCCAAATCCTTTCAATTCACTTTTCAAATCTACCGTATACGGTACAGTACATGTTTGTGTAGGCTACACGCAGCGAAATACCTTAATGTAGCTCTGACCTGCAGCTTTGTTACAGACCTAGCTTACAACGACACCTTTTCAGCTCCTATTTCCACCATTCATCATATGACGAAGGGTATACCGGGACTTACGTAAGTGGTTAAACTTGTAAAGGTCGAGTTTTAATTAACACTCAGGATTTTTGCTGTTTAGGGTTAGGGAGTGTTTTTTTGTTGTTGTGCCACAGTGTTGCATTGTCCCAGCCCCAGCCCCTACACAAGCCTGGGCCTATTATTGAGCCTCTTTATCTTGGCTGTGGCTAAGTTGTTAATTAGCTAGACCTTGAATTAGATTATTTGCATGTCTGAACAAGGGGGCTAAGGTATTAATGCTCCCTCAGGACACAGCGTAATAACCTCTTCGCTGGCTCCAGGATCCCGGTGGACGGAGCTGTGTGGACGACGCCAGGCCCCTGGAAGGAGGGGAGAGCGTGCAGCCATTTCATCCAATTAGCCCTGGATTATACTGCTCCTCTCCCTTTGAATCCTATTTGCTGTGATAAGGTGTTCTCCTACAGGGACACGGCTCAGCTCTGCTATCAGGGAAAAAAAATGATTAATTCACAACCCAATATTAAAATGCAGTGCCTTCCATTTCACATTCTCTGACATAGCGGAGAGAAGGCACACTGCAAAAAAGCTCAGAAATCAATACGGGTACCGAAAACAACAACAACAACAACAACACGAAAAAGACAAGGGCAGAGGTTGGGGCAGGTATAAGGAAAATACCCATAAGAATGGTGCGAATGGTTGCTGCATTTCATTCGTGCAACGCGTATAGTGCTCTCCATGGTACGGTAGTAGTGCCCTTGAATTATTCAATGCCTACTAAAGCGTGGGAATGGTTTTTGAGACTAATGTGGCGCAATATCATGGACCCTATTGTTATTGTGTTGTATGGTGCAATTTTCGAAAAATATTTATCTCTTTCTTTTTATCTGCCCAAAGGCATGCATTTTAATTTTACAATTCCATGCTCCCTGCGTCCCTGTGGAACCAACATGGTCACATGGTACGCTGTGTGTATATATGTAAAGGATGGCACAGAAATACATTTTTCTTTTCGTTTCACTTGCAGTCGGGTGTGTGCAGAAGCCGCGCGTTATTTTTCGCAGAGTCCAGATTTATATTTTCCAAGCCCCTCCGATGCTACACAAATGATGTTTAAACACCCAGCACCTAGGGTTTAATTAAGTCCCTCTAATCGTGTTCCAATCAGAAGCTTGGACTGATGGGCTGGAATTCCTGATGTGCATTTCTGTCAGTCTTAATTGGATAATTGATTGCCAATTTGAACCTGGCCACACACTGCATACACAATAAAGTGCCTGGCCATGTTCCTTGAGGATTCATTTTCCGTCCGAATAAAGATGCTGCTTCGATAGGCAGAACTCCAACTATTGGTCTTGCTGAAAAATATACCTTGGCCGAATTAAGCCTGCATTATACTTAGTCCTGCAGCAAACATTAGTCTCGCGCTCGCGTGCTGCCAGTATAGGCGACAGAACTACACGGTTCTGCTCTGTGCCCCGCATGCTGGGAACGATGCATGTTGGGAATTCATGTTCCACGTACAGCGTGGAATGCTCGTTGTTTCATGCATCCAAACTCATTTTTTTCAGCCCCTTATATCTTAATGAACATTCTCAATTCTCTCATTTTCCTGATGGGTTGACAAACACATAAACAGGCGACACCATCCATCTATATACTGTACATCTTCAACCTCTTATCAGTAGACGGGTCGCAGAGGCAGCAGTTCAGACCGAGAGCTCCAGACTTCCCTCTTCACAGCAACGTTAGTGGCTTCATTTTAGGGGATCATGAGGCGTTCCCGGCAGATGGAAATTTAATTTGTCCGTGCATACGTCTCATACCTGGACGGTCTCCTTCCAGTTGGGGTGTGCATCGAGGACCTTCCTAGGGAGTCGTTCGAGAGGTATCCTAAATATAACCAGATGCACCAACCATCTAAGCTGGCTCCTTTCCAAGCAAAGACACAGCGACTCTCTGAGTGATGACTGCTTGTGTGACTGAACTTCTCGCCCTTCCAGCCAGCTTCTCATTTCGTCAGCTTGTATCCACAAGCTTATTCTTTTCTTCTTATACTAACTACCTACCTTCAGAATTACCATGTGACGGGACACAGGCCACAGTTAACTATGGCGTCGTGCTTTTCCTGTCCCTCAGTGTATCACTCAAAATCCCCATACATGGGAACACTCATGGTGCCCAGGTCGAGTGACATCATGCAACATCATCAGTGATGGCGATCGCAGATGTCCTAGTGAATGCGACCCGCTGTCGCAATTAAGCACATATACGGGGAGATCAACATTTACTTACTCAACAAACCAACAGGCCCAAAGATAATCCCAGTCCTACCTGGGCCCTCATCAAGTCTTGGCCAGGATAGAATTCATTCCATATGTTGATCTGACCCCCTTGTAAAAGTGCCAGCAGTCTGTCATCACCCAGGCGGATGTGTGCACACCACACACAGGGCCCTGATTTGGCTAAAGCCATATTTGAATGACCAAATTTGGGGTCATACGTCATTGTTATGTCATAGTCTACTGACATGTCTGATCCGCCCGCCACATGGCGTTTGAGATCCACATCGGAACCACACTGGTCCCATGTGTATTACGAGATCCACATGATCTGATCCTTTTTAATTCCACAAAACACTTTTGGCCATGATGACAGTGCAACAATGGCAGACTTTGTTTTCATTACATTTATAATAAAGAACATATTTAAATTGTTATTTTTTTCGGCTCCAAAAACAGCTAGAATACATTTTCCTTGTCAGCAAATATTCCTTAGGAGATTACCAGGAGAACTCCTACGGCTTTGATGGGAAACAGATTATGAGGAGACATCGCCGCACCCCAAGTTGATCTCTTCTGATCTCCCCTGATCAATGACCTCATGGGGTTCTTCACTGAGACAACTTCACATTTGGTACCATTTAAGCATGGCCTCCAAAACGTCTATTTGATGTTGTCCTTAGCTATTAAAGTGTCACCCAACGTACCCGCAATTTGCCAATTTGCAAGAATAATATTTTCTCAGCTTACGCTTTCAGGCAAAAACTCTACACAGAGTGTTAATTTGAGTCTGAGGGTGTAAACGTCGACCCATAATTGTGCTTTGTACACGTCTGAGATGCCCACAGTGTTTTGATGTGGAGGAGAACCAACAAATAGCCTGGGTTGTGGCCTGGGTGGTGACATGTCTGTAGGTCTTAACAGGTTTGTAGCCAAAGAATACTCTGGATTTAATAATGTAAAGTCATTGCTGTCGAACAGAAACCTCTTATCTCCTGGTGCCCCGTCGGCCTAGATCCAGGCGCATGCTATCGCTTGACAGCAGGTTGTGTGTTTGAGTCCCGTTCATAAGAACCTTTGGTGCTTGTCTCTCCCCTTCTCTTTCTCTCTCATTCTCTCTTTCTCTCTCTTTTCTCCCTGCAAAAAACAAATTAGAAACCTCTTATCTCTATATTTTAACTTCAAACACTGCAAGTGGTAAATCTGCTTTTAAAAGTAACAGTTTTGGACCTGATGTTTGTACCTGACAGGAAAGATTTGTCTTACTTTCTCATTATTACACTATTTTATTGTCATAGTAAATTGGTTTTGGAAGAAACCGTATTGGATATTTTCTTAGAGTATTAATAAAATCCAAAAGGATTTTCCCAAAAATCCTATTGGAATCCTATAAGAAAATCTTATAGGATTCTTTAATAGAAAATATCTAACAGGATTTGTTCCCAAATCTTCTTTTCCCTCTCACAATCCTATAGGATTTTTTTTTTGACTAGTGGCAAAACGAGCTTGTAGATCAGCTGTTCTGTTTTGTTGTGTTTGTGTTCTCTCTGTGATGAGTGATGTTTTTGGAGATTTCAGAGACATTTTTGCCTATAGTGACCCACCTCTATATTCTACATAGGGATGCCATATTGAAAGAGTTTTAAGCAAGTAATAGCAGAAGCCATCTTATGGCAGTCCAACCCTCCGGTGGGTTAATTCCATTTGGGAGAGCTAGGATTGGCCTCTGGGTTCCCACTCTAGGTGACCTTGCAGTGAGTTATCATACTCCCATCTATTCTACATTGTTTTCTTTCTCAAGAAATTGCTTTTCTCCCCCCTCCTCCCTCCTTCTCTCAATACGAATTCTCTCTCAAGGAGTCAAATGGTAGGGGGAGAATTCTCCCCATTATAAATGGCCTTTCTCCGCGCCCGTAACCTCTCTACAAGTTTTTAGCTGCTAAAGTGCAAACCCTTGGTGGGATTAGATATTTTGGCCAACCATTTGTACAGAGTGAAGTTTCTTTTGGAGTCTCCTTGAGACAAGTGACCAGCGCGGGGCAAAGTGAAGGCCTTATCAGTCAAGCCCCACAATGGTGCCACCCTATGAATTATATTAGGGGACGGGATGTGGCGCTCTCGCCGAAGCTGCACTGCATTGTGGACCATCTGGGTAACAATAAACATGTCCCCGCATGGTTTCCTCCATCATTCAAGTCCAAGATAGCGGATCTGGACCTTAACTATAGCTCACTATCTCCTGGATCTCGTCTCGGCGTGACCTGTTAGAGAGATGGAGGTGAGGCTCAAGGATATCTCTCAGAGTCTCTAGCCCCCGACGCTGGGAGGTTATTATAGCCGTCCTGGGGGGAAGGCGGTCTGTCTGTCTGCTGCTCTGGAGGTGTGTGTGTGTGTGGGTGTGTGTGCTTGCATACATGTGTGTGCTTGTGCGTGGCATACGATAGTGGAGAAATAACATGAAAGAAAAAGAAAGCATAAAGAATAAAGAGTCTTACTTTCCATTTCATTATACCCATTTTGAACCCGACACTAGATTCTACAAAATGTTTTCTGAAAAATCCATGTTTCTGTGTCATGCTAACGATATTTCTGTGTCATGCTAACGACATTTCATGGCAAGGACCCCCAGAATCATCTGTGTTTGGCTGCGGACCTCCGTCTGAAAATATGGAGTCCCAGGCAGGGACCTCACAGAAGCAAAGAATTGAGTTAATAATGTTTGCTCTGAAATCCATTTTCTAAAAATGGTAGATCTAGCATAGCGTGCCACCAATCTGTTATTTTTTCAATAGCTAAAGCTAATGCTTTAAAACGCCAAAAGAGGTTCCGGTATAGAATGAGTGAAAATGGTACCTGACTAATAAGACACACATGCCACTATAAAGCACTATACAATATAAAGATACTGGTAAATAGATAAATAGACTCTTTCATTCAGTAGGAACTACTCTAGGAACTACTGTCGCCTGCTGATGATGTTCATTAGTGGTCCAGTCCTATGGAATATGTGATTTGATGCTCAATTTAGAAAGTATTACATTGTTTTTGTTAGCATACGGTAAACATTTCATACAATCACACATACTGTATGTATGACAGAAGACATCATCATGAGCAGTCTTTATTAAGTGAAAGATGTGCTGTTATCAAAGAAATTATATAATGTATACTTTTATTTACAGGGAGCAAGAATAATGTTTTAAGGGATATTTGTCTTATTAGCCAGGGATTCTTTTAAATGTTAAAAACTGTGTAAAAATTGACACTTGGATTCAGCATGCTCATTTAGAACTGGAAGTGTAAAAGTAAGTGTAAGGGTTTATTCTTTTACACTTGTGCGCTTTTCTTTTGTTATCACTCAGAATTTTACCGCATAGATGCCTAGACACAGAACAAATCATCGCTGGTAAATGTAAAAGGTCTGAGAAGTGCGTGGTTTGAAATGCACACGTCGCGGGGCTCTGATTATTCTAGATCAATCTGGCATTCACAATGATTAAGTGCACGCGGCCCATATGTAGGCCAGAGACAGGTCGATGGCCCTGTCACTGGAGCGACGTATTGGTTTCTTCCCGCCCCGAGGTGACACTTTCACTTTATCCGCGTATGATATGCTGATGCAAACCGATCATGTTCAATGAATATCCGCAATTAAGGTTCTGTTGATGGAGAACACAATCAATCCGAGTATTAGCACAAGGCTATTATGGACAACAAAGAGGGTCAGCACCAAGAGCATCTCAACACTCTCTGGCTCTGCTGGCTCCTCTTTCCTGTAATCAAATTGAATCACCATAAAAAGATAATCTATCACCGAGTTCAATCATTGATTTGTCACGTCTGGTCATTCCACCGTCCCCATTTAGTTCACCATCAGGTAGATTGTGACGTCCAGAATGCTAGATCTGTTTGATGGCTCTGTTTTTGTCCGCCTTAAAGTCCCAGTGAATTGAAAAATACATTTTTCGCACTTTTAGACCATATCTGTGGTCATTATATTGCTATACCCAACAATGCATGCCACAATAATTTGACATCACATCCTGGCATCCAGACAGTGTAGCACTCAGTTTAAACTTAATCATCACATTAAAATATACTGTTTATCTTAAACATTATGGTAGATTTAAGCAACAAAGTGGCAGAGTGAGCGACTATTGTAAACAGTCCATGCATCACGTGTAGTAGAGCAAGAGAGTAGTCTTCATATAGTAATAAAATATAGAGAATGAACGGGAGCGATAGCCCCGCCCCCTTGCCGTTCTCTTCAATACAAGTTGCTCAGTGGCATTTTGAAGCACCCGGAAGACCGCCGGAAGTACGTCTGTTAATATAAGTAACTGAAGCAAGGGATCATGGGAAGGGAACGGATTCATGAACGAGCGCTGTCGAGAACGAGCAAAGGGAAAAAAAATCATCAAAATACAAGCTTGTGGGTTTGTGGTGAGTTTATTATCTTTCACCGGTGCTCCGGTGGTTAATCAAGCCTGGAGACTGCCTATGTGGTAGTCTCTCTCTCTCACTCTCTTTGCACCCCATAGCCTGAAGGGATGTGAGCTCTGATTGGTTCAGAACCAGCGTTTCTGGGATATTCAGGCTGAAACTTAAAATGCCCTCCCCTTTCCGTTTCAGTGCAGGTTTAAGATATTTTCTGGCCCAGAAGATACGTCGTTGGCAATGGCGTGAAGAAGGTAGCGGCCGCGCATGTTTTGCTTGTTTGCTGCCTTGCTGAGGTATTAGGTCTTTAACTCTATCAGCGGCGTTGAGCTGCACATTAAACATATTGCTGTAGCTCATCATTCTCCCTCTGTTCTAAGGCTTGTCACTGGCAAAGCCAACAATTGGATTGTTCTGCAGGCTTAAATGAACAGAAACTCTATTAGTAAAGGTTTTTTCTCTCTGTAGCAAATTCACCTGCTTCAGCCAGTCCAGTCCAGAGCTGTACCGAAACAAGTTATTTTCTGTGTTGTTGTTGTTGATACTGATAGAGGAGGGTCCACGAGAGCAGCGAAGATTACTCATTCCGCGGCCAAAAGCGTCCATTGAACTGAAAACCTAAAAGCATGGAGCCCCCGCAAATCTGGCACAAGGACAAATTGGCTAATTTCACTTAACATGCTAACGCCTTGATGATGAAAGCTGGAGTGAGAAGTTAAATGAACCGTAGTAAACACAGGCATGGGGAGGGGGAGCAAAAAAAAAGCCAAACTAAAACTAAAGGCCGCTGAGGAAGCGGAAAAAAGTGAAGCATAAACAATGGCATTTAATACAATTTCATAAAAACCACTTATACCACATGACAGCGGCTCACATGTAATCATTGTAAGTGGAGAGAGAGAGAGGAGGATGGTGAGGGGACAGCCATGATGCTGCCAGAGCACTTCTCCATGACACGTCCCCCCATGCGTCTACTCATTAATCCCCTAAGCTACATTCATTAACACTCACTCCCTCTGTTTTCAGAGTCTGGGGCAGGGCACCCCCCCACACCCCACCCCGAAAATGAACCTGGAGTCTTAATGCAATATCCTAAAGTGTTATAGGCCTGCTCACCATCCCTCCGTTTTCATTATAATTAAAACGAATGAATGAATGCGTTAATTAAATAATTAATTTGACGTTTCCTCCAATTGAATAGCGGGTTCAGGACACACACGCATGTGGGATGCCTTCAAACTAGGGTTGCAGCTAGCCAAACGATTCATTGCACGATTGTTTAAACCAGTGGTTTTCAACCTTTTTCTTACCAGGGCCCATTTTAGCCATGGAGCACCATTTCATATTGAGTTTAGGCCCAACCCTAAGGATTTTCTAGTTTGTCCCCATAATTTATGATAAACTGGCAAAATGTTGGTCAAAAACAATTATTTTTCTGATTGTGTGGATTCTTGAAAATGAAGTAATTACAATTTAACTCGAGAGTGTAAAATGAAACCAAATGGACCCTTATTTTACACAAGAGTTACAGATTTGGTTACAGGGACCACTGGGGTCCCTGGATCACTGGTTGAAAATCACTGGTTTGAAAATCAGATTATGACACTTTAGCTATCACCTTAAAAATATTTTTTGATTACTTTAGACATGTTCTAAATAACAAAATAACAAAATAAGCATTAATAATTCATAACCTCGTTAAATATCGAGCAACTTTAATATAAAGCAACTTATGGTGTCTTTAGACTTGTTCAGACTGTATATGCATGCATTTGATTAAAGAATAGCTACACATGTGTCTGCCAAAAAGAAACTCTTCTTTTGTGTTGTTCTTGATACTATAGTTACTGTACATCATATTTCGCTACTGTACATGTGCAAATATCAACAGATTGTAAAGGCAGAAAGATGGTTCATTGCTCTTTGGTTTAGTCAAAACACACCCTGATGAATTGCAGAAGTAATTACAGAAGTTGCCCTAATTTAGTTGACAACTATTTGAATAATCGATTAGATTATGATTCATGGATTAATCTTTGCAGCCCTACTTGACACGGGAAGGATCAGGGGATGTGAGAGTGGCGTGTGCATGTCCCGCTGGGGTTCTGTGACCATGTAGGCCAACAGCCGACACCGGAGGGCACTTCTAGCAAAAGGTGCTATAGTGAGAGAGAGAGATGATAAATACAAGTGATTTACAGGTCCTGGGAGTGTCAGACACGCTGTGGAAATAGTGCTTGGGTGTGCTGTTATCTAGATGGGCCAGTTAGTAGTGGCTTTCGGAGGATCTCTCCCCCAGTTCTGAATAGGGGTCCGCTGTGTTTTTTTTCAGGAGGGCAAAGCCCTTTATGGCCCCACCAGTGCACTGACCACAGCCCATTAACTCAAAAGAGGTCTCCGCCAGGAGCACTGGAGCAGGGAGCCGGGAGGGGGGGCCGTGACCTGCCTGAGACCATCTTATTACTTTAACACATTATGTCTCCCACCGCGATCTTTTTATTTAAGTGACTTCAGCAGAACGCATCATCTTCTCGGGGGCCGGCGGTGGGGACAGACGGACGGACAGACAGGCAGGCAGGCAGGCAGGGGCTTCTCTGGACGAGGAGGAGGAGGAGGAGGGGTCAACATGATTTATTGGAAGCGTCTGCTATTGGGGCGCTTCGGAGAGGGGAGTGAGGAGATGGACAGCGAACAAACGTGTGCGTGCGTATGTGAGTGGTGGGGTGGGGAGCAGGGCCGGATCTAGGGATGGGGGGGCATTGCCCAGACCCTAAATGCCCAGACTGCCCCACCAAACACAATGGCAAAACAACCCAAATTTCAAAGATGTTTCAAATTCAAGTGCTTATATTCAAAATGCCACTGCTACTAACTAACTATAATTGTGGCACCACTAAAACCAACACCATTTCATCATTGGAATCATAAAACTCTGTGAGTCAGACCTTTAGCTTTATGCATGCTGCGTGCCTGTTGCAACTTCAACAACAATCAATGTTATCGTTGCTTTTGCCTAATAAATGTCCTGTAACCCGAAAATGGTATGAGTGCGGCTTCATCGATGAAGCCGGCACCCATACCATCCCCCCAATTGGGAAATGTTACATCCGGCCCTGGCGGGGAGGGGGGGGCGAACAGTTAGTGATGAACCTGACTGCGATGGGAGCTGTTTATGGCGTTGGTGGTGGAGAGAGAGAGAGGGGCTGAGGCTGACCCCAGTACAGCTCCTGGGGGAGGATTCTCAAGTTCTCACTGATGAGCTGTTGCAGCCCTTCGGACGACTAGACTGCCTCCTCCTCCTAGCAGGGGATGGGGGGGGGGGGGGCTTGCAAGGGCCCCTGATTTATTTTACCAGCGTGTCATTCTTTTATGGGCCCGCGCCGCTGCTAGATCCCCGGGCCTCAAAATGTTACCGTCCTCTGGAGTAGGATCAGCGTCAACATAAGTGCACAGCCTTTTTTTTCGGTTAAGCAGTGTCTAGTGTAGTGTAGTGCAAAGGCAAACATGCTTAAGTGTTCTTTGGGTTTGTGTTATATATTCCCACGTTTACGTTTTTTACACCGTTTAGGGGGGCTTGTAGCGCTTGTACGGCCCTTAAGATTTTAGTGGTGCTTGAAGTCCTTGTATTTTTTGCGGTTGCAACACTGGGTTCACTGAAGGGTGACATGCTGTTCTGGGACAGTGACAGCTTCCTCTCGAATAATGAATGAGTTACTCGTGTCAGTATTGGTTTGTGTCTCTCCTGTTCATTTTAATTGTTCGGGGAGCGTAATGTTGCCAGTTTTTTAAACAGAAAAGGGGCATAAACCCCCAAAAAAGAGATAATTTAGTTTGATATCTGCTTCTGTGTGGTCTCATTTCCCCCCCTATTGTACATTTATTCCATGAAAACAATTCACCCCCCCAAAAAATCTCCCTTTTTTACAATATCGCTGTTCAAATCCTTACAAGGGCCCTTGGGTGCGCGGCAAAAGGTCATGGACATTCCACTGGAGCTGATTTATTTCGATCCATTAGCTTTACGGAGACAAATACACAATCCTCCCGTTTTCAGGGGCAGTTCCCCGCAACCGTCCTCCCCCCTCCCCCCACCGCCCGTCTCTACACACAAACCCACACATCACAGATACCATTAACCACTAAAAACCCCTCTGTACTTAGTAAGCTGGACATGGGTTGCCTCTGCCACCGGTGCAGTCATTTCTCCCTCTGTGTCAAAACTTAAAATCGTTGAAAATAGACCATAAAGACCTGCCATTTGTGGTGAACGTTTCCCCCCAACAGAATAGTGATGCTATATGGCTCTAGTGGTTAATGTTCTTGTTAGTTCACACTGTCGATTAGAGAGAGGGGTGGGGGACATACTTTGATGCCAAGGGCCAAATGTGTTTATTCTAATTCCTCCCCCATCTATGCTTGGTTTGACATAACGCCCCACAAACGCAAAACATCTGAGCAGCTCCCAACAACAGCGCGTCACACGCGACTCCATTCTTCAGAAAGTGGAAGTAAGCGATTAGATTATGTCATTGCCACAATCTGTTACGAAAAATAAACACTGGGCCTTTTCATTAACCTAATGAAGACGAAGCACGCTGATGAGCTCTTAAGTCAATTAACGATATTTAAAAACAGGCGGTGCAGCCCCAAGGTAAATTAGCATGCCGAGTGTGAAGAGAGGGACCCAGGTTCAAACAAATTGTGCGTGGAACCCTCTGGTTCAAGCCGCTTGACTCTCTCCCCTAATGTACAACCCCTCCCTCTCCTGCTCAAACAAGCTTTCATTAGCCATAATTAACTGCACGCTTTCTGTCTTTCCAATACCAAGAGAGTTCAAGTCCGAGATGGAGTGTAAACACGGCACAAGAAGGAGCGCAAAAATGTGCATGGCCATATTCTGTGAGATTTCTTTTAAGCCTGTTATTGCTTGGCATTCAGTCTTTGACGCTTAGTGCTGGTGTGTCACAGTATGATATGCTACAATGACTTGAAGAGTATTTTAACAGTGCAGTGAAATGGTTACTTCGGACGTTTTATTTTGTAGTTCTGGCCTCAATCGGAAGATTCTTAGTTTCTGAACTAATCAGAGTGTCGCATGCTATGCAATCTTGTTTGTAAACAAAAGGGACAGTGGTGTGCAGCAAAGCCAGGCCGTTATTTCTATTAACTACACACAGCCTGTATACTGTACATATTTTAATACAATAGTTGAGTTTAAACCAAGTAACTACACTGTCTGGGAGTCTTTGGCGTGAGATTAAAAACGGGACTAGTATGTAATCACAATCACCTGTGTTTGGAGTGCAAATTAACAGCATCAAACTGGTGAGCACGATTACTGCTGTAGGCCTCCATGCATCATCGCGTACTATAGCATGTGTTTTAGTTTCAGGAAGTAATTAAAATTAGATTTGTATTACTTTTGATATGAAAATACACATACAATTTAAAATCATCCCATTGTTTCGACATTCATTGTTTAAGTATGCCCATAATTCTGACACCAGATGTGGTCTAAACATGTGAAGATTTTTTTTTTCATTTAAATTTTAAGCAAGCAGAAAGCATTGAATTGTTAAAAGCCTGTTTGCTTTACTCCTCTCTCTCTCTCTCTCTCTCTCTCTCTCTCTCCCTCCCTCCCTCCCTCCCCTTCTCCCTCTCTCAATAAACTTATTTGGAATCCTCCTGGGATTTATACCTCTATCTGTCTCTCCCTCTCTCTCCCCTCCTTGTCTCTCTCTCTCTACACCCACCCCCACCCCCCTTTCATCTCTCTCTTCTCTCTGGGTCTCTTGGCTGCAACAAGGTCTGAAAAGATTGCGGTTCATTTCGACCCACGGTGGATGGAGGCCTCATTTACTGGCTCCTGGCAACTCAATCAGCCTGCCTCACACTGATGAGTGAGTGACTACTTTCAGAGCACCAGTCAATATGTGTCTGCCGTGATAGAATGTCAGCATCCATGCCCCGTGTTCTCCTGACCCAATCTTATGGCTTTTTTATTTTGTCTAATCAATGATATATGAAACAACACAGACACATTTCAACAATATTTATTTTCCTTTCTCTCTCTCTCTCTACACATACCCATGCTCAGTCCTTCCCACTGCAGTGAGGGTCGCGGAAGATTTAATTGTTTTGTTGGTTTTCCTTTATTTGATTCAGACAGAATTGAACATCATACTAAAGCCTGGCTCTGTAATGATTATGCTCAATTCTTTAGGCTGGAAATAGCAGATCTGCTATTTTTTCCCCATAAACATCAGCCTGCAAACATGTACCTGTATAAAGGCATAAACGGCTAACAGAATGCAAATATTACACAGCGAGTACACGTTATTTGGAAACTAGGTTGATATTTCACCCAGAACAAGGACTTTAAGAATAGTTTTGATGTGCAATAGTCACCAGGCCTTAGAGCCTTTGTTAAAGTAAAAATGTTGTCACTGCATTTTAATATCTCCTATAAATGCTTGAAAAACATACTGTAGTGTATGTTGCAAATGTGTAGAGCATGATAACCTTAACCTTGAGAACACTTAACTTATTTTACCCAATGTAAAATATTCCATAAAAACATTTCTCCTCAAAATATTTTCACGTTCAGCAACACATGGCAACTTGAGCTACGCTTTAATATGTCATTATGGCTTAAAAAACAACAAACAAACAAACAAAACCTTTCTTTGGGTTTTGTTAGTCATTAGATTTAATTTAGGGGAGTCATAATGGGGTGCGAAAATCAGTGAAATGCATCACTAAACACCTGCCTGGAGAACAGGAAAAAGACAGGGATGTGTGTAGGGAAACAAAACTACCATCTACGATGTCACTGAGCATCATGAAGGTACTAAAAGACCCATCCACCTCAAACATCGACAACATAATAAAAATTGCTAAAATATAATCGTCCAGGTGACAATCCCCCATGTTCAGTGTGTGTTCTAGGGTTAACTAGAGTGTAACAGTCACAAATAAATATATATATTATACATATATGGACAGTACTTGATGACAAATTGCATTTTCAGTATTGCTCAGACTGGTTCATGCTGTGTGTTGTTTGGAGTGTGTGTGTGAGGTTGTACTGTGAGTAACACACAGTATGTGTGTGTGTGTGCCTGGTCAGATGCTCGGGTCTCAGCGTCCCCCCGGTGTCCTTTCTATTTCCCACAGCCCACTGCCCAGGCTCTGCAGTCTACTGACCTCTGGACCTGACTGTCAGCGTGATGGCCTCTGCTATCTAGAAGTGCTTATTCCATATAGATGGTCTTCTCTACTGATGGCCATTTAGTGGAGAAACAAGAAAGGAAGAAAAGAGGTCAGTTAACACAGTAAGAAACGACTCGCCATTGTATTTAACCACCGGCATCTCTCTTGGGCATGTCTTTTATGGACAACAGTAGTTTTGCAATTATGCGACCAGGATCTCTGCATGCTTTTTTTGCGAGGGTACACTACCTACCCTAGGGGACATGGGAGAACATGCAAACTCCTAGGGTACGGACACTGATGATTCGGGAGCAGAGAACACACACCCACAGTGTCCCCAGCGGGAATCGAACACAGCAACCTCTTGGCTGTGTGGCGACAGCACTGCAAAGCACCTTTCCATTTGTTTCATCAATTATAGCATTGTTCCGAATGGTTTTAGTTTCTAAGTGAATCATTATGCCGCAGTTGGTTTAAACAATGACGAAAGATTGACCTGCATACTCCAGATTGATATCTTCAAGGTCGCTCAGGAACACAGCCGGGGCTAAATCCAGACTCCTATAGTGTTATTTTATTGGCCGCGGCAGCATGACTCATCGCTTTCACCAGGGAATCGCTGAAAATTTACAAGTTGCCGGAGAAGTTATATAGGCCATAAAGGATGGGATTCTGGATTTATGTGAGGCAGAGGTGGAAATTACATAATTAGGGGTTCAAATAATCTCCTTCGGTCGGGTTCCTCTCGCACGGACCTTTACGTTTAATTGGACGCTAACAGTGTCATGGGAGGCGATGATGACTACCGACATGTAGGATAAATCAGGGAGGCCGAGTCAAAGGGCACCAAAGTGTCGTGATGCTGGCGAGACATTAATGTAGGAAGAGAGAAGCCTACTACACACAGTGGTGGAAAAATACTCAAATGTTATATAAGTAAAAGCATCCATACTGCAATGTGTAACTACTCTACCACTAGTCCGGACAAATTCAAAATGTACTTGAGTAACAGAACAAAATGTAGTTAATGTACAGTAAAGTATAAGGCACTAACGACAGTATGCAAAATGTCCCATTTTATTTTTTCGAATGTGCCAGTGTTGGGCAATATTACTTACGATATTACTTTTACTTTTCACAACTTAGAACAAATAATAATAATCTATTACTTTTTTATTGGAATCAAAAGTAATATAGTTATATAACTATATATTACTTTTCACCGAGCCCATTCCACCCACAAAAGAACACAATCTGTTTAGCAGTCCATTTTAAGCTCTCAACAAGTAACAGCAGAGATGTGTTGATAGCTTGTAGATCTGTTCTATTTTCACATGCGACAACTCGTAGTGTACGTCATGTGTGCAGAATGCTGCGCTTGATTAGGATCTACAGACTACTGCACGTCTTATTTTGTTATCTGATGATAGTTTGTAAATCTGTTCTATTTTCGCATGCAACAAGTTCATTTCTAATATGTAATGTTTGGTAGAGTAGTATGTAACTAAATGTATCATCAGTATGTGACAATATGGTTCCGCTTGTACTGTACACTCACTTTTTAGAGGACCATGGAGATAAATGAACACAGAGGATTCAGAGAAACTCATCTGTACTCTAGCATTAGGTAAACATACGCATTTACATTATGTTTATGTAATGCATGTTGTATGCATTGTTAAAATGAAAAGCGCTTAACACCATATCGGCGTGTGAACTAGCTTGGTGAAAAGATACACTAATAGGTGCCAAATCAATCAAGTTCCACAGCATTCCAAGACGTATCTTATGGATGGCCCCATGCTTCCCTGCCAGTCCACTTTAGTAATTCTATCAGCAGATGCATTCAGCAGAGATTTTCAATTTATTTCTAATCAAGCTTTATCTAATATTCTCCCGACAGGCAATTAAAAATTCAAACTGCCCTGAAAAGCCATTGCTCACTTTTAACTCTCTCCCAGTGTTCATTTGAGGATGTTATTTCATTAAAAGCTCTTGTTGATGAGTTTGAGGTAATTTGCAAGCACATTTGATTACCATATTCTGCATCCTCGATTACCATATTCCACGTATGCAGTATATTCTTGTCGACTTTCTTTTTTTCATGGGAAACCTTTATTTTTTTTGTCGCGTAACAAGTGAGCTGAACAACTTCAGGACTTGTCAAATGACGCATTAAAGATGGAGTGCCATGAGTTTTGTGTTATTGCCAAATGTTGTACATATTTGTAGGTGCAAATATCTATTCCCTTTGTATTTGTAGGGTTTCTTACTAGAGGCTCAAACGCAATATAGTGACATTACATATAAGCCCCTCCCCCAAAATAAAACTACAGCAGTGGGTGTGGCTTCAGTTCAGGTGCTGTAGATCTCCACCCATCACCACCCACCAGACAAACCAGGCATACTTAATGAACTGGTGAGGGTCATTTTAACAAATACTGTGCACTTTGAAGAAAATCTTCCTCGTCATATAACAGCAATACCTGATGATCCTGTTTCAGGGTAAGATAAAAAAAAAATCCCAGCACTCTATCTTTAAAGCATGCACAGCGCTGCAATATGTGCAATGTAACTTAGGAAAGAGCCTCCGTCGACACAGACAAGGACAGCGCTTGCCGTCCTGCGTGCGCCATTTCATTTGTCAGCACCATTGCCGTTGGAGAGTATATCACCTTCCAGGCCGCTGCACTCTACCCTGCCTGCTTTATGGCCAGCCTCGCGCAAACTGAATTCTCTCCCCCTACCAGATAGCATTGAAATGGCAGCAAATAATTGGAAAGGGTGAATTTGTCATTACGAGTCATAATGAGATTCCCCCGGCGAGAGGCATTGTTTTGCGGCACGAGGAGCCACTCGGTTTTAAAGCCCCATAAACAAATGCCACAATGTGCTTTTTCTCTTCCTAAAGGATCAGCCCGCACACTCTTTTATTCCATACATCATGGCGACTTGTTTATTTAAAGAATAATTGTGTCCTTGTTTCTCCTCTCAGGAGTGGAATAATGGGGGATGCAATTAAATTACCAATAACTCCAGAGTAGCTTTGCATTTATATGGAGCATTCCTAAGATGTGTTTTTTAGACCCTGTTAAATTCATAGTTTTACTCTAGATGACAATCAGAATCTGTGCTTTGTTTTTGTTTCAATTTAATTAAGTACCACTGAGGTGTTGCAAATGTCAGGATGGAGACAACTAGCTGGAACAAATTGACTAATTCACAAGGAGAAAGACAGATCCATGGGTGGCTGGATGGAAGGATGGATGGATAGGTGGATGGATGCTACAGTACATATTGTACAGTGAATGCCTGGAGAAAAGAGCAGTGTGGGTCTTGACCAGAAGGTCCAACTGATCATTTGGGCTGTTTGTGCAAACCATGATATTTAGATTTTCCAGCCAAAAACAAAATCATGTTTCGTTATTAGTGTTGGATATCGTTGGCTGTAGAGGTAACGGTACATTTTAACAGCGAGTCAATACAAGTCATATCACAATACATGGGTGACCATACGATGCATGGACAATATTGGTTCATTATGGTGAGCGGATATGATTCAAAGATTTGATTTGATTTGAATTGACACAGTAACTATTTACACAGCAAATGTAAATATTTTGTGTGAAATGTGTGAATAGCGCAGTTTTTTAAGGTGAAATGTATTACAATGTATATACAGTAAATAAGTATAAACAGTGATCTTACATATAGATGGAGATTGTATTTGAACATGCAGTTCAAAGTGTTTTTCTTGCTAAATACAAATACTTGTACTTAGGATTGGTAACAATCCGATATCGATTCGATACCGATTCTATCTAAACGATATGATATGATACAAAGTCAAACAGTACAATATAGTATGATATCTTCTGTTTACATAACAATGTACTTGGAATTTTAAAATTAAAATAGTTTAATTTTTTCAATAGTTACTATATTGTTACACCCCTGGGTAACAGATCTTCAAGCTCGCCGTGCATCACGGAGTGAACTTATAGATCTGCCATGGTAGTTTCAGTGTACGACGCACGCACACACGCGCAGTTAAGCTAACTCAGGCTTAAGTCTATCTGACAATGATGTTGATGAAGAACAGGAACATGCGATGCCCTACAGTGGTATGAAATATAAGGCTTAAGGGGGCCTGGGGCTGTATGTTGGTGGAGTGGCGCTTGGAAGCAGGAGGACACAAAAAAACACACAAAAAATAAAAGTAATCCATGAAAACAAGCCACCCTTGAGTGCTGCATGCTCTTCGCCTATTTAGGGCAGCCATGTCCGGCAGTGGGTTTGAATATGCATGACTGTCGCAGCAGCTAGCCTTGGAGCACAACTCTGGGTCCAGACAGGGAGGGGGAAAAAAAGAACACATGCATCTCATTTGAATATGTTATAGTGTCCTGTCACAGGCAATAAACAAATATCCATAAAAAAGGACATTGCTATTTGGCGACTGGGTGGCAAAATGAGAATGCACATGACACAGAGCTTTCTGTACTGTATATCGTTGATAACTCGCATCTCCTTTTTTCAGTATTTCTTTGTAATGTAAAGCCTTACTTCGTGCAAGTGTCACACAAAAGTTGTGGAAATGGCAGATCTCATAATGTTGCTATGTGTTGGCATTTTGAATATTTTCGCTATGGAAATAGTTGTGAAAAGGAGCCCTTGCAAGCATTCCATGTGACAGCGATAATATATTTTAACTGTGTATCTCTTTAAAGACCTTTACATGGTATGGTAAATCTTGCATCCCCACAGCTTCATACCTTAGATAATGTTGGAAAATATACATACATGTCATCTTACAACCTAATGTGTTGACGTTTGAGAAGTTTCTCCATAGAAGTGGAATTGAGCATAAAAGCTAACCAATTTAATCCAATTCAATTCAAATGAGCTTTATTGGCACAAGAAAATAAATGTGTATATTGAAAAAGCAAGTGCCACAAATACAATACAATAAAAGCAGTTGAAATGGGGAATGTACTGTATATACAGTTGGAAGGGTTCACAGAGTTTTGTGAACAGTTACTGCATGTCACATTGCTTTGTTTTATTATTTTATTTGATAAAACAAATAGCCAATTATAATCAACAACAGGCTAAAATAGTCACCTCTTCATGATACATTATTCCTCGATTATGCAGAAAGAAATTAGATTTAACATCAGTTTTAATGTATAATAGCAGCTCTGTTTTCATGGACATAGTCTGGTACAGACAGAGTCCTTAGGGTGGTTGTATTCCATTGGCCAATCTTCTTTTGTCAGAACTGTTCTGCTGTGTTTACACATTGTTGTATTTCTCCCAACAGGTATGGGAGTTTTTCGTCATTGGTCCAAACTCACGTTGAGTGTGTGTAATCTGTGGAAGTCTCTGATGTCTTGTATAGTGGCCAGATGGTTAGAAAGTCTAGCTCTGTTTCTACCACATTTTGTGTGCAGTGGGTGCATAGTCTGTCTTCACTGAGAGCAGGCTCTGTGTCTGTGTTAGTCTTTCTCTATTGTAAGACTGTTATCACTGTAGTCTCTCTAGTCAACGCTTTCCTAAGTAGTACAAACTGTCCAAGCTTTTAAATGAATTTAAATGAACACTGCAGATTGTATAGCAGCAAAGCGTCAATTGAGGCACAAAGGTGGTCTTTGTTTGTTTTGCAGTAACGTTTTTGCATCAAGTATTTCTACAAATCAACTCTTGGCCATTGTGGTGTTTATTTGCAGTGTGCAGTTTTTTTGCTGAAGCCCATTGACCCCACTGAGATCCATTGATGGGTATGCAAACAACATGTTTTCCAAAAGGCTGGTGTGTGTGCGTGTGTGTGTGTGCATGAGCGCACACACGGTCAGTTTGGGTTCCACACCGCTACAGTGCCAGTGCAGGGCTCCACGCTGAGCAACAAGTACCACGGTGATAACAACTCTCCCTGCTTGTAACCCCAGTGGAGAGAGAGAGTACGAGGGAAGCCTCCAGTTTGCAGATCTTGTAGACTTAGAAGGTGGCACCGTGCTGAATGTGAGACCATCTTCCCCCGGTCCCTGTGCTAGAGTGGCTAATTAAATACTAAGGAAGGAATAAAATCTTAATGAGAAACACAAGCTTGTTGCAGGGTGTTTGGCACTGACCAGCTCCCTCTTATTAGGTGTACTTGCCCATATGTGCTTGGGTGAAGTGCCCATTAGAGGTTTCCCTAATGGATCTTCATCCATGGCACTGCCGCGCCGCTGCCGCTATGTACATTTTTTTTTCGGAGGGGCAGCCAGTCTCTCCGAAAACTTGGCAGATGAGCCTACTACCCCTTGCTATGAAATTCCTAAGCCCGCTCAATAAATATTTTATGCAAATTAAAATTAAATTCTTTGCTTGGTTTAAGCAATTTCTCCCATAAGTAGTGTATCTGTGAAGGAGATTACAACATTTGCCGGGTTTGTTTATAATTTAATTTTTTATGTTGTGGCTGGCGGTGGGGAAAGACGGAACACCTGTGAGTGTTTATAATGTCCCATCTCCCTCACAGCTGCTCCTTTTCAAAACACCTCACTGGCGCAATAATTTCATAAAATTTCATGATTTACCATCTGGTAGACTGAGCTATAAGCACATGCAATAAGCATTTGTATGGCGCTGGTCCCAGAAAGGTACAATAACTGTATATTTTAACTTAATGGCTTTTCGGGACATGCAAATTTCCGCAGAGCAGATTGCAGCGATGCTACAATGTAAGCCCAGTTGTGCACACACGTGCGCATGTATGTGCGTGCGTGCGCATGTGTGTGTGTGTGTGTGTGTGAGAGTGTACTATTACTATACTTGTGAGGGCCAAATATAGCAGGATTTGAGATCCATTGTGAGGAAGATTTTGATGATTCTCACAAATTAAACTATTGTTTCATAGCTAAAAACAATTTGTTTAGAGAATTCTAAAGATGAAATATTCAGGTTTAGATTAGGCATTTTGGGCTTATTGTTTAGGGGTCTGTTACTAGTGTAGTTCCATGCTATAATGGACCTTGCTGTAAGCTCTGCCCTCTCCTGTCTGAAGTTCCGTCTGACTTTCTGTCTAAAAAGTGTCCAACACTTCAGACAGAAATTAATTTCATTCATTTCTAATATCCATTAGTTACATTAATTTCTAATGTAATTAATGTATATTGGATGGATATTACCCACTACATATTGATTCACTTAAAAAACAAAAAACAAAAAACAAACAAACAATGTTTCATCATATAGGAAAAGTGTTGGTGGAGAGGATGGTGTTGGTATCACATGGCATGCTATGCTGTGATTGGGCCATAGCAGTTTGGGGAGGTGCTTACTGAAAGAAAATTGTCACGTTGTAATTTTGAGCTTTGTAGATGGTCTATTTTCAGTTTTAGACAGACAGAGTTTGCATTTGTCACTATATTTAGTTTTTTTTCAACCCCCCCCCCCCTAGAATCAAAATTAGTGAAAAACTCCTGGCAGAAAATCTAGTGCTTTTTTTGCTGGTGAGTTGGGGAGAAATTGGTTGACAGGCGCCGGAGATAAAACCCTTGTTTTTCACTATTTTTCCTCCTATGTTAGATCGATAGATGGAGATCGAAAAATAATTTTACGCTCTCAAGTGTTAAATTATATTTGAACAGCTGAATTACCTAATTTTCAAGATTCTACTCATTTAGAAAATGCATTTTGGAAGTGCCACTAGTGCAATTTGGATTTTGGCAGTTGGCAACAATGGTCCTCACAAGTATCCTACTACTTTACAAACGTGTGTGTGTGTGTGCATGTCTTTTCTCTTGGACCTCTCTCTGTCCCTCTCCCTCCCTCTCTCTCTCTCCAGTACATGCATCCACATATCATACGTTATAAAGCATCCGTGCACACGTGCACCCTCATGCCACCCGTGCGTGGCAGCGACTGCGAGGCCATCGTGTCAGAAAAACGTAGATATCTAAACTCTGGAGAACGAGGCACAGTAGGAGGTTCAGTACAAGCAGATTATATTCCTTTTAGCGTCTAATGTCTCTGCGTTCGGGTAATTAAAATGATTACTACAACAATTACACCAAGTAATTAGAAACTAATTACGCTGGCATTTTTTTGTGATTACAGGAGCAGATGAAAATAGTGTTTCAAAATTAAATTCATTGCATATTCATGGAAATTAAATTAAATAGTGCAGGGCTGGATGAGATGATAGAAGCACCAGAGAATGGTGTTCTGAGGGGGTTCTGAGGGGAGCAGTCTGTTGCTAATGCTGCGAACAGACATTTTGTTAAAACAGCGATAATCTTTTAATGGCTTTGAAAGAAGCTCATATTTGGAATGCTGTCAAAGGCACTAAAGGGTGTGAAGATTTTTCTTCATTTCTTTTTTTCTCCTTTGCTTTCCGGGGTCTGACTGGGAGTGATTAAACCTACAGTATAGGCCTCCGTATCGTACAATAGAAAACATTTAATCATTATCTATACTACACATGGAGACGGAGGGAAGCAGCGTGAATCTTTATCCTGCTCTTATAGGCTTGCCTCGTGCACTGCACTGCAATTCAATTAAATTATGTTAAAAAAAGTCTTTAACTTTTATTCCTTTCCATCTCTTTTCTTTTACCTTCCGTTTTATCGAGAAACGTTGCGGCTTCAGTTGTTCACCTTGAAAGTGTAACGAGTTTCTTTACATTAAATAGATTTCCTGTTAAAATTAGATCTGTGTGTGTGTGTGTGTGTGTGCGCATATACACACGCACGCATGCACGCACGCACGCACGCACGCACGCACACACACACACACACACACACACACACACACACACACACACACACACACACACACTGAACATATTTCATGTATTTTCCTTTTTTGACACATTTCAGTTGAAGATGAAACCAAAATAACTAGAAAAACACAAGTGGGCCACTACAGTGAAAGAGAGCATGTTGGTGTAAAGTCAGTACACCTCCTGCATGCGTTTGGAAAGCACAGCACAGTCCAGTCTTGCTTGCTTGTTTGTTTTCTGTTGCACACCTATCCACCACACAGTAGATTATTACACAAGATTAATAATGTAAATTTCACTGACTGGCCTGTATGCCTGAGCAGACGCTCATCATGAAATGGATGGTTTTGTAATCTATCACCACCTCCTTCCAGCCCTGTCTCTTCTTGTCATTCTGTACCTTGTCTAGCTGTTCCTCCAACAGCTAAACGTTCACATGCAAATAATAGTCCTTCCACTTCGGGTCTGGTGGTTCTAAATGTGACCAAAAGTTTCATAACTTTTTTTTAGTTACAATCTTTATGAATATTTGTGAATTCCATTGCTGTTTTGTGCGTGTCACGATGGTCAAATATTATATATTTATATTCATAAGCCTATTCTGACAAGTACAAATTCAGCAGCTCTACAAACTCATGGTGCCATTGGAACATGTTGTAGATTTGCTGTTGCCACAATTCCTCATATAACAAAGTAGAGCATTTTTTTGTTTTTCTTCTTTAAAAATTATTTGTTCAGTCCAAAATAGTTTGTTGACACAACTCGAGTTTGCTTTGTACCATGCATAAAAGGCTTTTAATGAAATATATATTTTTGCAATGTGTATGAGAAGACTGCATTGGTAACTAAAACTCTACTCTAGAGCCAACCTGTGCAATGTAGAGTGATTGACCAGAGAGAAAGTACCCTGACACCTCCAGGAGATAATACTCATGACAATACTTAATCTTAATTACTAAGATTCTCAACTTCTTTATATACAGTTAGTTTGAAATTACTGTTTGTCCTCCTTGATATTTGTTGAATTGATATTTTGATGAATTGATATTATTCGGTATTATTATGTGAATTCACAAAATAATATAATTTTCACAAATATCAACAGTCACAGTCGAGAAATGATTCTGCTGTCTCTCCAGCTTAATATCGACTATACAGTTCATGAAATGATATGAATGCTTTAATGTGCTGGAAAATAAAACAGGATGGTTTAGCCTCAATAGTGGTTTGGTTAACAGATAACAATAGATATAGCACACTATGGCATTGGTGATATTATAAAAGGCACATTTTTTTCCATAAACCGAAAATGTCGACAGGCAGACAGGTGTGCTATTTACATAAAGCGGTGACTCGCCGGCAAGTGCTCTCTGTAAGTAAATGTCACATATCTGGTCTCACTCGTAATCCAGCAATGCTCACTGACATCCATCAAAATTTAGTCCAGTTGGGTTTGTGATGTGTCTCTGTCCGTCAACATTGCACACCGAGTAAATATACGCCATCAGTGTTTTGTTCCCAAAAGGGTCAAAAGTAAATATTGCCTCTCGTATCCCCCACTGTCATTCACAGGAGACTGCACTGTCCAATGTGGAGTGTTGTTGGTTTAACTCTTCAGCATAAAATGGTCCTTCAGGCTCAATGAACACATTTATTGGTATTGGCCTCCGAAAAGAAATGACAAAATGTAACTGTTGGTTAAATAATAAATATAATTAAGGTATTTAAAAAGGCGACAGGAGGACCATATAATATGCACTACTTCCATAACTGAGGATATGGAGGACATGCAGGCTGTCTAACAGCCGGTAGACAGGGAGTACTTAAGAAAGTAATCCAATTACTAATTATGAAGTAATTAATTAATTAATTGTAATTAATTGTTCTTAGTCAAGGTGTTCTCTACTACTATTAAATTCACACCAGAGGTCTTCTTTACTACTATTACATCGACCCCAAGTGGTGGAAGAGAACCTTTCAGTTGTGAAATGAAAATCTTACCTAGTAGAATAAACGTTGAGAAGGATAACTTTAGAAAAACTACCTTTTATAATACCCCAAATAATGACAAGACCACGCAATGAAAGCAACTCCAGTCAGAAGCTTTTCTCCAGTATGAAGTTGTATTCAGGACAGCAGGTTAGAATCCAAGGACAATCATCATAGCAAGTCCGTTTCTCTGTGTTTTACAAATGAACACACTATTTATTACAATTCACTATCACAATGAGCTGTCATCATGGTTGCCATGGCTCTGTGTTTACAAAATGCCTATACCAAAGATGATTGTAGAATGATCTGGTTTCAACTGCATAGTCTCAGAGGACCCGGAAGAGCATGGTGAACATAAGATATCTGTCTCCTACCACACAAGCTGTCGTCCACTTCTCTGGTGACAGAAATCTCATACAATGACTGACTGATAGTAAAGGTTACAATATTGTGGGAACAAACAGCGTTTGAGAAAAACAGATAACATAAAGTGTGATATCATGAATGATGGGATTATGTAAAACTAGGTCAGGTCAGGCCATGACCCCCTTTTGGCGAAAAGGTGAAAAGTTTGTGGATATATTTGTTCGCCTAGTAGGAAAGTGAGATTTAATGTAAATTGCACACTGCTTTCATAATTTGCTGCTTTTTGTTCAAAATGAGCCAATCCTGCAAACTTTGAAAGCCAATTAAATACAATTAGGTTGAAATATTAAATATGGGACAAATCTGCACATGCCTCCAGAGATTCTGTGTAACAAATTGTGGAATTTTGGGACAGAATCTAGAGGAGCAATATGGAGTAATGTGTTTTACAAAGAACGGCCTCCTGGTGGTGCTATTACAGGCCGTTTTTGTCGGGCAGAGGCAGAGGTTCATTGTTGGCATGAAGGTGTGCGAAGTAACGAGGTATTTTCGGCTTGTGAAACAACATGTACACAGTATTGTACGTTGTTTAGCTTCCCATACTATTAGCCGCATTGATTTCTACCGGTGTGTTTGGTGGTCTTTTGGAAGTCCACAGACGTCTCCCAACGGGGAGATTAGTACTGCGGCACGGTTAGCAAATGAGCTCTCCTCACCCAGGGTGGTCTTAACGACTAGATTACGGTACAGCAATGCTAGTTGTGATACTCTGTGTACTCTTGTCGTTGTGCTCTGTGGAGCCACTTATATTCCAGACAGACAGAATTGTGTGAAACCAAGAAGACAAACAAAGCTGCAGACTTCAGCAGGTTGTTTCTCGGGTTCTGAGACAAAAGGCCAGGCGTCAGAGCCACTCTGTCGCCCAGCCGAATTATCGAACAGGGGGCGGGGGGGACCCCGGAGTCCTCTCCCTGGAGTTCAGACAGAGCCCCTACAAGTCATCCTTCATGCTAGTCCGGCGAAAGGCTTGCCGTCGAGTGCGGAAGCAGGTGCGGTGGCAGGACACAACGAAAGGGCCTCTCTCTCTCTCCCCGGCTTTGCCTTCACCACTGCCCACTTGTTAATGACCCGGGGCGGTGGGAAGCCCGGTCCTCTGTGTACGCTGTTATAAAGCACTCAAAGCCTTCAGGATGGCAGCAAGCTCACTCCTCCAACCCCGGGGCCACTCTGTGGAGAATACCAGACACACCTCACGCTTTGTTTTCCTTCTGCCTCCTCTGGATGGAGAGATCCCACACCGGCTCCCAGACCATCGAGTGGTAGTAGAATGCGAGGGCTAGATGATCCGTGTTTCCTTTGTGCAATCTAATAATGCACACCACCACCACCACCACCGCCGCCGCCTCGGATTTTCAACAACATTCTGAAGTTTTTCTTGGGTGGAAAAAACAGAAGTGGTACCGGAGGGAAAGCCTTGTTGATGTTCGCGGCGTTAATAACCACCATCATCGGAATAATTTCTCTGTGATCGTTCTCTTCTCTGCGTCGAGATCAGTCACAACAGGCCACACAACGCACTTAGCGTAATTGATTTGCGGATAATTTTAGATCACCGCGAGAGATTTCTGAGAAGTCAAGTAGTGCCAATTGTTTGTTTTTGCATCACACAGTTGATCTCAATTATAGGTGAACATAAAATAAAAATGTGGTTTTCAAGATGATTGCTCTAACGTTGAATGTGCTCCTCTTGGGGCCTTTTTATCAGTCTCTACTCTATTCAAGTACAGCATGTGCACAAACTGCCTTTTTCGCTCACATCCCTTCCTATAATTTTGCCATTACTCCCTCACTTAAAACATATCGAATCAAGCTTATGTGAACATTATTGAGGGTGAGAATATACAGTGCTATAAATTGTGTTCAGTCCTCTGTGGCACAAACAGTACATAGCGCCGCTATATATGTAAAAGGTCTCTGATTTGATCTCGTATATAACAAAGTGCATTTCCCCCGCTCAAATTTTCTCGTTTTCCCACCGATCAATAACGTTTTTTATACATGTTTATCAAGTATACTGCAGCGCCCTGCAGCGCATGCCTCTGTCTGTTCCCCTTGTGTTTTTCATCACAGAGAAGGGTTACCTTTCCAAGGTTTCATTCAATTTATATTTAGGCTGGCTCCGAATTGCACCCATACATTCATCTGACATTGTTATCAATATTTATCGCATTTATCGCACAAACATACAGGATTTTACTGGTCAGTTACTGAGAGACAATAAGACTGCAGACCCAAGCACTCATAATATTTTGGTACCAATTACTATTGATTTTACAATTGGTTTGCAGCAGGATGTTGTTTTATTACTAATATATTTAATGTGCAAATCAATAGGAACACTTGCTTGGCTCATTCATAGGCAGGGCCATAAAAATCAAACATGCGAGCTGTAGATATAGCCACCGCGCGGATGCGTTCTTGATCCATAATGCAGCAGATGGTTTAACTGTGTTTAAGGGTTTTGCATTAATGCAAAGTAGAAAACTAGGAAGGAACGTAATACCTTTATCATCTCCCATATATAGGGGGGAAAAAGCGTTGCATTTCAAACACCCACAGTGCTAATTTCCATGTGTAATGTTTACCCCCCCCGCCCCCAACCCCAATATGGGCAAAAGATGGCGATTTAGCTTGAGGGCGGTTGCTAAGTTGTCAGATATTTAAGAGGACTCGGGATTATATTGCCCCGTAGCAGAGGCTAACGGAAAGCCAGCTGTGGGGGTTTATCTCAACAAAAGACCATCAAATGTAAGTGCAATTACTGCCACATGCAATAAAGCAGCCACTGCATTCCGTAGCAACGGTGAGAGAGAGAGAGGGAGAGCGAGGGGCGCCTAAGAACCTGGGCGCTGCGCGGGGCCCTATCCCCGTGCAGTGGGGGCCGCGGCCCCCGGGTTTGAGTGATGACGGCACAACATGATGGAGTAAGCCATAGAGCACCAGACCGTCTGGAGTACATTTATAATCTGTAATTGATAATGTAATAAAGGCTGTGAATAGGCGCTCCGAGTGACTTCTCTCCGTTTCGCAGTCACTGTCACGGCGGCCTTGTATTTTTCATGCCTGAATGGAGGGTTGTTGCTACGGCGATGTGGGCTCACGCTCCCCAAAAACCATCAGGATTTTTTTTTCCACTCTCACTCTGTTACTCTATTTCCAGTGGTTTTCAACCTTTTTGATACCAGGACCCACTATTTATTCAGCATTTGAGCCACGGACAACTGTTTGATGGCATTTTAGCCCTTCAGACCCCAAAACTAAAGATCTTTTTTTCCAGCCTGGATTTGTGAAACAAAGCAGTCAAACATACTGTACATATCAAAAATGATCATTAATCTTCTACATTCTCTAGTTGTGTAGACTTGGGCTAATTCAGGTGATGAATATTTTAACTCTTGAGAGCGTAAACATGAAACCAAATGGACCCACAAGGGTCCATTTGGTTTCATGTCTACGCTATCAAAGAGTTACATCTGGTTAGCCAACCTTCCATTATTTAGCTGGGGGCCACCTGGAACTCTCTCATGGACCACTGGTGGTCCCCAGTCCACTGGTTGAAAACCACCGCTCAATTTTTCTGTTAGCTGACTTGTTTTTCAATCACCTCTACCGCTTGTTATTCTTTTGGTGTTGGAGCGCCCTTACAAGTAACACTTACATAAGTAACAATTTACATTTTCCCATTCCCGTTACTGTTACTAACGTCATAATGATGATGGTTTGTTAAGAGGATGACATACATTATGGTAATTGTGATTGGACAGGGCATCACTATTACAGTATATCCATATAGACTGGTTATTGTACAGTATGTGATTTGGGGTATTGTACTATTGGCGCAAGCGCTCTTTTTCCACCCTCTGTATGTAGAGCTTAACGCAACTGTGACCAATGTCATTAGGAAAATGTTTTTTTCTTGAACAGTTTAATCTATCTGAATTGTCAGTTGTTTGTTATTTACTTTCTATGATGTAAACTAAAAGTAGTGACTTTCATAATTTAGCAAAGTAATACTGAGAGAAGTCACTGTAGTATAACTACAGCACCTTACATTGTAAGCTGGGTCCTTGAGAGGGTTGCAGGTAGTACCCAGCATGGTTAACCAGATGTAACTCTTGAGTGTAAACATGAAACCAAATGGACCCTTTCGGGTCCATTTGGTTTCATGTTTACGCTCAGAAGAGTTAAAATATTCATCATTTGAATTAGCTCAAGTCTACTCTACACAACTAGAAGATTATTGGTCATTTTGATCTGTATGTTTGACTCTTTTGTTTCCCAAATCCAGCCGGGAATTGTGGGACAAAAGCAAAAGAAATCTTCAGTTTTGGGGTCTGTGGGGCTAACAAAATGTCATCAAATCGTGGTCCATGGCTCAAATGCTGAATAAATAGCATGTAAAGGTATCAGCTCTCAGGCTTCCTAAATACATCCATGGTAGAGCAGGCATGAGCACAGGCAGCTAGAGGCCTCACCGCTGGGGGTTAGAGCTCAGCTGTAGGGCCTGTTAGATCAGCCTGAACGTGTCCATGAACCACAAGGTCAGGCAGGCAGGCAGAGGGATCAGCGGCGTGCAAAGTCACGTGACCCAGCGGGGATTTTGAGGCCCGTTGAGATGGAAGTCAACATTTATGAAAGCTGACACTGATTAACCACGTCGGGGTGTTTTCACACGGAACAAGAAATGATGGAATTCCAAAAAAAAGTAACCCGCTGTAGGATTACAAATGCAGCATGTGAGTGTGTGGGTGGGTGTGTAGGGGGTGTGTGGGGGGTGTTATGTAATGCAAGAGGATAGATTTGGATATAATGTAAGAGTCCTATAAATGAACTGGCTGTTGTGAGTGAGTGATCGGCATGCATTACGTTACCAATGGGCTCTTCAGAGGCCCAGCCTGACACTATGTCTTAGTAAAGTGTCTGTGTTGTGGGTGGGAGTGAGAGAGAGGGGGTGTTGGTTGTGCAGGGGGCTCTAAAGTGAGATGGAGGTTCACACTGGTCAAATAGAAGGGTAAAGTGGTAGCTTTGGCTGCATTCCTTCCTAATGCCCCACGGCACCTCCACCATTAGCATTCCCCACTGCGACTTGAGTTCATAAGACTAATGGAGTTGCTACCTGGGGACATTAATTGTGCGTGACACCACTCGGGGGCTTTTGTGCACTCACACTAATATCACCGCGCCTGCCTGACAAAGCGCTCCGAAAAGATTACAAACAAACCCCAAATAACTGCCAGTGTTGTGTTCCTATTTGACGGCGGGGTGGACTAGGTGTGTGTGTGTGTGTGTGTGTGTTTGTGCGCGTGTGTGTGCACACATGTGTTTTAGGGGTGTTTGGGAGAGGACGAATTACACAGCAGCTCAAGTCCACTTACATCGCCGCGGCGAAAGGCAAAGCAGGGGGTTGTTCGTGTTAACTTAGCCGTCCTTTACAAAACTAAAAGTACTGTGTTACCAGAGTATAGGGATGACTTCATCGTCACAGTGAAGCCATCTGACAGCCTTATGGCTTGCATTAAAATGCCTGCTTGCAGTGACACATGTATGACATCAGCCACTAATAACGTAACGCTATGCCCCCCCAGTCCGTTGGATGAATGGGGGGCCACCCAGGGCAGGTTTAATTCACAGTAGGGTCAGCACTAGACCTGGATGTGCATGAGTGTTGTGAGCAAAAACATGATTAAGTCATTAGGTTTCCAATATTTATTATCACTGCACATAGAAACATGCTTACAGAGAGTTGCTGAAGTATAAGATAATCCATTATAGTTAAACATACAAAAAAAAAGATATAGATGTAGAGATTTAGAATTCAGTTGTAATGTGAAGCTCTATTATTAGGTAGAGATATTAATACAATATATATTTTATATATAGAGTATACTTTACAGCATCAAAGTCCTGATGTTAATCTCACAGCACTAACCCTGGTTCAGAATTATATATTTTTTCGCCTGTAAAGTACATACAGTATACTGTACATACTGTATATAAACTAAAGTGGTAATTTTGTCAGCTGTGTGTCGTTAATAAGATTGAGTTATATTTGACAATGTCTGTGCTTGGAGAAATGTATACCAAAACATCTTACCCTTTGGATAAATTTTTACTTTTTCCACAATCAGTTTATGCTTCATATCCATATGAATCATATCGCCCGCCTTATTGGTTTATTTTTAGAATGTTTATGTATGTACTGTATGACGCAATCTAAGATTCACCACTTTGACTGTGACCCAGGGGGGGAAACCCTAACCCTAGCAGCAGTGATGTCAGACGTTGTAGCTCCCTCCACTGAGGAGGTTGTATTTGACCTGTACACATTTTGACCCGTAGAGCAAACACACAGGCTCCATTCGCTCAGGGTAACAATGGCACTACTACAGTACACAGGCTAAAGTTTGGACCACAGCAGGCACTAAGTTACGTAGTGCAGCTTTAATTAGAGGACAGTCAATGTACTCTAGATTAGCGGTACTTCTCTTTTTTAGATTTGTTTTTGGATTTCGCTTGATACTTGCAGTGAAGACAGACAGGAAAGAGGGATAGAAAGACGGGGAGAGACGTGCTGATTGTTCCTTGGGTGCTTGGGTTTCGCCGCCATCAGTGTATGAATGTGTGTGAATGGGAAGCACAATCTATGTAAAGTGCCTTGGATAAAGGCCCTATATGAATTTATCATTTTTTTTTTCGTTGTGTCATCAATACTAGCTGCATACAAACTAAAAACAACACTGTATACAGTAGACTTAGCGTTTTGCAATGTTGCAAACAAACTTTTTTCCCCAGACGATTTCCTCTGTCTCAACTCAGGAGTCTGACTCTTACATGACAGCTTGATCAGAGGATGAATACTTTTGATGCCTTTTCAAAGTGCCACTTTTCCTAATACACAGCATCAGTGTTTTGTGTAAAGACAGTGTAGTGGATTCAATTAGGTTTTAGTGCATCACTGCCATGTGTTCCTCATGTGTAAACAACACATGTTCCTCCAGTGGTGCTCCAGTGGTATTAGTGTTACTGAAAGTCATTTGCATAAGATGGGGGGGTGTCTGTACAGAGCGGAAGACCATCCGCGGCGTTAATATTAATTTAACGTGCATCTCTAAAATGTTTAGCAAGATAATAGTTCACGAAACAGCCGGGCGCCTATTGTTTAGAGTTAAAACATGTCACGGGACTGTGGATCGTGCTGCAAAGGGTAAAGGGCTGGCCCTCTTTCTTTAGAAAAGCCAAACCAATTTACCGTTCTGTAATTACACTTCATTTATATTTACACCGTGGCATTGAAAGTTTGATTTGTCATTTGTGATGCAGAGTCCTTTTTTTTCATCCATGTTCAATGCCGGCTCCCTTCAGGGTGGCCTGGGAAATCATTATTCCCCTTTGTCATAGCATGTTCCAGCAAGCCACAATAAAGCAAGAGTCATGTAATGAACGTCAAAACTATTTCCATCAGATATGCTGAAATATGGCTTCAGAAGACCCCATTCACAGAGATAATATGATAATTTGATTTCTCAAGATAGGCCGAACGGAAATGCCTTGTCTGGACATTTTTTGAAAAGCAGAATCCATTACTTATTCTTAATTCACCCTGGCATAAATTAAAGGATTTCTGCGGGGCCATTAACTCATCCATTAATACCCAGGGTCAAGAGTATTGAAGCCCAGGGTAAGGAAATATGGAGGGCTATTTCTTCCAGATGTGTCATCTAATGATTACAGTAGGGTTCTGAATACGGCACCATTAATTATGGAATGATCTCCTCCTTTTACTTCCAATAAACAGCAGTTGGAAAAGATAACGGTGACATGAGTACAGATAATACACTCTGTAACAATAGAAAATAATTTCCATTTCATTTGTTTTCTTATGTTCAGGCGGTAGCGCTTGTATATAAAGAGTACAGGAACGAGGGAATCTACTGAAAGGAGGTGTGAAATTAAGCTTGGCGTCAGCACAAAAAGTGAAACTCGCCGAGCTATTTTTAATTTGGAGTGTGTGCTGTATGTGTGGTGAAGCTGCTTCCAAAAGCACAGGAGTGTGTGGAGAGATGGAGACGCATGTCGTGCTCCGGTCCTCTTGGCTTCACAGTAAAACATTCCAACCGTCCACACAGTACAATGAATACCCTGGATGTCGTTGTGTAACCCATGCATTATACTCACTGCATCGTCACAGTCATGAATGAATGCGTGTTCTGTTTAGGGATTGTACGTGTCATGTACAGTGGATGTTGCTTAAAACAGCTAATGATCAAAGTAGCATGATGCCAATGGATCCATTGGAACACAGGATCAATCTTCTATTACCTGAGAAGTAACACATTACATACTGTTGTACATACACGGTTCCCAACTGATACTTGCAGTGAAAACACAAATTCTTTTTGTGTCCATACGGTATACTGTAGTTGTAAAGCAAGCTGTGGTATCAGGCGGAAACCTCATGCAAAAGTAGTGAATATAGCATCTCTACAAGCTCATAGTGATTCGCATCACTGCTATTTTTGCTATTTTAGAACATGCTTTCTTTTATTTTTCTTCTTTCTTTGATAATAATACTAAGAGAGGCACAGTTTTGGACACACAACAGCAACAATACAGAGACCAGACTGTGCCACTTGCACACTGTACAGAGAAAAGACCCCCTCTGTTTCCACAGCAGCTCTCTACTGACTTGGGACCTGTGTTAGGAGAAGGAGATGAAATTAAGGGAAATAAAAATCATATTAAAGAATATTACAGCCTAACAGCCATTAGTCTGCCGCTTCCTGTCAGCTTTTGATGGATTCCTCACTTAGTTCAATGAATGGTCTAACGACATTGATAAAATCACCGGCAACCAAACAGAAAGGCAGGGGATTCCACCGGTGCTGCCATCGTGCATAATCAACACGATCAGTTGCTCGCGTATCGCCTTCGCATTTTTTGTCCAGAACTGTTTTGCGCAATTAATGCACTTTTTACCACCATCTTGTGAGCTAAATGCCCCCCAGTTACAACATCAACAACAAACAAACATACTGTACGATGGTTTGGCATATATCTGCCCAATAACTCCCTGTAACTTGGAGCTGTTCTCTCACCATTTTCCCACCACTTCTCGTTTTTTTTTTTTTTTGTGCTGTGCTTGCCGCCTGCGGTTCAAAAGCGATCCTGACGTGCACATGCACAATAGATGAGCTGCACGGACATCCACAGCCTATGAATACAAAGCCGGACGCTAGTGCAAGCCGCTGGAGTGGAGTATAGCAGAGAGTGGACTGGAAAATCCTTCAGTATTCACTGACCTCTTTGCTGTTTCATCCTCCTGCAACTATTTTTCTAGTTTGCGGAAAACACTTTCTATCACTGTCAGGTTGGGCAAGGATATAAAAAAAGAAACTCTACTAGTGGATTAGCTGTCTTCTCACTGCGCTGCTGTTCTATAACGCTGCAATAACCCCCCCCCCCAATGATCTGCCATCAAACACAGCTGCCTTTCCATTATCTTTCTATTGATATTCAGAATTGTACTTTGTATTTTACGTATCATAATTATTTTATAGACCAAGTTTGTTGCTTTTCGCAAACATAGCCCATGTTGTAACTTGCATTTATTTTTCATTGGTGCCACAGGAAAACAGAACTTGTGTACATTAGCTTGGCTTTTTCATTTTGACCTTAAAGGGGTTCCACCTTGAATTTTATTTTATTTATTTTTTCAGTCAGACCTATTTTGAGGTATCTGATTTGCTGTGTGTGCCATATAAGGGCGCAGCAATGGACGCTTTCAGATTATCCTATTTAGTGATGTCATTAAAAAATACCAATTATAACTTTAACTTTGCCTCCGCACTTTAAGTAAATGGTATGCATGGAATCCACATCCCCTCTCAAAGAAGCCCAATAAAAAAACAACTGAAACGAAGCACATCATGTATATTCAAATGAGTCAGGCAATAACAATGATGTGGGCAGGTGAAGCAGTGAGGAGGGAAGTGGTTGTTTTTGTGGATGTTTCTGGTACTGCAGCCAAATATCACACATTTGATGTATGCACATTCGTGGTGGATCCCCTTTAAATGTGAATTCCACCCATTTTCAAGATTTTTCTAAGAGTGTACAAATAGAACCAAATTGCCCCTAACTGGTCCATTTGGTTCCATTTGTACACACAAAAAAGGTTATGGACAAATAACCGTTAACATGGAGAAGTACATTTTCATGATGTCGCCAAATTATGTCAATGATTTTTTTCAGACCTCCAGTTCTAAGAAACACAGAATGGGGGGACTTTTTTTTTATTATGTCCATCTTTAAGGTACTGTATATTAATGACATAGTATAATGTTAAAAATGGATGAAACTCCCCTTTAATGATCCCAAAATGAATTCTCTACACCAGCTTTGTTCCAAAAAATGTGAATTGAAATGTACCAATATCATGGCAGACTTCCCTGCTCCCCCGCAACGTGACAGTGCAAAAAAGATATGAAACCTTTCAATCTATTTAATTAAGACAGCTTAGTAGTGGCACCCGGTTGCAGGGTGTTTAAGCTAATTACGGTATTAATTACAGCATTAATTAAATGACATAATTGCCTTTCAAAACAATGACTCCTGCATCCCCGGTAAGGTAAAGGGTTAATTTACTATGGAACCGGGCATGCATTATTTACATGCTTGGATGAATAATACATTTAAGAAGTAAGGCTTATAAATTTACTGGCACAAAGAAAAAGCAAAGCTTAGGAGCTAAAGCAAGGCTGATTTAAATATCTGTCTTAAAAGAATATAGTTTGAGTTATGATTACAGCAGTGAGTGGGATAACTCGTTTTCTTTGGTGTCTCTGGAATACCCAAGGGAATGAATCCTTGAGCACAGAAATAGTATGTGTGACTTCATAAGCCCACAGCTCCATAACATACAGTAGCCTACATTGCATGGCTCATACAAATCAGTGTACATTATGATGTTTTATTTAGTGTGTTTAGAAATGGTATCTTTGTATTTAACTTATTTATTATAAACAAGCCATCCACAGGCCAAAATAGTAATTCCACTGTCTACTTGTCAAACATAAATCTTGATATATTTTGATCAAGATTTTGATATTTTGATCAAGATTTTGACTCCATTCTGATTTTTGATGTATAATGCTTACATTTTGATTTCAGAATATAAAATCTATAATCTAATCTATATAAAATGTAGAGAAAGTATGTATGCGGAAGCATGTGTACTTGCCCCATTGGCCTGAATATGACTGTTTTCTTCTAATGGAAATATCCTAAACAATGGGGGTTGTATTACATACGTACTGTTTGAGCTGTTCCTTTTCCTCTTGAAAAGTGGACGGTTGTCTTATGACTAGAGTCGTCTTATATTCGGCATATATATATACACACGCACACACATGACGTTTGTATTAGTATTATTGTCAATGTACAGTACAGTGAAAGCTAATGGACAGTGCTAAGCTACACTCATTGTTTTTAAACTATATATGTGCAATTGTCATTATTTGCATGAAAATGCACAAAACACACTAAAGTGGATGTGAGAAGGTAGCGCCAGTGAGATGTATACCAACAGCACATCCAGTTCTAGCTGGACCAGGCGTACGAAACGAAGGGGGTGCAAAAAAAATTACATCTCAGTCTGACGAGTGACTAATCAAGGCAAGCGAAATGGTGCTGCAATAAATTACTCCACTGTGAAATAAACCACACAAACAGACTGATGATAATAAATGTAAATTATTTCTGGGAAGAAATTTTCCTGGTACATGAGTAATACGAACCATCAGGAAGGAGTCTTCCTTAACATTAATTACAGAAAATGACAAGTGAGCTGACAAGTAGGAAGGCTCATTATCTGAAAACATATTCACAACTTCGCAATTTGCGCAAGATGGACTCCAGCTAAATTAATCTCCTTTCTTTGCATGAGCCCCTTCTAATTTTCATGTTATTAACAGGTTTGCAGTATCACTCAGTGCTTGTCACCCTAATCAGGTTTTTTCGGCGTGTTCGGGAAACCGTGGTGTCATTTGAAAAGGATCAGGCCCCATAATGTGCTCTCCATCACGTGTCTGATTCTACAAGGTTGCTTTTAATAAGGTTCCTTAATCATTTCTCCCTTTTTTTTGCTCAACTTTTGGCCCGGTTGGCTTCTATTATCACTTCTTATGGATAAGGATCATTAAAAGAAGGGGGCTTCATATCTAGGGGAAAGGTAACATGACACAACCTACAACAAAAAGAGACTCAAGGTTCCTCTAGTCTTTTTTGTACATTTTACAAACAACTACACCTTGTTATACTTCTTTGCTAACAGACAGACAAAAATGTTGCAACATCCCTATAAAATCCCTGTACTGTGTAACCTTGCTGTCACTGTACTTAAATTCGCTAGTGCACTCTGTCTCTTGATTGCATCATCAAGTGTCTTCTGCTTCCCAGGTTTCTACCCTTGCCAGAGTCGTGCTCAAATTCACAAATATACGGTCACTGAAGTATGATATACACTGATATTTCTAATTCCTTTGCACATTTTCTTTCAACATAAGATATATTTCATGCTTCTTTGCCACAAGACAAACTAAAAGTACAGATTACCATTATGTAGCTGCACTACTGTATGTAGCCTAGAGATTTGACAAAGGAATGATTGTGAAAGACAAAGGTAGCACCTGGAACTGTCTACGGTTAGCATAGGGTACTGTATGTTAGCATTTCTTGCTATGGCTAGGATGGATAATGATAAAGATTATAACAGTAATGTGATACACATCATGATACATGGTTGACGATACGATACATGAGCGATATTGATTCATTAAGGCAATACGATTCAATGTTTTGAAATCGATACAGTAACTCTTTAGCAAATCTATGAAATATATGTGAAACATGTTTCACATATATTTCATAGATTTCCTGAAGAGGATAGTGCAGGTTTTTAAGGGAAAAATGCATTCAAATGGATATACAGTAAATGAGTAAAAAACAGTGATCTGGCATATACCAGTAGATGAACATTGTATTTGAACGCATGGTGTGAACTTCTTAAATACATTGCACACATTTTTATTATTGGTAACTATTCGATACCGATTCAATACTTCATTACATTGCAAATCGATGTGATAGAAAATAAAACAATACAATAATAGTTTACATAACAACGATATACTTTGATTTTTGAAAATACATAAAATATAAAATATTTCAGTACAGTTACTATATTGTTAGATCCCTAATTATGGAAAATGTGTTACTTGTTGGACTGTTAGATTGCTAAATCTGCCTGTTCATCTTGCAGAATTCCATCGCTGAACCTATCAATGTATCATATGCTATAATTCCGTTCTCTTCTGTGCAATAACATTCCCAGCACCAGCCTGTGTGAGGTACCAGCAATAACAATCGTAAGCGATCTTGTGAGTTTTTGTCTTGCTTGAATTAATAAATCACGGAAAAAATATGAGGTACTGTATCTGCGTGTCCAAAATGTAATCTGCAAATTTGCTGTATCGCAAACCCAGTTTAATTCACAGGTAGCCTCATGATAGCTGAAGCAGAAATGCAATATGTCATGCAAAATTAGTTCAGAGAGAATAAGTTTCGGGGGGGAGAAGCAAAATGTTATGAGCGAGTCGGTAATGGCGGAGGCAGCTTTATCTGCACTGCTCTCTCACACACTCTCTAATTACATTTCACAGATTGTACTACAATAGCTGCTGGTAACCTTTAGTGGATGGGCTTTTCAATAATGCAAAGTACACATTTTCATATCTATTTTTTCCCAGCATGCTCCCCCATTTATTAATTTGCCGAACACAATAAAACAAAGACCAGACATAATGTGCTCCTTTGCTCAAAAGGCGCCCCAACAAGATAAAAAATACAATGCTGTCTCTCTCCGATATGAAGAATGGGCTTGCATGCAAACCAACAGCATAGAGACTCTGATATTTTCAATTTGAAAGCCCATTTAGTTAATAACTGTAAAAACTGTATGGGTAGAGCCCGACCGATGCCATATTTTTGGAACTGATGCCGTTTTTTGTTAACAATCTTTTAGACCAATGTTTAGTAATAAATTAAAATTATGAAAAATACATTTGAAAAACTTAAAATGTATTGAATTAAACATTGAAAACATTTAAGTAAGGGTGTACATGTCACTTCATCATTCACTTTTGTGACATAATTCCACACCTTGCTTTTCTTTCTTTCACTTTTTAAGTAAACTTTATTGAAAATTATTCAGGTTTACAGTTGATGCAGTCAATAATAACATCCTGTTCCAGGCATCTATAACAAGATTAATATATGGAATATTAAAATCAATGTACAGTAGGCTATGTATAATATGAATAAGACTGGTACAGCTATGATGGCTATTATATCAAGAGACAGCGAGATCAATTTGCGACCGCAATGTACATCGCGCCCATTGGCCAACAGGGTTATTAAAACTCTTCAACAAAGATGGCGAATGCAAACATTCTTTGTCTTATACTCATACATACAGTTGTAGGATACAAAACGCTAAAGTCCTTAAAAGGATCCCTGGCTAATAAGACAAATATGCCTTAAAACACTATTTGCCTTCTATAACTAAAACATGCAGATAAAAACATCTTCAATACTTTATTTCTTTCATAAATGGAGAATCAGGAAGTGCTCCTGTCGCAGGATGATGATGTCACATGAGCATGTTCATCCATATATTCCATAGAGCTAGACCACACATGGACATGTGACATCATCATCCTGCGCCAGGAGCAGTTCCTGTTGAGTGAAATATTCTCTATTTATGAAATAAATAAGATGCCAATGGTGTTTTATTTGTTTATTTTAGGTATATAGGTTAAGTATAATGTTTTAATGTCTTATTCAGGGATCCTTTTAAACCAGAACCTAAACATAACCTCAGTAAAAACTATGCCTCAACCTAACCTTAACCCCTGACCGTTACGCTCAACAGTCTCGACCATTATGAAATGACGTATGCTGCGGTTGCAAAATGCTGTCAATGTGAATTTGGAAAATAACATTTTGTCAATGTATCGGCTAATATATCGTCCAATATATCACTACGACCGACATCGGTCAGGCTCCACACGATGAAACACACTTTCACGTCTAAGACCATTTCCACGTCATACAATCTATTTGTGGTTTCAACGGAGAGATCGTCACTGTAGAAGAGTACAGTGACGTTCTCTTTAGGAATAAGGTGGCCTTTGGTCTTACTCTGTGGATTGTACACTTTGCCTACTTGCCACAAATAAAATGTGCCGTTGATCCAAATCAGCTGTGACAGCTGCTACAAGGGATTTTTAATTGAATGATTATTGTATTAAATAGTTGCTTTTAATGGAGCATGCACCTCTCTGCATGCAATTACTTCCACTTTAAGGACCTGGACCCTGGGCAGGTCCTCACAACCACAGAGCCCCCCCCCCCACCCCGCGGTTATGCCTTTCTACATGACATCTCTGTGAGGTCACTGGTAGCGGTGCATGTGAATTCTGCCCTTTGCTTTACCTGAATGAACACAGCAGTGTTTTATAAAAATAGAAGCAAGTAAGATGATATTTTTCTAAAAAAAAATCTTCTGAACCATGTTAGAGCTTCCCCCTCTTTGTGTATTTTTCTTTTCCCCTTTACCTCCGCTATGATTTGCTGCTTCTGGCTTCACAGAAGTGATCATTTGCATGTTTCTAAATGTTTCTATGAAATGTACGTACAATATGGTGGCCACTATTGTAAACAAGTGAAGCACTGTCCACTCACTTAGTTTTGTTGAAGTTAGTACTTAAATTGTACTGTACTTAAATTGTGGTGTAAATCTACAAACAAACAAACAAAAAATGTAAGCACGCATGCATTGCACACACATAGATAAGAATTTTAAGAGCTGCAAAAACCTCAGCACTGTCTCTGCACCAGCACTATCCATTTTACTGTTGATTCCAATTAAAAGTGTGAGTCTTGGGATATAAACACAAATAACATCAGAGTGCTTTACCTAATCCCCTGACATACTGCACTCCCCAGGAGAGGTAGAGGCATTACAAAAGACCCTCTCAAAATGCCATAAGGTGGATATTAAATGTTTAGAGCAGATATGACAATGTTAGCTGTATATGCCTTTGTCTTTTCTGTAACCACACATGATCCCAGATTATGGGATCTTGGGAATTTATGGGATATTAAGGAATGGCATATGAGATGGTGGGTCCCGCTGACACCATAAAGACGGAAGGCCCTGAGACAATATTAACACAATCAATATGGGAGTTGTGGTATACTATTGACCTTGTACTTCTATTGCAGTTGTCACTCCTGTCATAAAGCCCATGAGCCACTGAGCAGGGCTTTAATTTGGCTATTTTCTTCAATTAGACCAGGGGTTTTCAACATTTTTTATACCAGGGCCCACTGTTTATTCAGCATTTGAGCCACGGACCACCATGTGAGGACATTTTACCCCCACAGACCCAAAACTAAAGATTTCTTTTGCTTTTGTGCTCAACACGAGGCTGGATTTGAGAAACAAAACAGACAAACGTACAGAACCAAATGACCATTAACCTTCTAGTTGTGTAGACTTGTAACCAAATGGACCCAATAGGTCCATTTGGTTTTCATGTTTACGCTCTCAAGAGTTACATCTGGTTAACCAACTTTTCATCTGGTTAACCAACTCACCTGCATGGAACCCTCTCAAGGACCACTGGTTGAAAACCCCTGATTTAGACCTATATCTAAAGTCCATGTTTACACTAGGAGATAAAACTAACACCCAGGTAATCTCACACAGCATATAAAGCCTTTATCCAAGCTACACTGCAGTGTTACTAACAACACCAGCAGCTAGCAAACCAATGCTTAAGTGAGTAGCATCTCAGCAAGATCGATCAAAAGCTCTATAAAATATCAAATCCCTGCCATTGGTGCTGGGCCAGATTAATCCAAATGACGCAGATCCCTGTGGGTAAACGGTTAACAGCATGACCATAAACTATACAGTAGGTTGCTGGTAAGCATGCAACGGAACGGCAATTTCCTCTAAGATTGCCGTCCTGTTATTACTACAAACAAACAATCCTGGACGATATTGTCGGTGAGGTGTGTTTGTATCATTACGGATATCTATAGGAGTGAAATACCCGGCGATTTAAATAAAAAATAGAAATAGATTTAAATAGAAATAAAAAAAATATACAAACCCTCTATAGTGTCAGATGTTGGTGCACTTTGACCAGACATAACCTAACCACAAATAAACCCGATGCACCCTTATATAGGCATGTCACTATATGACTCGGACATAAGGACAAACAAACCCGCTAAGCCCATATCTATGCATGTTACAGCATGCAGGGAGATCGAGTTATCTGGAGCCACAGATCTGACCACCATGCTCATAATTGTCTTGTATATGGTCACATGTATGAGGCTAGCCGACTTCAAACTCAGCACGCACATCAGCAAGAACTTGAGAGCGTGTGGTGCCTGTTTCCGCACTTGGATAAGGGCTCGTTCAAAACTGATCATTCGGTTCGCCGTTGCAAAATTTTCAGTAGGTATGAAGGCTGCGTGAACCTCTAGTAGTGAAAATAGGTGACCTACATTGACACGTTGTGGGCTTCAGCTATTGTAACTTTTTCAAAATAAAAAAATGAAGATAATATTAGGCATAAGGCAGATGTTGCTGTTATCTTGTAAGCCGGGGTACTGTATGTGCCTTGCAAGTGGAAAACGATCACACAACACAACAGTCGATATATAGATATTTCAAATTAAAATCGATCATCAGTTGGTATTTATTGTTCATTTGATTAACTGTGGCACCCCCATTGTCACCACTCTGCTCCTTTTTAACGGCAATACCCAAAATAAAGTCCATCCATTCCCTCTCTCTCTCTCTCCCTCTCTCTCATCCATCACCACACATCTCTGTCACTGACAGAGAGAGACTCGGGAGTCGGGTGCACTGGGTTGTCCCTGCTCACCCAAGCACCAGCGGACCTCCGATGAGGGGGGGAAATGCTCGGCTGCGGAGGAACCTGCACGAAATTAAATTCTCCACTTGGCTGAGTAGGGTGACTTGTCCTGGTCTGCCGGCCCTGTTCCTTCATTATTCCTGGGCTGATAACTGACTGAACGGGGATGTCTTGTCTGTTTAATGCCAGCTCAGCTGCTTCATGGGAGGAACAGGGTTGTCACTCTTTGCTATAACACACTGTATTACCATCTCCACTTCATTTATTTGGCTCGGATTTCGTATGCCTGTCAAGCCCCCCCCAGCCCCCCCACCCCCCGTTCACCTCCCTTCCTTCCCCAAAGACACTTGCTCTTCACCAACCAACGCCGTTCCCTCAGTTGCATCTTTCGGGGGAGCTTTCTAAAATGAGCTGTCTGGATTTCCATTTAAATGTCATTTAGATATAACAGATTATTTGGAGGTAAAACAATAAAAAATAGGCCACCTGGACCGTGTGCATGGTACTGTAGCTGAGCTGCTTCGGCTTTCTCTGGTGGACACATTTGTGGACAGACGGACGGATGGACAGACTCATTAAGACTGATCGTTCTTCATTCTCGTTCATTTGTTTTTGGCTTTTTGCCTTTATTGATGGTTCTACCACTTTTTCAAGTCACATGTCCAAATACTGGATTGTGATTGGCTTAAAAACAGTGGTAAATAGGACAATAATCCTCAGAGCTTCAAAATACCTGGATGCGTATGCAAATCGACCGCAGAGCTGAAACAATTATTGATTGTAACTAAAGATCCTTGCAAGTTACTAGTGTGTTTCTTTCATTTATATGTAAAAAGTGGTAGAAGCGTAATTTACCATGAAAGGGAGAGGGTTGTTGGCTGTGTCCATTTCACACAACCACTATCCATTTTACCTTACTTTCAAGGTGAGATGGACAGGAAAGAGTGAAAGAGATAAAGGGAGAGACATGCAGCAAAGTTCGTTGTGAATGGGACTCGAACACGCAACACACCGTCAGGCCAGAGCCTATAATGTATGTGGCATGCGTCTGGACCACTAGACCAGCAGGCGCCCTGAAATGTATTGTAATTTCTGAGAGCAGGCTTATAGCTCTGTAGTTACCGTTGACTGCATGATGCCTTGTGCTATTTGCACGCATACATGGAAATCCCTCTGATATCTTTCTCGCTTTAGATATGTATTAGCCCATACGGTATGGGCGAAACGAATGAAAAATGGTCATTGATCACACCAAACGCTACCATGGGAGGTTACTGGTCCTCAAGCAAACAGCAATAGCTTTGCACTCCCTGCATTTATGAGCATTGAGTTAAAGGTTTCTGCATGAGGGGACTGCATGATTGAACGTTGCGATATGGAAACGCAAGTCAGGCAGCGCCATTGTCAACAAGATGCTTCTTGCACTTGACCCCACAAGCACTCAGCCCCTTGCCCACCCCCCCCCCCCTTTAGTGGTATGCTGGGGATCCAGAAAATGGCTTTCTCTTGTCAGTTAGTTTTGTGGCATTCGTGGGCTTAAAAATGAATATATTTCCCCGCCTAATGCACCCGATGTGTACCGTGCTAAACATAATTCACGGCACTAATGCAGGCTTTTAAGTGCACATGGTGTTGAGCCTTGGGTGCTCATAAAGACTAATCAATGGAAAATGCTATTGTCCTATTGGCACACAGTGGCTCAACACACAGCGTCAGGTATAATCGAAGGCTTGCTTTAGTGCCGAGTAAAACCATCTCGACCCTGTGGTGAATAGTAATAGGTGTTAAAGGAAAAAAAGAAAAAGAAAAGAGAAATCGGTTGTTTGGAAGTCATTAAACATCCAACACCCACTCTTTCTGTGTAACCACAAAGCCAATAGCGTTGTGGGACAAAATGCTTTCCAATGTGACAATTGATTGCTTTTTGAGGTAGTTGCTGGTTGATTTCATAATTGGTATAATTTTTCACGAGTACATGAGTGTCATGGGATGATGGGCTTTAGAATCCTGGCCCTAATGCTGTGGCCCTTAGTTCAACCTAGAGATCAATAATGTATTAAAACCAAGTGCTTATTGAAATAATAGAAGGGTTTTTGCTGGAAGAAGAGAGGCAAGGAGAGAAAAATGCGCCGAAGAGTAGTCCGTTTCTGCGCTTAGGCCTCTGCTATGAAGTGCGTGTATTTTCTGGCTGTGAACTTAAAAAAGAAATAAGGGAAAAAATATTTTCCCTATATAGCATAATAGACCTTGCAGTAAGCCCCTCCCCAAACTGCTATAATGCAATCACAGCTAAGCATAACATGTGATAGACAACCCTCTCACATACCCAACCTCATCTGTTCCGGAATAGATTCCCCCATTCATTTTCCATAGATCTTTCTAAAATCATTTATATGAAGATGAATACGAGCGGACAAAGCCAACTCGGGTTGTGACAAATCATGCCAACAAACACAATATTTTGGACCGAACAAATAAATAAAGGAAGAAAAAACAACCTGCCGTTTTTTCATCTTTCTAATGATTTGTTAGGCTCAAAATATTGTGTTGGTTGTCATGATTTGTCACAACCTGGGTTGGCTTTGTCCATGGCTTAAATGTCTTATATAAATACTTTTTGAAAGGTCTATGAGGAAAATGAATGAGGAAATCTCTCCCCGAACCGGCGCTCTGATGTCACTGCAGAATTGATGATTGTGATTTGTCAACACACATACCTCCAAATCAAGATGAAGGTAGACATGCAAATTAATAGCCATAACATACAGGTACAGTATATGTACAAATATTGTCTAATCTGGAATTCTGCTTAAAAAAATATCCAACATCGCTACCAGGTGTTTTGCGATCTTAGCTTGCAAATGACACCACCGTGCCACAAAACGAGCAGAAATTAGACATAGCATTTGGCAATCTGCGGTTCCCCGCTGCTATCTCCTCCATGTAGGATCTTTCTGTTTTGACAGTGTTTGAGAGTAGGGAACGCTCTGTGAGGTGTCAGGTGAAGACTATATGTGACAGATTTGGAGAGGAAATCAAGAGAAGACAAACAGGCAGCTAAATGCCTGGGAAATGTCTGGGCTGCTGCAGACAGGAGGCGATAAGTGCTGTTGACGCGGACATGACAAGCTAGCAACAGAGAAACCTCAGGACACCCGGTCCCAGCGGAGACCTGGGGAGAGAGTGGACACAATTCTCAGCGACTGCTGATTATTACGGCGCTTATGGAGGGGGAATTAACGAGAGAAGGAACACTTTTCCATCTCCGCCACCCAAAAAAAAAAGTCTGTCTTCCTGGTACGGTATGCTCTTTGATGTTTCCTTGCATCTCCCAGACAAGTCACCTGTGGTTTTTCATCACGGTTTGATTTACAGTGACATATCTGATACCCATTAAGAAGGAATACAAGCCGTCATAGTGAGGACCAGTAAGACGCGCATGGGCTTCCCATATATACGAGCCCAAGGTCTATTTAGGTCAAACATGCCTAAATAGGGAGTGTGCGTTATTGCTTTCCAATATGGAATTCTCTATATTTGGATTTGGCATGCCCAAACATTTAGTGTGGTGCACACAGACAGACATTTCAGCCTGGTTTACATAGCAATCAATCTGTCTCACTGCGTTCGCAATTAGGCGTCTCCAAACATTTTCCTGCTTTCCTGCAGAGATGTACAGTGACGACAGCATAACCTTTCAATTCTACCATCCCCGAAAAGAGCTTAAATTGGAGCTAAAGAACTAAAGATGTCATAAAATTGATATTAATGAGTACGCTACTCCTGCATACTGGACCATAGTTTCCCTCTTGATGTCATTATACAGTCATTGTACATTACATACAGCTGTCATAGGAATCTTGACCGTGGAATGAATATTAATTGACTGAAATCAGAAATCAGAAACTGCAGCGATACCAGAACTTAATCAAGTTCACCTGGTATCACTTGTGTTTTGATCAACTATGGCTACTTGATATTAATAACAAACCAGCCATGAGGATAGCTCAGTGGTGGCCTTATGGTTAGTCTCCCTGCTTGGCAGCATCAAGGCTTGGATTAGGGACGGGTAAAGCCCTGTGTCATACTGTACTAGCATCATGTACAACAAGCTCCTACATTATATTGGGCCCTTGGCAGTGTTGCCAACTGCCAAAATCCAAAATGCACTAGTGGCACTTCCAAAATGCACTAGAATGTGCTAGACGCTTGCCTGGAAGGGAAAATTCTTCTACATTCTCTAGTTGTGTAGAATTGGGCTAATTCAGAGAGGTACAGAGAGGTACAGTATGTGTATCGGATGCAGAAAATAAAAGTAATATTTAAGTAATAAGTAAGTAGTTACTTTTGGCCGGGAGTAATAAGTAGTGTAACTTTATTATTTTTCATGGCAATAAGTAATACAGTACTGCTCAAGTAATATTTTAACAACAATGATTAGAAGCGCTTCACACAGGTGTGATTATATATATATATATATATATATATATATATATATATATATATATATATATATATATATATATATATATATATATATATATATATATATATATATATATATATATATATTTATTGCCATAGTAAAATGTACTAGAAATGTGCACACAGTAGAGCACAAATCTGCACAGGAGATAAGGAGGGAGGGCTGCATCTGTCTGTCTGGGCCTTGCGATAAAAATGCTGATTCTTATTTCCTTGTCAGTTATTGCGGGAGTCGAACCCTGGACCTTGTAGCTCTGACAGGAGCGATACCAACTTGCTCTAGCGTGCCTCTAAAAAGGGGGTATTTTTGGATAGGAGAAAACAAAGTTGGATGCGGGGAGACATAATAAAATCAATAATACTTTGGTCTACAGACCAAATTACAAATCTGCATTCCCCAAAATATCCATTTTTGACCTACAGTATATTTGCAACGCGTCTCAGATGCAATCACTTCAGCCAAGCCTTCTCTAATGTCTACAAAATTGATACGGCGTAACATCGCGGCCCCCGGAACTGTCTGCAAAAGAATGACACGGCGGATCAGAACTGGGCTCAAATATTTTGAATTACAGAACACAACTGTGACGTCTTGCCCTCCGAAACCGCGCCGGATCATGAATATATATTGCATTATGAAGATGTGATGACATTTAGAGCAATCACATTTAACCCTCTTCTCTTGTGTGCCTCTGTTTCCTCCTCTCTCTCTCCGCTAATGCATTTTGCAGCAAGGGATGCATCTTAAAAGATTCAGGGAGAAATGTCAGCCATAGCCCCGACAAGGCTTGCATGGGGGAGCCAGGGTCATTTCGGTTGCGGGTTTTTCAGAATTCCGGGGAGCACGCGTGAGGTTGCTCTATCCTTCACTTCGCCCCTCCCCCTCTTTCTTCCCCTCTACTCCACTCGTCCTTCTCTGTTTAAATATTTCTGTTGGTTTAGCCTGGCCCTCATGTATCACGTAGGCATGATGTACAATACAGTATAGTCTGTTGCACAACAGTGATACGTGCCAAAAAAAAACAGACGATCTACAAACTCACTAACGTGTCACTTCCGTCATGCGTGGCAAGCTCTCCCGTTTTCGGGCATACGGCACCGTGGTACGCCGCCCTGCTCCCCCTCCCAAAGTATCAATCAATCGGCAGTGGCGGCGCGACGACGACGAGAGAGGGAGTCTCGGCTTGACCATTTGGGGCGCCGTCTCGCACCTCATTACCGGATGCAAATGAAAACGGCGTACACATGTTTAATATTTAGTGGCAGCAGAAATGTCAGGCCGGCGCGAGACGGAATTAAACAGCACTGTCAGCGCAAGTGGAACTCAAGGCTTTCTCAGCTATTTCACTTCATATTGAGTTACTGTCACAATTTATTTGGCGGCGGCGGGACGACCAGTGTGAAAATGTGCCGTGATGCCTTTTGAGGAGTGACGGGGGGGGGAGTCAAGGGGATGGGGGGAGGCATGGAAGGGGTATATTGTTCTGACGAGGCTTTGTATTTATCGCAAAAAGACGCTCACCGACAATGATTTATAGAGTTAATAAAGCCTCCTTATTTTTTTATTTTTGTAATAATACATATCTACAGTGAAACAAATACACGATAATGTTGTATGTTTGCCCAGTTACTGTATGTACCCACATACACACACTGCAAGTGCTATATTTGCCAGTTTCGCTCTTCCTTACTGTAATACTCAGGGGTGGGAGGGAGGGTGTTCCCATTCCCACCCACCGAGTATGAAGTAAGAGCAAAATGGCTGCCGTGTGACTACACGGCCAATAAAAGGCCCCCCTGAGCCTCGGCGGGGCTCCCCAGGGGGGCGGTGGGGGGAAGGAAAGGCTTTGGGTTTGACTAATCCATAATGATCCATGCCCGTATCAAAACGTGTCATCCATCCTGGACATCCACGCCAACAACAGCCATGTAGGATCTGTTTTTTTTAAGCCAGGTGGCTTTGCCTCCTGACAGCGTGTGGAATGTCAGATTCTCTATAAGCTCACAGACGTGTCCAAAGATAGCATATTCTTATTTTTTCTTTTAAATATAGAAAAGTAAGCTGCTGGACTATACTGGCTCCTAACAACGAAAAAAAAAAGTCAAATTGGATTTTGCAGTCCCTCCGTATAGCAGTGCTTATTATCAGATGCAGCGCTGAGACAAGTTAATGTTGGTTCTAATCAGCGCGGTGGATAATGCCGAGACCCACTGGGACCTAATTAAAGATACTGTACATGAGAGGTTTATCTTCACAGCACTAGCAGCAACACTCGCCGTATGGCTTTGTCCTGGCAAAATACAGGGAAAGTGTTTCAGTATGGTGGGCTGAGGCTAAAAAAAACATTATTACATTTCCAGGGTAGAGTTGTAAGCATTTTCTTTTTGGCACTGTCTGTATTGCATGTTTTATAATTCCAGTCTGCCTTTCATAGTGTATTAGGGACCACTGTGAGCAGGTGCGGGGGGTGACATGATTACGCACACGGTCAGGCCGAGCACAAGGGGGACCTTGGACAATGGACAGAGACGTAAAGGTCACCAATGTTACTATTTTTTGTTTCTAATTAACTGCTATTATTGTACGGGGTGTGAGCGAATAGGAAATGGGAAAGTTTGCAGCGGTGGACAGGCAGTCAATGGTCTCCCGCTGTCTCTCAGGGAAAGAAAAAAAACTATAGTAGCATTTCATTATTCCAAGGTGAGGGCTTTTAAAACAGCATTTTAAATGTTACCCTGCTGTTCAAGATCATGAAAACCTTTAATTTCATGCAAATGAACAGCGCGGAGCGTGGAGCTTAATGTAAACGAATGCTGCTTTTGTACTGGTGTAGGAGTGGGAGAGAGAGAGGGAGAGACAGGGAGAGATAGAGAGGGAGAGAGAGAGAGGGAGAGATAGAGAGGGGGAGAGACAGGGATAGAGAGGGAGAGACGGGGATAGAGAGCGAGAGGGGGAGAAGGAGAGAGAGAGAGAGAGAGAGAGAGAGAGAGAGAGGGAGAGACGGGGATAGAGGGAGAGGGAGAGAGAGAGAGAGAGAGAGAGAGACGGGGAGGGAGAGAGAGGCCAAGAAGAAAATTCCCAAGGATTCTTTAATTGCTATCTGAAATTATGTAAATCCCCACTGCAAGCCCGAGTGCAATTATCCAGCGCCTCTCTGCTGCCAGCTTTACTAATGTCTAACAAAATATCGGCGGCTGACATTTAGACGTGGTAATGCAAATGAGAATTAATTTTTCTTCCAAGACAAAGGGCAGTCGAAAGATCACACCATTTTATACAATAAAGGGCGAAAAGTATTTTTTTTTTTTGTGAGATGACAAAAAAAAAAATGTTGATCAAGAAACGAAAAGCCAAAGTTTTTTGAAGCCATTATATATCAGGGTGCCGGTACGGTTCTGTGTGCAATATTATTTTCTCCATTCTGGACTATTAATCTATTTCTCATCTGCGCCACAGAACGGAGAGAGAGAGGGAGAGAGAGAGAGAGAGAGATATGCTTGGAGCTATGGACATTCATTTTTGGGTGGGAATTAATTGCAGAGCGGTGGCTCATTTTTAGTAATGATATGACGGAGCCCCTCCCTCCCTCCTCCTCCTGCATTGTTCCTATACACATCGCGTTGCCACGTGGTGCCGTGATGTTGGACTGTTTGGGGCACACTTTCCCATTCATCTCCCCCAGGTACAGAGATGGATGTAGGCCAGCATAGCGTATAGCAGCCTGGTGAGACCCCCCCCCCCTCCCCTCCCCACACACACCCCCTGGTGCGGCGCTCCGAACACCTGTCCTGCTGCGCGTCGGAACCCCCAATCTTTACCAGGCCAAGGAAGAGCACCAATCCCTCTCTCTCTGTCTCTAGTACAACACACCTCCCACCCACCCATAGTCTCCTGGGATGAGCCAAAGGAGCAAGATGGGAGGGGGCAAAGGGACCCTACAGGGACCAGTGTTCACTGGGAGATCTAGTCCCCCCCCCCCCAAAAAAAAAAATGCATTTCTTAACCAGAAATCAAATTACAGCAGTGCTGACGTTGGTGTGGGGGAAAAAATGGCCATTAATATTTTAGTATGAATGTGGAGTGTGTGTGGAGCGCCGCTAAGCTCCCTCACCAAGAGTACAGAGAACTAACTAAGGGAGAGAAAAGGGCTTTGCGATACAACCAACAAGTGCCTGTCGACGCTACTAGCTGCCATGCTGGCATAATGTAGCAAAACGCCCGTGATGACACTACTGTAGCCCACCAGAGAAGAACAGTGCTAATGATCCTTCGTGCAAACGCTTTGCACTGGAATTCGCACAGAAGGCATATCGCCCTATAGGGAGTACAGGCCCTGATTGTTGTACAATTGCACGTCAACGGCTATGCTAGCATCGCAGATATGATTATACTGCTGCGGGTGGTGAAGTGCATCTCAGTATAGGGGGTTTGTAATTCAGGTCCACAGCTACACTTTACATGAATTAACTGTCATGCCACCAGCCCCTCTCCCTCCCTATGTCCAGCTTTGAGGGTGCTTTGTCCAGACACAAACATTCACAATCTCTTCCAAAACAACTGGGAAATACGTGGGAGACATTTCCTTTAAAAATATATACAGTATATATATTGGTGGAGAGATTAATGCAACCCATGTTGTTATGCTTAGCTGTGATTGGACCATGGGGATCTGGGGCTTTTCTATTTCTATAAGTCAATTGATTCTATAAGTCAATTGGAGATAATGTGCAGTATGGTGATAAGAGCATTCTTCACTTCACACGAGGGTGATTTTCTTTTACCTTCTTAAGTTAACATTTTAAAATACATCTTCGTACATTCTACAAGATCACTCACAAGAAGTTTGTTTTTATAGGGATTGTTCTGATTTTTTTAAAGTTAAGTGCTATGAAATATAGCGGTTGCAACTGTATACGGTAATTGATTGTCAGAGTCCGGTGGTGGGAGTTCTGCTCTGCTTTAGGTGAAATATGAAGTACTTTCGGTCATTTTGTGGGGGTCACTGGGTCCATGCTGTAAAAGTAAATTAACAATATAATAAAAAACCTAATGTCACTTGTATTGTCCCATTTCTAAAATATTAGCACACCCTCCGTTCATGTTTGACTCCTCTATCACAGGGAACTAGGTTTTTTTGTCTCCATATCACTACGCCCAAAAAGTAGTTTCAAAATAATTCAACAATACAAATTATGTTTTTTTTTTTTTAATTAATCTGCTTTTACTGCGTGGCCTCAGTGATTCCTCCCAAACTCTCCCCACGGGGCAATCAAATGCAGTTGCCACCACTATATTAATGGCAGGTATTTCATACAACTTTCATACAACAAATCAGAACTATCCCTTTTTAACGTGAACCCATTTCAGCCTGATTTCATAATACCGAAAAGAAAAAAAGTATAGCCAATCTTTCTTTATTTCTTTCTTTCTTTTCGATATTTTGAAACCAGGCTGAAATGGTGTTAGTTAGAAACCATTTATTGACACATCCGCTGCTGGTCAGGATTTCACTTCTTGACCAGGCCGTTATTTACACACGTTGCCATAGATGATTATTATTACAGCACTATTGCCAAGAAGCATAACATGCAGGACTTTTCAATGATGTACGACTGCATGTACGCTTCACGGACTGATGTTTGATTTTATGATTTGTCGGCGCGCAGTATTTTAAAATGGGCTGTTATCACACTGTTTAACCAGGAACAAATCAAACAGAAAACAGGCCATGAATATTCAACGCAGAGGTATTTTTTATTTATTTATTTTGTGCCACGAAACCCCTCGTCATGCATGCTAATGCAAACGTGCTTACTTTAATGCACCGTAGGTGTGTGGGGTATATACTAATTCATAACCCCCACCTTGATTCCTCCGTCTCCTCTCATCTCAACCCCAAGTCGTCGTTCCCCTCCCCTCCCCACCCTCCCCAAACCATCTCCTCTTCCCCCCGCCCTCCCCCACGCGCATCCATCAGCGGGGCTGTCATGGTGGAGGGGTTTTCGATGCTGCCATCAAGGCCCACCATCTAACACAACGCGACACATCATAATAACAGTAAGAGGCCCTTCCTGTCCAGTGTCATGCTTGGAGAGATTAGTTCCTCTCCACAAAACCCAGGTAATTTGCTTTTGCTGAAACACATTTGCAGAACGTATTCTTCCAGGTTAACTAGTTCGTAAGAGAGAGAGAGAGAGTGAGACGCCCGAGACGCCCCCCTCTCGGCGCTCGCACAATGTTTGCTCCCCGACTCGTTGCTGCTACTGTACCGTAAACTTGGTTGAACAATGAACAGTGGAAAAAAAACGCTGCTTCTTTCAAGCCCTCGCACTGCCGTGTGACGTCTCTGAATCCACAGTAGTGTATCTGTGCGCGTACGCAGGTGTGCGAGCACACACTCGTGCAACGTCAAGGTGTGAGCATTGTACGTTTCGTGCACGCCTGCGTGGTTTATCCGGACGCAGGGATGCACGCACACTAACGTCCCACTCATATTTCTACTGTAGGTCTGGTGAAATAGCCAGATCATAATGCAGACGTGTTTGCAACAAGTTTCATGTGTTTTTTCTGTGTTTTTCCCCCTCCCTTTTATGTTTGAATCACAGCGAAGCATAGTACCAAACGTTTCCCTCTCTCTCTCGCTGGCAACACGTTCTCATGCACTGACATTGGAGAAAGGTATGATTTGTCGCGCGCTTTACAAAGTAGCTGTGTCCATGTTAAATCAAACGCTGTATTAGAGCTGACCACTGAGGGACACGTCAGTAAACCATAGTTGTTTTATAGCTCTATCGTTACTTCCCGCAGCTGAATTATTGGCCGGGGTGAGTTACAGATAGGTGAAGATTTGAATATGTCAGCGACTTAATGGAATATTATTAGCACATCTGTAATCCGTCTAGCCCCACACACGTCCACGTTTTAGTTGTGTTTTATTTATTTATAGATATAACACAGTAGACTTGAACTATAAGGATTAGCCTGTGACAATTTTGGTTTATTAATCGATATAACTGTATTAATGAACAGTCTTTGAAGGAGAGATTATTAGTCTGGGTCAGACGTATTTCTCCATTCTTTATTAATCACCGGAGGATGTTCTAAATCTTCGCCTGTGTATGAATAGACTTTTTTTTCGCTCCGTGTCTTTCCCAACGTTTCACAGCCACGATCATATTTCATAAACACTACATTTGAATTTTTATGTACAGAGTATGCAATATTCATGATAAACTGAATATGTAAATAGGTAACCTTTATTTATGAGTCCCCGCCAGACTCTTACTCTTAAGTATTACTTTGGGTGATAAGATGGATAGATACAAATAGTTATTAGGGGTCTATTTGTGTGGCCGGGGGGATGATTGATAATTAACAGCTTAATCTATATGATGTGTGCACTGGGTCATCATTCTCTGTGCCATGTTTCTTGCTCTGACAAAATCTTTCTTTGTCTACTTCTTCATAGCTATGATAAACAAATGATCAAATTTGTAATTCAAAACAATGGTAAGGAAAAAAAATCCACTTAATCATTTTTTGCTGATGGAGAGAAGGGGAAGAAAATCAACAACACAGGCCTGTGTGTTTTATACTGCTTCATGTCCCCCATTAGGATTCAATGCTAACGCCATGCAGAGCCGAGGAAATCTTACAAATGTATTTGAATGAATCACCCAGGAAGGGGCCCAGAAACTAGTCAAGTCTATGTCTTTTAGTCACACATTTAATCCTAATGCTACATTCCATTACATTCCCCAGCCCTGTAAGTGCCTCGGAAATTACCCGTCCTCATCCCGAAAGCAGTCCTTTTTCTTATTGTTTAGAGAGCGGTTAGCAATGCCGGGGATGCTCCAAATACAATTTTACATCCACTTATGGAAATCCATTGTTCCTTGAACATTTCCCCATACAAACCAATATATGCTTTTCTAAAAGGTCTAAGACCTCAATTACATCAAAGGCAGTTTGTCCTGCCTGCTCTCCGGGGCTGCGAGCTAAAAAGCCTCCAACAAACTGTGTCAATGCTACCCCCTTGTGACCGCACCGCAGCAGAGGTCTTTGCTGTTCTCTAGCACCAGGAAATGGCTTTTTATTACATGGATGCAGACGGCAGGACAAATCTGCCTTTTTAAATAATGACATGGACATTTGAGGCATTTTGGTCTTTTTTTTCTCCTTGTAGATCACGTGTTTGCATACCGACTGTATGTATTTGTATGAAACCTCCACCATAACACAAATGTGACAGTGTCACAAAATATATTTTAATTCATCCATTTGTAATTCTGAGAGCTTGCAAATGTAACTAAATGTCTGCTATATGCACAGATGTGTTCTCTCAGAGTTCATTTAACATTGACTATATTATTGTGACTATTTTATTGTGTTGTAAGCTAATCAATTTATATATAAAAAGGTACTGTGCACCACATAGGCACTTTAGTAATGTTGCAGTGTGTGTGGTGTGTTTTGCTTTGTATGGTAATTGTCAGAAACCCTCTGTGTGGCGTGAATACCAAAGCAGCTGAATATCAAAGCTAAAAGGGGAGACAGAGGAAATAAAATTCTGTTTGCACGAGACAATTGAAATATGACATCACAGCCCCCCTATTGCCATCGTCGCACTCAGATCTCTTTCATTAGAAAAAGGAAAAACGGGGAGATGTCTAGAAAGTTGCTATGTTGACACGCAGACGGATGTGTGTGTCAGCAGCATGAGAGGGAATGTTTTGGTAGGGCACTCTCCTCCCGCCGTCCCCGTCCCGCCACGCAAGACGGAGGCGTGTAAAGTCTTTTATTGTGAGGACTTGAAAAGAAATAATTAGACGCAGGGATATATAATTCCGTACAGCCGCCGCGGCTCACTTGTCAGGAGTGGCAGAAGGGAAAATGGGGGCTGGATTCTCTGCTGAAGTGCAGTTTGCCATAGGACGCCGCCATGCTTTTATTTCCTCAAGTTTGCCCCACCTTCAAAGCAAGAATGCTGGCTAGAAAAGTTTTTTTTTTTTTAAACAGTCTCAAGATGCTGTGCAGGGGCAAAAAAATATAAATATTATTGTTTTATTTGATCAATTCAGAAGTATATTACAATGAAATTGGTGTGCAATTTCAGTGTGTCAATGATGACCTTTGTCACAGTATATCACTATCAGTGTTGGGCAATATTGAGTAATATGTTGCTTATTACTCCTTGGAAAAGTAATAATATTAGTACATTACTTCAATCAAGAATAAGACTACCGGTATTACAGATTACTTTTAAATATAGAACAACCCAATCTGTTTAGTCAGCTACTTTTAGAACTGAATCCAATTGTTTTCATTAATAATATTAAGAGTCATCAATTAGACCAGAAATGCTATAAAACAAAACAGCAATCTCTCTCTCAAGTGTTTGTATGCATGCCTGCACAGTTTATCTGGATGTAGAAATATTATAAAACGCAGCACCGTATCTTTCAACCTTTTAAATGGAGTGATTCCAAGCCAACATGTAACAAAACAAAAACTAAAGTAATTTATACTATTTTATTATTATTTAGTAATAATATTACTGTTTGGCAGAGTAATACCTTATATACACATTAAAAAAAAAATAATATTCCACTAATTTATTACTGGTAACTATAACTATTTAGGCCTACTGACCAACACTGATTACAATACATAATGTACACCTTTAAAACATGCATATCACATTTTGTGGATAGAAAACAATGATTCTGAAATTCAGCATGGTAATATGTTTGGTATTGTTTAATAATATGTAGTTTTATGCCTGTAAAAAACAATTAGGAAATTCTAATAATCACTAAAGCAATTCTGACACAGTATCAGCAAGGTCTTCTAGTATGACAACAATGTGTGAGACCTCACTAGTAGTCAGTCACACGGTGTGATCGCTGCTCTGCACTGGGATATGAGCAGTCCACTTGAGCAGTCACTGGAGTTTCCGGAACACCATTTGAAATGACATCTTCCATCAACACCACCACCAATAAAGTGGGAGCGGACAGAAAATCAATTGGAATCGATAACGTCAATAATAGTAATAATCATTGATATCGTCCACTGAGAGATTATTATAGTAAACAAAAAAAAAGTTTCCCACATCATTGGAAATCTTTGGGAGACGTATTTCAATTTAAAAGACCCTCGCCGCGTGGGATTTCAATGTAAACTTTGAGGTGGCATTTCAACGGTAGTACTCGTGGTGAATGAGACGTGATAGATCACGCGTCACGTAGTGCCAGGTTGGTGAGCAGCATCCGTCCATAACTCACTTTGGACCCTACGTGGCAGTGGCGGTCGAGGCCATATTAAGAGGGGGTGGCCGTGCTATGCTGACATCTCACATAGGACCCCCCCCCCCCAGGTTAGGGCATGTCAATTACGGGGCATGTGATTGCGGCGGGTCCCCGCCTGCCTTTCTCATTGACACCTCCCATTGACTTTCCATCAAGCAGATCAGTGGGCCTAAACCATTCCATTCTGGGTGACCCAGCCGCACCCCCACCCCCCCCTCCCTCCCTCCAGCAATGGACAGGTTGATTTGTGCCTGGATGGCAGGCCTCAATACAGGGCCTGCCATCCACTTCATTATGTATATCTCACCTCGCTGTCTGGTTTCATCTCTCTTTCCTGGTTTTGTATGCAGTATAGCCTGCGCCGCTCTGGTATACGGCATGTGTATGACTCCTGGCACCATAGCTGTAGCATACATTATGTCCACCTCAAAAAGAAGAAAAACAGCGTTTGAATCTTTCTTCCCACCCCCCCAACCTCTCTCTCCCTGTTTCTCTCTCTCTCTCTCTCTCTCTCTCTCTCTCTCTCTCTCTCTCTCTCTCTCTCTCTCTCTCTCTCTCTCTCTCTCTCTCTCTGTCTCTCTCTCTCTTTCTTTTTTTTGCTCTTGACCTTAGGTCCACATACAGTATGTAAACATGTGACCTAATACCATGCAACAGTGTTGTTATTTATGTCATATAATCATTCCCCAACCCCCTCAGGATGCCGGTCGGCAACACACAAACATGACCAAAATACATATTTAGATTTATTTGTCTGCAACTGTCCAATAAAACATATCCTTTGCATCGTCTCCATCTCGGGGCCTTCATGGGTCCCAGTGGGAGTTGGCGCTGGCTGAGAAATGTTGTGCTTTCAAGCTTCAGGGAACAGCCATGTGAGCAATGTTCAGGGTGGAAGAGGAGGGGGAGTAAAAAACAGTGGTCGTTGTGTCGGCTGCCTAAGTGTTGTACTATAAAGAGGGGAGAAGTAGGTTTTCACATTGCGAAAGCCTCCGAGGTTTTTTTTCTTTAGCTCTGTGGAAGGAAACAATGTGGGTGCAATCATCATACTCATCTCAGGAGAGACGACGGCGGCGGCGTCACCACCCGTTCACTCAATCTCTTTTGTCTCTTCCTTGTCCTTTTTATTTCACCGTCCTCATCGGTGTTTCCCTGCTTCTTTCGGTTCGCCGTCCTGCCCGTCTTCTCGCTGCTCCCTCCCTTCGATGCGGCGTCACGCGTGTGATAGGGGACGACAAGGGGACGAGTTTTTCTGCCTCTTAAGCGATTCATTGTGAAATAACCCCCAAGATTAGTTTTTTGGGCTATGTCATTCCTGCCCGAGGAAATCATCAAAAGTAAAAAAAAAAAAAAAAAAAGTTTGTAATGAAACAAGTCGATGGAAAAGTCTGGCGCGATACGTTTTATGATGTGCTTATGAAACGGGGGGAGGGGCGGAGGTTTGCCCTTCAGTGCCGTGCTGGATTTCATCCTCATGCCACCCACACATGGTTTAGGGTGTTTGTGGCGGGAGAGGCATCCCCTCTGTGACCAGACTCATAAATGAATTACTATAAAGAGGGTAACTGAAGGGCTGGATGGCTTTTACGTAATTGTGTGGTGGTGAAAGGGGGTAAGGGTCCTCCCATAAAATTTCAATAAATTGCGCAGTCTCTCGGTGACTTGTTGGCACGGCCCAGAGACCCGAGACTATACCGGATTAGAGGGAAATGGGGTGCAAACACTGGCAAAAGCATCATCATTGAGACGTGATCGTGATATGGTCAGACGAAATGTTCATGACATTTGTGTGTTTGACTTCCAAGTATTACAAACCAAAAAAGAAAACACTTCCAGTGTCATTAGCGGCCATCTAGGGCACTTTTAAGCCTGGCATTCATAAAGGAGTGACTGCTAAGTACAACTGTTATTAATGGAACATGAAAATGATTTAATAAAATTCGTGGCCCGGCCAAACCCACTATCCTTTTTGATATTGGTGTAACCGTCTTTTAGCTGAACCCGGGAATACAATACGGTTTGCTGAGAATTGCATTCTCTCAAAAATAATATTTAATACCGACAATTGATTTCACCAATAAGAAATTGTATTGCACGGTTTTCGCCAAAGTGAAAGAGTTTACACTTCATCAAAATGTCTTTGTGGTGAGAAGTGGTGCTGGAAAAGGCACACGCCGCATCACCTTGGTAAGACACAGATAATCTAATGACACAATGAGTTGTCATTTGCTATGTACTACAATACCCGTCGCTCTAATCATTATTTGAGCAAGTTGTCCTATATTTATCGGCAGAGCGCACGCTACAACCCTGCCATCTGCATAAGATATCTGCGATATTGGTTTCTCCCAGTATCTGTAATTAGCAATGATCAAGAGGAATTATAAGCAGTGGTTAACAACATTGGACTCCTCAATGACCCTGATAGATGGTCAATTATAATGATCAGGTCGTGGCGTTTATTGGATTTAAAGTGGGAGTGATGGGCCCTTTTGGCCCCAGCCTGGGTAATTATCACATTTATGCATGATTTAAGGCGACAGTGTGCAACGGCAGTGACTTGCCTTTAATTTAATAATTTTCTTATCTATGTATTTATGCAAGAGTTAACAATGGCTGGCCATGAGCGAAATAGAGCAAGGACACTGGGAGGGCTGTGGCGTCCATGCATGCACTGTAAAAAACAAATAACCACATAGGCTTTAAATAGTTGATCTACAAGCTCACAGTGCTTTGACGTTTGCATTGCCATGCGTCAAGCCAAGCGTGAGCTTGTAGATTATTATTTGTGTTTTTAACATTAGAATTGTGTGTGAAAGATCCAAATCTTTGGAAAGGTATGGCAGGGTTAATGTGGTTAATGCTGGAAAATGTAGTTCTGGGGACAAATCTGATCTTGGTTTTCTAAATGGGTTTTTGTTGTTTATGATAACAGCCTTCCCCCAATGTAATGGGCGTGGTCATGTGAAACATGACCAAACATTGTACAATGTATAGTATGTTGCGGTAAAATACACTTACTTTTTTTTGGTATGCCTTGTTTAAAGGGATTGTGACATTAAAAAAACAAAACAACGTATTTGTTTTTTACCAGCTGAACTCAGTTCAATTTTTAATTCAAAGGAGCATTATTGGAATGAGAAAACAAACCTTTACATTGCCAAAGCAAGTGTTGCAAATACAATAGAATAAAAACGGTTGAAAATGAGGAAAAATATATACAGTTGGAGGGGGTACAGAGTTTTATAAACTCTGAGTTATGTCACATTGCATTATTTTATACATGTTATCAGGGCATGTCTTTTTTTTAATCAAGATTATGCAGAAAAGAGACAAACATCAGATTTAACATCTGTTTAAATGTAGCAGCTCTGTTTACATGGGCAGATCTAGATATTACAAGTCCTTCGGGTGGTTGTATTCCATTGGCCAATCTTCCTATGTCACAACAGTTCAAACCTGGCTGCTGTGCTTGTACATTGAGGTATTTCTCCCAATAGCTATGTTTTTTTCCCCAGATGTCACTGTCAGATGTGACGTCACTGTTTTCACTGTTTGGCCTGTTTTCACTGCAGCTCAAAAATCTTCCACACCCCACAGAAAAAAAAAACCCCCAAATCCACTCAATGTTCAAAGTTCAGGTTTTCTCAGTGTAATTAAGATCATAAAGATTAAATAAATAAAAATTAAAAAATGAGTCACAAATCCTTTAGTGCTATTTTCTTGTTGCTGCTGCTCGTGCACCATATTAGAACTTCTATGAAGAGGCGTAGCGGAGTTGTTCAGGGTGTAGTTGAAACTAGCAGAGATCAAGGCCGGTGTGCATGCTTCAGCTTTTGCCGGTATCTGCCAAAGGAAAAGTCAATTCTGTATACGCTGATCTAAGTTGTCAATACGTTTTTGTTCTCTCTCTCTCTCTCTCCCCCCGTCATCCATTATTCTCCTAGCTGTTGTGCGAGAGGAGAGGCTGCTGCTGTCTCCCGTTCTCGCTCAGGAAACTCATGCAGGTTTTTTCCTGAATGCAGACACCTGAATGCGATCAACTCAATCCTCGGCTCCTCTGGTAACACAGAGGAGGGAATACATCACTGCCTTGTTTATTTACTTTTTTTCCCCCACAACATGCCAGAAAAGGTCAGAGTCAGAGGATTATGCCGCACGGCCCCGAATAGAACTCAATAAAAGTGCGGCAATGAAAACAATATCATCCATATTTTAAACAGCTGGCACCAAACAGGAGGAGTCGTACACCAGGGTGCCAATTATTCCACTTCTCAGTTTTTTTTTTGTTTTTGTTTTTTTTAGCAAAAAAACTGCAGCTGAGCTGCACTTCCCTAAATAAACCCTGAGTCCATTGATACAGTAGTAGCAACATCTAATAGGAACGACAGAATAGGAGTTATTATCACAAATGTTTGGGCATATACTTTGAACAGCGCTTCACTAACTAAGGCTTTTTATTATTGCTGGGGGGAAATAGTGGAGGAAAAAAAGCAACAACAACTAAACAGATTCATCAGTGCCTAAATGCAGATGTTTTTCAGACGTCGGTTGTGGTTGTTTTTTCTTGGAGTCTGGGCTTGCTGTTCCTCTGTGGACTTATTAAAGTCAATGTGGCACAGACTGTGCTCCATAATCCTGATGTATTATTAATCATTTACTTCCTGTGCAACTAAAAAAAACATATTCAAAGAAACTGTTTTCGAAAAGTTCCTGTTTTAGATTTTTTTTTTAAATGCACTGGATGTGATACTAAAGTATTGATTCTGAGTATTGTATGGGTATTGTTACTTGGTTAACAGCAATAGTAGATGATAAACTCTAGGAAGTGGTTCTCAAAGTGGGGCCCGACGACACCCAAGAATCCTTGAGGTGCCATGCAGGGTTCCAGTGGGTTCCTGTTTTGGTACCGTTTAAAATAGCCTCTATTTTCAGAATGTACTGTATATCCTATAATAATTGGTATTCAAATCGTAGGTTTCACTCTCTCCACAGTAGACTGTGAAACTAAATATAACCTAACAATTAAAATGGTATGCTAACACATTTTATTTGTATATCTGCAGCCTAATACATACGGATTTGGGAGTGCTTGACATGAAAATGTTTGAGAAACACTAATGTGGACCGCTAGCCACTTAGAGATTTGCTTGATGGAAATATAAAGGGGTCTGTTTGCTAGCTTGTCCACAGAACGTTATTCAGACAGATGGTACTGTAGGTGTCAGGGGCAGATGTAACATTTCCCAATTGGGGGGCAGGTGAAAATGATATGGGGGCGGCCTCATTGCCCGTGTCGCTTCACACCATGGGCGATGAAGCCGCACACATACTATTTTTGGTCACATGACTTTTATTAGTCAAGCAAAGCATCAATAATATCAGTTGTTGTTGAAGTTGCAACAGACATGCAGCATGCATAAAGCTAAAGGTCTGACTGAGAGTTTTCTGTTTTCAATGATGAAATGCTGTTGGTTTAGTAGTGAGTTATGATTGTAGTTATTTAGTAGCAGTAGTAGTGTTTCAAATACTTTTAAATATAAGCACTGAAATATCTTGGGTTATTTTGCATGTTTGGTGGGGCAGTCTGGGCATTTAGGGGGCATTGCCCCCCCACTCCCACTCCCATCCCCCCCATGCCTATGCCTAGATCCGCCCCTGACCGCTAGCCACTTAGAGATTTGCTTGATGGGAATATAAAGGGGGCTGTTTGCTAGCTTGTCCACAGAATGTTATTCAGACAGATGGTACTGTAGGTGTGATGTTTACTGGTAAATTACTTTCTTGTCACTCTGTTTACTTGACCGCATACGCAACTGTTGGCTGACAAGTGTTCATGCCGTTACTGCTGTCTTGCTATTTTGTGCAGGATTCTGGATAAGAAAGGCTATAAGTGTTGAATTACAAATTGTAAAAAGTTGGCACATTTTCTCTACATTTTTCATTGTCTGCATGTTGCATATTTTTGATTAATCCCCTGTAGCTCTATTTCAGTGGCCCTTTTTACCCAGATTGAGATGCTGGTGGTGCCAATGATTCCTGTTCAGTGACTGTATGAAGCTAAAGTGACAATACTGTCTGCTGTGTTGTGGATGTTGTAAAAAGATTGCAAGATGACAGAATGGTTGTTGTACAGTATTGATTCACATGCTGGGTACACGATGTAGGCCAACAGCAAAAAAAAAAGGTTGTGCGCACATGCATGTGCGTGCGTGTGTGTGTGTGTGTGTGGGTGCGGGCGTGCGTGTGTGTGTGTGTGGTCGTATGCGTGTGTGGTTTTGGAATGGATTCAGAATCATGAAAACCACTTAGTTAGACATATAACATGCTACCTAAAGCATAGTAACTTAACGGTATTGACTTTGTTTTACCATGTATTGGTTGTTAATGGTAGTATGGTCACATACAGTATGCACACATACAGCATCTAACAGTATCTACATGCTTGGGGCCTGTACTCAACGTTTCTAACATAAAACGTTGATGTGCTCAACATCTCTGGGTTCAGAATGGGACTCTATAGGCTGGGAAGTAGACTATGTTGCCTCTAGGACTCTGTTCCAATCAATGCCCTGGCTTATAAAGTGCACAATGGCATCAAGGGTATTAAAATAAAAACCTTAAAACTAAAGTTGGCAGGATTCTGACGAGCGTTTAATATTGGAGCCTTAGCAGTGAGACAGCCAAAATCTGCTGGCCAAAAAGTAAATGACATAATCTCAACTCATAAATGTAATTAGTCCAGAAATGTTTTTGCAAAAAAAAAAAAAAAAAAAAAAAAAAGAAGAAGAAGCACGTACGGCAGTTCTTCATAGAATTGATTTTAATTAAGATAATACAATGTAATTTACTAAGACACCTGCACCAACTTCAAATGCTGTCTCTATCTTTACACCTACTGTTAAATCTCTATTTAAGCAGCCAAAATATCGCTCCCTGTTCTTTCTTATGTCATTCCGCAGCTGTAGTCCATTTCAAGGCTATGACTGTGAGCAGCACATTCCAAATATACCAATACATTAGGGTGTGAACTGAATACACAATCAATAATCCCCACTACTCACATGGACATCAGTTTGGACATCATGTTCATATATCATTACTGTCCGCTGAAAACCTTGAAAGTCCAACAATGTTACTTTTCAGAAAATGGAAATCTAACCTGTGCTCCAATTGATCTGCATGATGTGGGTGTTATTTATTCACAAGCTCTTGTTAAAGGGATATTTCACCCCTTTTGCAAAGATATATATGTTAATGTCAATCAGTAGATTTGCCCCCCTTGCCTGGTGGTATTTACTGTATGTGTATAATATGTAGTTTTAGATATTTTAGATTTTAGCATTCAGTCTCTGATGTCATCAACACTACTTCCTGGACTACATGTTGTTTCAGGCCGTGAGCACATATGCAGAGCGCGAACTTGAAAACAACCGTGGTAAAAAAGTGTCATGTGACATGTTTTTGATTGGTCGTCAAGGGGACGTGGCTGAGCGTGGCTCAGCTTGAAGTTTTTTTTTTTTTTTTTTTTTTTTTTTTTTTTTTCCGGGAAGCTGGCCATCGCAGCATTCTAAAGCTTGGGTGGAGCTTCATTCCCGTCCACTAGTAAAAAAAAATAAGCAGACAGCCTCTCCAACGTTGAAGTGGTCTGCCCTAGTGGTTGTAGTGTGAACTGTAGGCACTCCGTGGATTCATGACTAGGAAACCCCGTGCTCCTGGAGCTTAACATTGGGCGCTCGTTCATGTGCACGTTCATGGAGAAAAGACTTCTGCATTTTCGCACTTTAAGTGGTGAAAATGCGGAAGTAGACGCTGCTTCCGGCGGTCTTACGGGTGCTTCAAAACACCACTGAACCACTTGTATTGAAATGAACGGCAAGGGGGTGGGCTATCGCTCCAGTTAAGCCTCTATATTTTATTACTCTATGAGCCCACTGTTGAAATCTAAAATATCCACATATTACCCCGATAAAGACCCCCAAGAAAGTGTTACTTTGCTTAATATTTTCTGTATAATATCAACAGACAGATGTAACCGTACCTTTCCTTTTCAAATAATAGCTACTTTCACGCAGCACTCATATGATAACAAAGTAGAGAATTAATAAAAAACAAAGTACAGAGATACAAGGTTTCCCCCCGACAGCAGCGACCATATAATACTACGCCCATGATGTCAGGTGCCTGTGTATTATTATTTTTTATTTATTTTTTTGTGCTGTGGTTGGGTAAGATGATAATCCAGGCCTAGTCCACTGACAGACTGCAACATGATTCACTTGGACAGTGACTGACTGCACATCCAATTTGTTTCAACTCCAGAGCAGGGGCTTATTATCTGGAATGCATGAGATGTCTGCGCATGAGAGGCGTGATCAGCCAGGGCTGCTGGGAAAGTAATCAATAAGGGATTGTCTCTTGTAGTTTAGGCCGACACATTATGACAGAGCCGAAAATTAAACGGGCAGATATTAATAATAATGGAAATCAGAGGCTCACGGGTGAGATCGTGTTGGGGGTATAGGGGTGGGGGTGGGGGGATGAAACTAAAAATATGTATCATGTTCTGCCATGTGCGTGTGCACGCGTGCGTGCGTGTGTGTACTGTACTGTACTACAGAGGGTATTTTGGCTTTTGCTTTGAGCATGCGGAGGTGCGGTAGGAATATGAATTCTGCAGTGATGATACTGTGTTCATTACATAGTGCTGTTCTTCAACTTATACATTACGAATAATAGGTCTATAGAATCAGGAACTCAAGTCATTAGACACAGAATCTTTAACAATCGGAATTGTGATCACTGTTTTCTGACAGTGTTGCTATGTTTGTAGCAACCTTGCCCATTTTTTGCTGGACAGGGCTGATGATGATGATCCATTGCAAAGCACTGTACCCAGCCCAAGCGTGGACTTGCCTGGCAACAGCGTGAATCTTATTCATTTCTTACTGTGCCGATGTTTTATTTCAAGCGTGTGTGTTTGTGTGTGTTGGGCTCATTATAGGTCAATACAAGTAGTTTAAAGATGGATTCTTCTAATATGAGGCAATCAGATGTCACAAGAAAGCTATTGAATTTGTGGAGGTAAAACAAGATCTAAGTTTTTGTGACGGATGTGTCAATAACGATGTTTACTGCTCCATCCATGTATGCTATAATTACAGATGGTAAAAAAGTAACTTTATAAATGCCCACAGCCATGTCAGAACATAGGAAGTGTGCAGTATGACTAGTATCGTGAAAGATTTATAAAAGGGATAACATGTTTTTGATGCTCCCATGTATGCATTTTATCCCTAAAAATAACCAAGTTTGAACAATCAGGTTTTTATATGATATAGGCTCTTTAATGGAAATGATGCATTGATGATGTCATCAATGCATCCTACTTTGTATAATGCCTCCTCTCCTTCAGTCTTCAATTCCGAATTTGCATTTCCACTTTGTTTACAATGTCCATCATTGTTGGTCTCTGGCTCGCATGGAATGGAAACGAGCCTGGTTTTAGATCTAGCATCAGTATTATAATTACTTAAATATTAAATAATCTGCATATCAGCGCCCCCACCACCTCAGTACACTGTGGAACTGCAGCTAAACTGTCCAGAAAGAAATGACAAGGACTGGTTATATGAGAGGGACATATAGAATAAGACATTAACTATATTAAAAACAAATTTCAGAATTTCTGTTATTTGTGCTTTAAGGAACCCAAACATGTGTATAGCTTTATGATAAAAAACTGATCCAGAGAGTGTGTGTGTTGAGAGGAGGGTGTGTGTGTGTGTGTGCTTGTGTGCGCGTGCGTGCGTGCGTGTGTGTGTGTGTTGCAATTGGACAGCCAGCAACCCTGGTAGATGGAGAGATCCCTCTGACCCCGACGACAGAAATCCTTCTGTATTGTTTGTGCAACAAACGTTGCCATTGTGGTGCTGATGGGTTAACAAACTGCATTACAGGCCATTACGGATGCAGTGTCATTGATTATTTATACCCTTATAAAACAGCTAGGCTCCCTGGTGGTCTGTGGGGCTTGCTTGCTCGGCTGGCTCTGATAAAATGCCCCCCTTTAAATCACCACACTGGGGGCAAAAAGCAACACATTCAAATCCATAGGAGAGTGAGTGACACGGTCCTGTGTGTATAATATCTGTGAATATCATGAACATACAGTACCAGATATCTCTGTGTGATGCCTAAACATGATCGCGGCGGGGGCTCTTTTTATTAAACTAATAACTCTTCCTGTTCCCCCGTTTTCCTTTGTACTAGTTCATCTATTTTAAACGTATATGTGATTTGATGGAAAACTTAAGTCCTCTGGAGCAGTGCATCATTTCCATGGAGGTAATGCGTTCTAGGAAGTTGCCTTGCATTAGTTATCGGGGCGTGGGGGGGGCGGGGCGGGGGGGACCAGATGGTTGGCTCTGTACTGTCCATGGCTTATGAGGATGTCAGCACTTTTTTTTTCTTTCCTTTTTTTTACTTTCATGTTCATAGGTGTCTGTGTTAGCGAGAGCAGGACCTGCTCCAACCAGTCACCTCGCCATGGGAATATTCCCACTGAGATATTAATGGCCGCCCTTGTCGAACAGACCACCTCAGCATAATGCCCACGGGGGCCTGCTAGCATAGCAAATGCCACACCCTTCAAAGTCTTGCTTCTTAATGGCACTACTACGCGCTAATGTTCTGGTGCCTCCCAGAACTCCCTTGATAAAGTGTATCAAGCGCTTAGCTAGCTAAAAAAAACAGCCCAGCGTGGTGGTGTTGTTTGGCGTGATGTCCTCTAACTATAAGTTATTGGCAGTACAGAGACTGCGGTACGAACAAAAATATGTGCTGCTCGAGGGGCAAAACGTGGCGTACAATTAGTGTCAATGAAAGTGATAGTGTAGAAAATTAGTCGGAAAGTCAGAATATCATACAGTATATGCTCGACATAGACACCCGGTTAGGGAGAAAAATGATGGATACGTCGTCCAAGGTGGTGACAAATGCATACAGCGCAGGAATGGTAAACAGGTAAAATGGGACTGTTGTTGGACACACTTCCCAGAGCAAGGAAAGCATGAAAGAGAGGACAACATCTTGCGTCATCTATCTTCCTTAAAACCCTGAAGCCGTGACAAAGTGGATGGAGAAATTATGATAAATGATAAGTTGTATTTAGTCAATACCTGCGGTCCTCTTTTTTTCTTTCGCATATAGCTCTGGTTTTAATGCTCATATTGTTTGGTTGAAATGACAACCATTCATTTAAATAAAGCCCACCACCAGCGGCCAGATTGTGATGAAATTGAAATGAGCATCATACATGTTAATATGAATATCTCCATCAAGGGGACAGATTGTCAAGATGCCCCCCCCCCCTTTATTTTTTGGGGCAAATGTTGCATCTTATTTAAGGATAATTATTTGGTAGTTGTTTTAATTGGTTTCAAGCTAACGCTATGCAACGTGGTAGGCTATGTCTTATTATTAGTCTTTTTAAACTAAGCATTTTTTTTTTACAAAAACAAACTCATTCAACACAAAAATGTATACTTATATATACAAGCATTTTATACAGCGACATTTAATTTCAGTAGGTCACACTGCAGTTATTCTTGGCTTATGTTTAGTAAAAAAAAGAATGAAACACATTGTATGCATGTTTAGGTCCACCTGTGTCTTTTGTCTTTAAAGGGGAATTCCCCATTTTCAAGTTTTTTTTTTACAAATGTGAACCACATTTGTATGCTCTCAGAAAAAAGGTCCTAGAAGCAATATCGTTAGCATGGTGAAACACAACGTGATGATGTCATCAAGATGTATTTCACTACGTTAGTGTTTTTTCAGACCTCCATTTCTAAGAAACATAGAATGGGGGAACTTTTTTTTGTCGTGTCCACACAACACGTCTAAGGCATATTAATGGCATAGTAAAATGTTGAAAATGGTTGGAATTCCCCTTTAAGTGGTACAACCACTTCCTTAGCTTCATGCCTGGGGTCCCTGCCTAGGTCCCTGGGTCCGTCTGTGCACGGAATCAAGTAGCATATTCTCACCACAGGTTGTAACTGCTGCAACATTTACTTACTACTTATTTTTCTATTTGTTTGGTAATTGTATTTATCTTCTCAACATTGTCACATTATGCTGCTGTAAAGCAGCATAATCCTTCTGAGGATTAAAGGCATATATTACCTCATCTCATTTCACATGGGAATGACGTGATTCCAATGTGAATCTTGGACGTGGGCCGTGGCTAGGCATGTCACCTATACTGTATGTGACATACTAGATCAGGGGTTTTCAACCTTTTTGACACCAGGGACCACCATTTATTCAGCATTTGAGCCACGGACCACCATTTGATGAAAATGTCATCCCAAAGGCCTAAAACTAAAGAATTCTTTTTGTTTTATCCACAATTCCAGGCTGGATTTTGCAAACAAATACAGTTGTATACTTAAGTGGTGCTAATGCAGATGAATATTTGAACTCTTGAGAGTGTGAAAATGAAACCAAATGGACCCGCAAGGGTCCATTTGGTTTCATTTTTAGACTCTCTGGAGTTACGTCTGGTTAACCAACTTTCCATCATTTAGCCTGGGGACCACCTGGAACTCTCTCAAGGACCACTGGTGGTCCCCGGACCACTGGTTGAAAACCCCTGTACTAGATCCGTGACCTGACTCGAGATTTGGCATGGTTTCAGCCTGGTCCGACCACAACTGGCTTACAATACGGACTTAAGTTTAATATTTGAAAAGGTTTGTATAAATATATGTGAAAACTGAATAGTGGAGATATAACATTAGCCTATACTGGCAGCGTGCACAACACATTCTGACACTGATCAATAGCGGTTTGTAAGATTAGCTCTTAAACAGACAGACACACACACACACGGATCGACCCTCCTCTAGATGGCTAGCCTCCAGCAGAGCCACACAATGTAACGTACCTGACGTACGTAATGCAGACAGGTTTTAAATTAAAAGAGATGCCACTACGCAACAAACAGTGACTACGTTTTAACATGGTTTTATTTCCTCTGGTTTTATTGACAAAGCAGCATTTCACTGGCACCATCTGAAGGGATCTGATCTGAGCTGGTGATGAAGTGAGACGGGTGTCAGTGAGAGCAGCTCCTGGGACTGAGAACACCACTGAAAGACAGGTGACATGAGAGGCTTGTAACCTTCACCAGACATCCACTCAAGACGTAATGATGCTGGTTTATAATGTGCACTGAACGCTGCACTCACACACAACCAACTCGCGGTATTTCAGTTTGCCTAGCATGAAAATTGGCCAACCTTTGCAAGCTATGCCAACTGAGTTAAACAGTGTATTTCATAACTTAAAGGGATTGTGACACAAAAGGTTTTTGTTTTTTGAACTCAATTGTAACACCCCCAAAAACTGAACCTTCCACATTCACTTACTTACTAGATTCTCCATGGTCTGGGTGGTTTTTCCAGCTCAAACGTGCTCTGATTTTTCTGCTGAATGTGATGTTACATTCTGCAGTGCCAATCCCATTAATTGCCAGCAGATGACTGTTTCTACTCTTTTGACTGTTTTCATTGCAGCTCAAAAGCCTTCCAAAGCCCACAGAAAACCCCAGACCACAGAAAATCCACTGAACGTTCAAGGTTCAGATTTTATGGATGTATTTGAAATCTAAAATAAAAATAAAATAAAAATAAATGAAAACCCATGTCACAAAACCTTTAGAAAAGTGTTTAAAACGTTTTCTACAGTAGATGCCATCAGCCGCAGTGCAGTGAGGACATACTCCAGCAACAGGTAGGCAACTGCACAGAGTTGGCTACCTGTTAGGACATTATGGACACCAAGCGCTTTGCTTGTTTTCTGTTTGTTTTCGTTTTTCCCTCTACACAAGGTGAGAGACTCTGCGCGTAAGGGGACGAGGACAGTAAGGACTAAGGAGACCAAAAGGACATGCGAGGGGATGATGCTGTCCAAAAAAAAGTGTTTGCCGAGTCGATATTGAACACCGTTGTTGAGGTTACTATTTATCTCATGCCAGCCAAGTTGGCACGCACATCTGGCGTTGGGTACTTAGTGCAATTATTTATGATTTCCTCCAAGATTTAAAAGCTCTTCGCCCGGCCTTGTAATGCAGTAACTGATTGCACTGCTAATGTAATTAAGGGGAGATTATGATGTCCACGTGGCACACCAGATGGTGGCATTCACAGCGATGGGGGAAGGCACAACTGGCACACCACTGCACAAGGGCAGTGAGGCGCAGTCAGTCGGAGCAGTCCAGACTCCCCACCAGACGGGGGAGAGAGAGAGAGAGAGTGTGTGTGTGTGTGTGTGTGTGTGTGCGTGTGTGCGTGTGCGCGTGTGCGCGTGTGCGAGAACGAGAGAGATGGTGTGGGCAAGCATGTGTGTGTATAGATATGTAGCGGTGTGTGTGTATGGGTGTGCGCATGTGTGTGTGTGTGTGAAATAGATGGAGGGGGTGAGAGAGTGTGTGTGTGTGTGTGTGTTTGCTTTCGATGTTGCAGTGTATTACAGAAGGTGAGAAAGTATCATATTGTACTACAGATCATGAGTGAGAGTATATACAACGCATCACAGAAGAGATGGCTTGTGCCAAGGCAACGTTGCATCTCCCAGTAATAGAGGCAAAGCAAATATTTGGGGGCAAAAAGCATATCCTTTGCTAATCCCAGTTATGCTGTAGCAACAACTGTGAGCAACATCAAAATGAACGGTACAGTTCAGCTGACAGGAAAGAGAGCTACTGCACAGCAGTGTAGGACATTAACATTTTCAAATTCTGTACTTCAGCGCTCAAGAAAATGGATGGCAAAAAGGGAAATCTTTAATCACATTTGGAAAAGCCACAGTGTTTTTTTTTAAGGACTTGTCAGCCAAGGCAACAATGAGACTTGCCCAAAACTGACCTTTAATTACCAAACAGCATGGATATTATAAAAAACCTTGCAAGGCAGTAGTATCCTACGGGGGGTACTAAGGGTAGGCTTCTTAAACCATGTTATTATAAGCCATTCAGGAGACACAGGGGTTCTTTATGTGCAGACAGAAATGTTCTGGGGGGTGGGGGGAGTCATATTTGAAACGCGACCTGCAGATTTTTCTACACAGCCAGTAATGGGTTCACGCGGGTGATGGGGACATTGGGGCGCAGTAGATTTCCCAAGTTGAGATAGGGATATTATTACTCTCGGGGTGGCAACGCAGGAAAAAAAAATCTCCATCTTCTGGTCCCCAGACTAGTTGTCAGCAAATTACAAAACATAGTGAATGACCTTTACACATGAGAGAGTAACCTTTGCTTGCTTGCATCATAGGGAAAAATGCAACGTGATTCACCGAGGTTTAAATTTTTAAGCACTCTTGTGTGTCAACTACTGATCGTGTTGTTCACAGCAACCTGGTGAATGGAATAAGATGGTGGAGAATATTTTGTACATGCTATACAGTAGTTAAATCGAAATGGCACGAGTGTTGGCTTTAATTGAGCGTCGCTATAAAGCGCGTAACAAAGGAATGTAGCGTTTTTAATGAACCTCGATGCTATGCCAGCTGTAATGCTATGCACACGTTCCTGCGTAAGCCGCCGCCGCTCCCCCACAGAAACCTGCCAAGGCCATCATTCATCTTACCCCACAATCCTCAGCGTGTGATGTGCCGCACATTAAAACACTGTAATAGCTGATGGCTTTCACAGTTAGCATGTGTTGCTGATATCTCCAGACTCGCGCAATGAGTGTTTCATCACCTATTCCATAATTGGACCATTACTTTAACAGGTGCACCTCTTCTCAGCCAGAGCATCTCTCTCTCTCTCTCTGTGTCTCTGTCTGTCTTTCTTCTCTCTCTCTCTCTCTCTCTCTCTCTCTCTCTCTCTCTCTCTCTCTCTCTCTCTCTCTCTCTCTCTGACACCTGAGATAGTATCTTATCAACTTCAGCGCTACTGTGAATTCCAGAAAAGTGTGCATGCTTATTTTAGTGCCTTGTCAACACCTTTACGGCAGTGGGTTTGGGGGCGGTAGCGGGAGAAAAAAAAAAAAAAAAAACATCTACTATGCCAAGACTATAACAAAGAAGCTTGTGTTTGGAAATATCTGCAACTATGTGCATTTCTCTTCCAAGACCCGTTGTCATTGAAGATAAAGATGCTGTGTACAAGGGGGGTTGGACTGGTATGATTGTCTGGCTGTATCTTAGCTCTCTTTATAGTTGGTGTTCTGCCAACCGTGCACAATAATGTTCAGTCTCAATGACTACCTCCATCACTCTCATTGACACGCAAAAACTATGTACAGCGATTCTCTACTACTGTGAGTTATGGGCACTGGCTTACTGTCGCTTTATTACTAATAATGATGAGCATATGAGTGCTCTCATTGTTTGTTGTTTTGTATTAATTAAACTAGTAGAACACAGGAAGGTGATTTCATTCTAATAATGCTAGGTGATTTGAGAACTTTGCTTAGTGCCCGTCTGGAATCCAAAATGCAAGGTAGTCGCAACCGGCATGAGCAGTTGATGAAAAGAAGGGGAAAAAAAAGAAGAATAAAAGCGAAGTAAAATAAATATTCCAAAAAGTAGCATAAAATTTTCACTAAAAAAAGTACACTTAATGTCAATTTCTTACTGAGCCCTGTTGCCATGTCAATCTTGGCAACCTAGGCTACAACGGATAACAGACATCTCCCCACTTTTCCAAGAAGCTGCAGCAAAAAGAGGAGAGAAAATTAATTATTTGTAATTAAGTATATTATATTAAAGATAATCAGTGTAGTATGTCAAACCCAGTTCATTTCAAAATTGAGGAGGAGTAAAAGGTAATAATTGACATAGTTACTCTCTTTATATACCATTCCTACTCCAAACAATAAACAACGTCCACTTGATAACTCAATTGAATGCAACTAAAATAAATGTTGAAGGCATTTTATAAGTAAAACAAAAATGCAGTAAATTGCGCATCCGGAAAGTGTTGACTTCAACACCGATAACAGGAAGTGGAGTTTTTACTCCACTAGAGGGGGAGGGGCTTCCACCCAGTACTCAGCCAAGAAACGCATACACACTATTATTTTCTGTTGCACTGACACTATCACTTTGACTTTACTGCCATATGACCTACACTGACATGTATTAAAAGTTCCTCAGAACTGTACTTAATGGACTTAATTGCTTTCCACCACTTCACCTTATGCGGTATTTTTTCTTTCCTTGACAGACAGTCCAGGAGCTGAATCATGCAACCTTATACCACAAACACTCCGCTGCCTCATTGACCAATTATAAAGTGGTCTAAATCTCTTGTACCTCTGAGACACAGGCAGCATATGAACAGATTTAATGAGAGAGGTTAGAGCACAGGTCTGTAGCCTGGAGATACACTGCAAGGACTTGCAGCATGACTTTCTCAAAGGACACATTGACAGGGATGGACACCCTAGGAGATATGACCTCCGTTCCTGACCCACGTATGGGTCATTCTAACTAACCTACCCATTATGGCATCAGTTCATGCATATTTTCCGTAAAAAGAAATAAAAGTGTCAGCCAGGCTTAACATTTATCGTATGCTATTAGCAACAACAACAAGGAAAAGACTATTGGAAAGTTGACACATCAAAACAACAGATGATGATGTGACAAACCTGTTTGTGCAGGGCAACAATGAAGACACCTGGCCCAAGGATGAGAGCGCTGCTCACGAAATAGAGCTATAAGACTACGATTTGAATAATTTAGGGTAATAGTTGCAAATTAAATCGTTCATTTGATGGCTATTGTGAGTGCAGGGCCTGCATAAATAAACTTGGCAAAGGGGGTAGCATCTGTTGCCTCATGACATGTTTGCTGTGCAGGTTTTCTTTTGCTGGATCTGGGCATTCTGGGAGATGTTCTGCCTAATGCTATTTAGCCTAACACATTGCTGCTTATCATACTTTTATCTGATTATCATGTGATTGTTGCAGTCAGTCAATGTCACAAAATGGCATCTCTTTGTTGTACAACGGTTTAGGAACAACCTTCATTTTGTTATGAGAAAACATTGTAATTCCATGCCGGCTCTGCATGGGCATAGAGTTGTCTGGGTGATGGTGGCTCAGGACTCAGTTCATGCAAGGTGATTTTGATTGATTGATTGATTGAATTATTTATTAACCTTTTGGAGAATTACGAGCACAACTAAATACAAATCTGTTAACTGTGGATGACGCCATAAAGCGATAGTGGCCACCAGGTTCATTTCATCAAGACATTTAGCAATGTACAAATATTCACTTCTGCATAGGCAAAAACAGTAAATCACAGTAGAGGTAAAAGGGAAAATATACAACTAGATCTGCACTTGACAGAGTGCCAACTTGCACATTGCACACAAGTAGGCGATCAGAGCGAGCGACCAGACATACTTCTAGAGATCTCTTAAAGAGATACTCATAGAGATCTATTGGCTATTGGGTGCATTCAGAACTTTTGGTTAATTTCCATTCAACATGCAGCATCCTATGATGAATTGAAAATGTACAGCACTGTACCTACAGTGCTGTATTCATTGCTGCATGAACAGCGTTGAGTGCTCTATTTCTGACCCCTCGGTGTCGCAACTCTTCTACTAGATGGCTGTGCTCTCACCGGTTGTGATTTTAGTTAATAATTCCCCCCCAAAACACCTTGCACAACACCCGGAAGCACAGACCTGCATCGCTGAGTAGCCTATACTGTACAAACTGAAAGGTTGACACAGTCACAGCAGAAAGCAAGGCAAATAGCCTAAGCCTACAACAATAATACTTAGACACATAATTACAGGATTATTCTCCCTGGATTTAAAATCTGTGATATTTTCCCCTTAAGGTAGGTAAACTGAATCTTCCGATCTGTTAACTTCTGATCAAGATCCTCATTACCATGTGGTCGTGCACACATAGACGCCAAAGGGGGCTTCAGCCCCTGCCCTTTTACCTATTTTGTCAGGAAAGTTTCCAAGACCACTAAATGTAGCGTTTACTACATGGTGGAAGAAATGCAAATGCCACTGCTTTCCATGCCAGCATTTAGGAGAAGAATTGCCCTCTTACAGTCTTGAGTACTGAACTTGAACACAGCATTTCGCATTGAACAAATGTTTTTATAAAACCGTGTACACCAGTACCAGTATACTGCTTCTGCTCTCCAGCTAGCTAAAAGAGTGCTTGTTTGCACGCCCGAAAATAGCAGATCTACAAGCTTTCTCAATGCACCACGTTGCAATGCCTTGTTGTAGATCTGCTATTTTCGCTTTTTTCCCTTGGGATTACAGGATTTCATTCCCTGTGCCTCTAACACTCTGCATGTAAAGCACTGCTTCCCAAAGCAAATGGAACATTATAGAGCTCTTATTACAAATCCGACCAAATTGACCTGGTTCTGTTTGTACACTTTCAGGGTTTAATTAACAGCTTACAATAGATGCTAGATCCTTAATATCTTCTCTTATGGGGGTCTCTGGCAGTGGGGTGTATCTCAAATGGTGGTCTGTGGGCTATTTTAGTGTCAATTTGGGGGTCCTTGACATGAACATGTTTTGGGAACCACTTATTGACATGAGAAAACATATGTATATAATAATATAATCAAGAAAAAAGGTTGTACATTTCTTAAATTCAGTGTTGACTGTAATCTCAAAATGGCAAAGGATGGCTATAGCTGAGGGTCCTACAGTGGAGGGGCGGCTGCCAGCACAACGGATGGGGAACAAATTAATGTTAGAAAGGAATCATTCATTCTATTAGCCAATTTGCTATCCTGTTTCATTTGAATAAGTACAGCTATCTAACATTTGTTAAAGAGACGGCTGTTTCTGGAGTAAATCCTCTAATTTGATCAGCTTAATTGTAATAGATTTTGTAAACATCAAGATTGAAAGCACTAACTTTGTCAGTTAGTACAAGAATGCTTTAAACATAATCTAATAAAACTGTAAAGGAACCTTTGCAAAGCCACTTACCCCTTAAAAGGCTTGCATAACCATTAGGGTAAAATTCCCTAAGACAGGAATAGATAGCAATTGATTGGGACTTCCCTGAAAATATGTGATCGCTCCTCCTAATTTGTGATTTGGCGAACTCATTGGGTGGTCTCCAAATGCCTTTTTGTCATTGGTCTCACTTGTCATTCGATCCTGGATTAGGGGACCGCTTTTTCTTCTTGCTAATACGCCAGCAAAAGTCAATAATGTGTTTCGAAGTCATTTTAGTCGAGGGAGCCTGAGAAAACCATCTCAGGCCCCCCTGTTTTGTCCTGAAATGTGTAATCCAGGAGGCTATTTTTCTAAAATATGTGGATATTGTCACATATTATAAAGAGAGCCTAGAATATAGATAAGAATAATCTTCCCTCATTATTGTAGATTTGGTTCGATTTAAGTAGAAATGGTACTATGCGATGCATCACTATACAAACAAACACAGTGACAGACAGACAGACAAATAGATCTTTATTGTAATACAGTATGTACTGTACATAACAAAATTAAAAGCGCCAACCAGTCGGTGCAACATTTCAGCAAGCTATGTATTTAACATATCAAATTATCTTTTGAATGTGATATCGCAGACTGGATGCTGAGGGACTTGTGCTTTGTTTACAGAGATCCGATATGTCTGAAGTAGCAGATCAATGTAAAGCCCTGGAGCAGCTGCCCACAGATCCCATCAGTGCAGTTGGAGTGGCTGCTTCGCAGAACAAGGTCCCCGATGGTTACCACGTTGTGAGTCATCGCTTTTTAATTCGAGACAGTTTCTCAAATGTATTATAGTTTGGACTTTTGTGATATTAGTAGCCTTCTCTTTGAAAGCGTTAATTCCAGGACTGGCGAGATCCAGTAGCAACCAACAACCTGGACAATAGTTGCTAGTTGCAACCTGGTTGAAGAACCTGGTCGCGGCCAGTAAGAAACTGGTCGTGACCAGGTTGCAACCTGGTCGTCGGTTGCTATTGGATCACGCTGTCTCTTGTTAATTCTCCTTTGAGGAAACTATCCTGTTTTTTTCCCACAGCATGCAATTATACAAAGTGACTCATGGAGGAAATTACTTGTTCTGAGCGTTCTTTATTTAGTTGGTTATTTTTGTTTTGTTTTGTTTGTGCGCTTGGCTTTTATCTTTGGTTTCTGTTGTCATTCATTGGAAAAAAAAAAATAGCATGGCTGTAAACGCCATTGTTATAACATTGTGAAACGGATGTAGCATGCAGCCCATGAGGCTGTGACAGGCTTGAAGCAGCTTGCTGGCGTTTCTGTTGGAGCCGTTGCACATATGACTTATTCATAGAGTTTACTTGGATGATTAGGGGGGGAATGCTTGGCCCAACATTGTCATGTGTTGCCACCAGTCCTCCAGACTCACCAGAGGCTACGGTTTAACAATGTTTGGCGGATACCGAGCCGCGGCGCTGGAACTTTGTGCCCATGTTTGTTTTACACTCTAGAGAAGAGGAGGGTTGCCAGCAGGTTGGTACCCCTTACAACTTCAGCATTAATTTGGTTGTTAGGATGGAAAGTGGGACAGCGGATCTACCGGCTTATGGGACCCGTATGCATACTGTGTTGCGTACGGGATGGAGAGCGGCAGAAGATGTCTGGGATTTTACCAACGCACAAAAACAAGCTCAGGGGCAGAGCTCTCTTCCTTTCTCTCTTCCCCTCTGCTTTAATTTCAGTTATTTTCAGCCGTTCCTTTCTCTTTTTTTTCCCTCCACCAGACTTCCTGCCTCAGCCAACAGCGCCTGATTATTGTCAAGTCTGGTAGATAATTGTGAGTTGGCATTGGAATGGTGCTTCTGGCATGGAAGTGGAGCCTGCTGGCACTGAACCAGTATACGCACACACACGCAGTTGTTGTGACAGAGAGAAGGCCCCTCAGACTTCCTGCTCTGCTGCTTTGGTGCTGCATTACATTTCAGTCCATGTTAAAAAAACAAAACAATGCCTGCTTCGTAGGGTTTCAATTTAGTCGGAGGCTGGTGGTACAGTAATGTATTAGCATTAGATTTATTTAGGATTGGATGTCGGGTGACTTGTAATGCTGATCATCAGCTTCCAAGCTGTAAATAGTACACAACAACACAAAAAAACTCCCTGATTTCCACACAGCATCACAGTCATATTCAAAATAATATAAACACACCACAACTATGTCTTTTTTTAGGGGCACAACCTAAACCTATACAAAGTACAAATCCAAGATTTGTACTTTGTACCTATATGTCTTGTGTATTTGTGCTGTATCTTATGTTGCACCTATTTGTGTTTGTGCTGTGTATGCATTATGTAATGTTGTAGAACCCCCTCTAAAATGAGACTCGGGAGCCATCCTCCAAAAAAAAAGTTCTGTCAAATTAAGAGACTTTGCCAATAACCTCAAAATGTAACTTCTAACCTAAGAACTCACCCTATCCACACCAGGTCAGCATCACAATGCTTGCACTTTAGGATTGAAGTTTATGGAATGCATTGTCGTCTCAAAGCTTTTCCACAATGTCGAAAATGCTCAACAGCAAAAGCCTGTCAAAGTTAAGATAACCCTCAATGTCGATACTGTGCACAGCATATATTAGAGCACACTTTTCTGTGAATAGGCGTTGCAGTAGACATAATGGTAGCTATAATTTTACTTGTGAAATGAATCGATATTTGAGCATTGAACATGTCATACTTGATGCCTGAAGTGTCCGCGCTCCTCCTGCTTGTCGCTGTCTGGTCCGTTGGTGAGTGCCGGTAGTCGCTGTGATCCGCTCAACACTGGAGCCTGTCGCTGGCCGTAGACTTGTCACTGACACACTTGACACCACGTGAAACGAGCAGAAGCAAACCACTTTGTGGATGAGGTGAATGTAATAGCATTTGTAAAGACATGGACAGCTACACAACAACATATTCAGTATAAACAATTCAACCCCTGCATTGTAGGAGCAGGGATAGCTGCAGGTGCTCTAGCCAGCTGCTCTTGCGGTTCAGGTTGATGTAGGCACAGAAGAGAGTAGAAGTAGAGACCGTCATTGCTCATCTCTGGAAGGCAGTACATATGGTATGTAGTTGCTCAGTCCTGATTATGTTAACTTCTACTAGAGTACTAGTGCAGGGGCTTTCAACAGATGATCCGGGGACCACCAGTGTGCGTTGAGAGTAGCTAACTCTCCCTGCACAGGAAAGTCATCGCTATGCCCATGTAAAATAACTTATTACAGCTAGTATTTCTTACGCGGTAGTAGGCTGACTCGTAAAATACTGGCAAAGTTCCCCTTCAAGAAACCCTTTTACCCGCTTTATATAAATCAGCAGGTATTCCCAGGATGACAACATACTTACAGTATAGCTCAGGTGCCTGTTCAACATCTCTTCTCTTCTCAACAACTCTCCTTTGTTGTATGTGTGGAGCCTTTTTCCATAGTGAATTTATACTTTACAGTCTAGGCTCTAGACTATAAAGGTCAAAATAATTCTTATGAATAAAAAGCCAGGCATCAGTAAACCCACAGGATGGGAAAAAAATCCAAGCCCCATACTCCATAGACTCTTTTTTTTCCTTTTTAATCCGGATTTTTTTTTTTTACGATACTTAAGAACACGAGTTGACTAAAGGTCAGTGGTCTTTCAGTCACGGGTTTTAAATGCAACCAAAGAAATGTACCTGTATATACAGTATGTAGTCTGCGTAGTATTGTTACTGGAAATGATGTACCTGCATACAAACATTGAGGGGTGTGTGCCTCGAGATATTAGTGTTTTTGAATTCATGCTCATTAACAGCTAGCGCTTGAAGACGCCATACTTTATTCATGCACTTGATCAAGGAGCTGATTAACTCTTTTGCTCTCCGGTGTAGTGCACTTACATTTCTGAACTTCACTAGGTTGTTTGGCACGAGAGAGAGAGAGAGAGAGAGAGAGAGAGAGCAATAGGCTCAGATCAAACAGCGTCCCGCAGGGATCAGGAGCTTTGCTCCAGCACCAGCCAGCCAGCCTCCCCACATCAAACACTTAAGCACTCTCTCTCTCTCTCTTAGACACACACAAACATACACCACCACCACCACGCATTCAAGCGCTGCGATGGAGCGCTGTGTGCGATTCAAATCCACCTGAGCTTTTAACGCATTACCCCCTTGAACTCATTAACACATTAAGACTATTTGAAGAAAGATAGTACTACCTTGAGATCTGAGATCTCCGTAATTGGCTTGGAAGTTCAATGGACCGATTTACAAACCATATACTTGTACAGCTCCCAGATCCGCTTGTTTGTATTGGAGAACATTCAGCTTATTCAAATGAAATGTTGGGGTGATGTGGAATTTGCTTTGGAGTTGTTTTGAGTGAGGAGTATGCTATTCCCAGTTGGTGGACTTCATTTAAGATATTTTTTTTCTATTTTGTATTATTATATATGTTAGATTCTGGTATCTGTATTTGATATCGGTATCAGCTAGCACAGGAACTGTAGTATCGGGATCAGATGGGAAATTTAAAAAGTGGATTCGTGACATACTTACTCAGAAGTGGTAGTGATAGGGTTTAGTTGAAGGCACCTGACATACCAAGGATGCTTGTTTTCATTCAGACATTCAAATAACATCTGAAAATACAGTAGTTGTGAGATATTGTACCATTTTATGAACGGCAACACAACAGTGAGGTCGTTCAGATAGGTGCTAAGCTTCTAAGTGTAATGTGAAATGTAGTTCAATAATCATAGCAGCCATAGTGTTCTCGCAAGAGAGACGAGATCCAAAGTATCATGGTTGTTTGTTCCTCTTTGGAACCAGGGGTTTGTTGTGGCTCTAATAATGAATTTTATTTTTAATATATATTTCTCCAGCTGGCCTCACTCTCCCCAGAGATCCACGATTTCACGCCTTTATCTTTTTTGTGTTTGTTTGTTTCAGTCCAGCGTCACAGTGGTTTATATTAACTCAGTGGTGTTGGTCTCTGGAGATCCTTCATAGGAATATTCAAGCCCCCCCCCCCCCCCCAGCGGTAACAAACAAAAAAAGAGACATGTTTCAACTGCAGTCCCTCAGATCACTAGGAGCCTTTACGATCTTTGTAACTGGCAGGTGGATCTATCGGTCGGCTTTGCTTCAAAGATCGATTTCAAGTCACAGCTGTGATATCTCTCTTTGTCAGACGTGTGCTACTCTTCTTCTCCTTCTTCTGATGATGACTATGATGATGATGTGACGGCGAGGGCCGCTGGTGGTCCGTCTGGCGACGGAACCAGCCAGCCAGGCGGCAGCGCTGTGCGCACTTAAAAGCGGTGACGGAGGTAGGGCGAAGCCACGCAACATTTTTAGATTCGCTCTTTTCCGTCTCTTCCCCCTCCAGTGGCTCAGCAGAACGCAGACTGCGTGTTTGGCATTCGGGCGGCGTGCCGCGGAGCCTGGCCGCCGCTGCAGGCTGCCTGCCGTGGCAGGATGATGCCTGAGGTGCCTCCCTGGGAGGAACGGCGCCCTCCTTGCTCCTTCGACTTGACTTTGGGGTTTCACCAAGCTCGTCTTTCTTTTTTTTTTTGTTGTTTACGCTGACAGGATGCGCTGGCTACTGACCTGGAAAAAGTGGTCAAGACGGGTTGTCTTGTAAGGGAAAGAGAGAGAGAGAGGCTGGTGATGTATAGGCTCCTTCTGGGACTGGCTCCACTCCCCCCCCCCCCCCCCTCTCTCTCTCTGTGTTGCCAACTGGCAAAATCCAAAATGCACTAGAATGCGCTAGAACAGTGGTTTTCAACCATTTTCATACCAGGGACCACTATTTATTCTGCATTTTAGCCATGGAAGACCACCATTTGATGTTGAGTTTAGTCTCTCGGACTAATTTAGGAGAAATAACTGGCAAAACGTTGGTCAGAATAGCAATTCTTCTACATTTTCTAAATGTGTAGATTCTTGAAAATGAGGCAATTCAGATGTTTAAATATAATTTAACTCTTGAGAGTGTGGAATTTACGAGCATGCCTTCTACGATCTCAAGAGTTACAGATCTATTTCTCCATTTGGTTACCAATGGTCCTTTCTAGGAAGGAAGGAGGACTGTCAACCAATTTTGCCCCAACTCACCAGCAAAAAAAAGCACTAGATTTTCCGCCAGGAGTTTTTCACTAATTTTGGCACTAGCGGGGTCTGGAAAAAAGCTAAATATAGCGACAAATGAGCAAGTTGGCAACACTGCCCCTCCCTCTCTCTCTCATCATAATGCTCTCTCTCTCTCTAACACGCACACTCACTCTTCTCTCCATCCCATGTTGGTGGTGGTTTTGCATGAATCTCTCCGTGCCGTGCCCCCACCCCATCACCACCACCACCACCACCACCCAGCCCACTGGGGTCATTCATCATTATTGTCAGGGGGGGTAATGTGTGTGGGTGGGTGCAGAGATCTATGACTTCTTCGTTCCAATGAACCTCATTAGATTGACTCCTCTTTGTAAAGGATCCTTTCAGAAAACAAGGCTGGCAGTTATTTAGGGTGATTCTCGCATGATAGTCAATGGAACATGACGTTTTAAAGCCCAGCGTGTTTGCCTGGAGCCACGGAGGAGGAGGAGGAGGAGAGGCTCTCTGCTAGTATGGTGTACGTTGTGCTTTTTGCTTTATCATTCTAACCCTGATACTGACATTTACATAGAGATGCTCTATAAAACCTTGAGCTTGAATCATGGTGGCCTCACGTTGTTAAACACATGGACCCTGGTGTCTAGAATCGAAACTAGACAATCTATAAACCCACAGCTCACCGTATTGTGACATGCCGTAGGCTTGTAGATTGGCTATTTTTGACAAAGATTTGTGGTCCAGGGGGGTTGAATTGAAGTCCAAATTCTGTCTGTATTTTTTGTGTTTCCCTGGCTAATAAGACATATATGCCCATATCAACTCAACTGATGCTGTCGCAGGCTGATGATGTCATTATGTCTCACGTAGTCCATCCCTATAGAATTTATGAAATGCACATGACAATAAAAAGTATTTAAATACTGCGATGCTCATATTGTGATACATTCCATATGGCTAGGTAAACCGTTCTGGACATAACGACATCATCAGCCTGCGACAGAAGCTGCTCCTCAGTTAAAGCTTGTTTTTTCATGAAAGAAATACAATATTTAAGGTGTTTTTTGTTTGTTTATTTTAGTTATATATGGCATATATAATGTTTTAAGCCATTTTTCTCTAACCAGGGATGCTTTTAAGAATGATGTACGGTTGTAGATTTATTCAAATTGTATAAAGAATTAGTCTAATATATAAGCCTAGTCCTATATTATTAGTTGAATTGTCTCGTTGGATAACATGTGCTCTTAAATGTCCTTGGTCTACTGTGAAACTCCACAGAGAGAGAAACAAGAACCTCAACATACATACACACACACACGCAGACTTTACATATTATTCTGCACTTCAACAAAAATAAAAATAATGTGCATTCCCGGAGAAACACAATCAAGTTTTGGTTCTTCCTTATTAGAGCAGATCTTTGTCAGGGCGTCTTTAATCAGCCCAGGTCCCTGGAGATGGTATTTTTAGACACCTTTTTTTGGAGGCTAAGACTCCTTTACCCACACAGAGCACTAATGAGATGGAGCGCTAGTGCAGGCAAGCGTTAATTAAGGCTAGTATGCAAGGGAAGAGGCGAAAAGCAACACGCTCATGGCATACATACATTAACTTTATCCCACCTCCTGCATGTCTCTCTCTCTCTCTCTCTCTCCTTGTGTTTTTCCTCCCTCTCCTCTCTCCTGTTTTCACGTAGGTTGCACAAACAACAGATGGCTCTGATGCCGACCTGTGGAAGGACGGCTTATTCAAATCCAAGGTCACCCGCTACCTCTGTTTCACAAGGAAGCATGTAAGTGGAAATGTAAACTAACTTTTCCTGTTCCCCGTGTATCTTCCACCAGGCACTCCATCCATAACAGCCCCAACCACACCCCCACCCCCCGCCCCCCCTGCACAACGACTCGCACGCTCGGCTAGGTTTTACCGTCTTCGCCATTTTCTGCACGCTACACAAACCTGCGTGTTAAAGCTGTATTCCGTAAGTTTTCAGTTCCTCTGCCAACGGAGAGGGTTAAAGAAGAATTCCATCCGAGAAGGCTTTCTTACCTTTATTTGCAGTTGGTTTATTTCCCCAAAAAAGTGGTCCAATTGTTATTTTGTGAAAGAAACTCCTTATTGGCTGTTTCCCCTACCCCACAATGATCTTGGAATGTGACTATGGGATGTTGTTCAAATTCACCACTTTCCTTTCGCTCCAAAATGTTTATTTTTTCAGCATTGTACTCTCTCTCTCCACCATGTCAATAGTGTGTTAACACTCACTTTCACTTTTGGTTCAGCTGTGATTCAGACATCTCAAGAGGCACACGGTTTATGGACCAACCACTGCTCCACCAAAAGTGAAAGTTTGAGTCTCAACACTATTGACAGTTTTTTTTTCAGGACCACTTCATCTAAAAGAAGCTTTCTTACCTTTGTAGTTGATTACGAATGTAAGAAAGCCTTCTTTAAAAATTATATTCAGTGACTTCACTGATGTCATACTGATTTCACCTTTGTTCTTTTTTTTGAATAGTCCTCTCTTAGTTCCTCCCTGTCAACAGTGAGCCCCTGGGGTAAAATAAATACATAAAAATAGTTTTGACTTTGGGAGGAAAAGGCTTCATCCGATCAGGATGGGAGGGGCCTTCTTCCTCCAATCAGGATCAAGTGGGGGTGGGCCTAGGTGCACGTGCTGTTGGCCCATTGCAACCCCCTCCCCACTGCAGAGTGTGTTCATGTGCACATCTTGTTACCGGAGGGGGGGCGGAGGGTTGGTTTTCTCAAATCTACCGCTAAGACAGGGGGCAAGCACACTCAGTATGTAGAGAGGGGATGCCACCTCCAGGACCCCCTCTAAAATGAGATGCTGCATCTCAAGGGGTTTATCCTTCAATAAACAGTCAAACAGTCAGTGTGCTAGTTATAATGAACTGTATCAGCATCAGAACCATATCAGTATCAGCCATTATTTGTCATTATCGGGTGATGTTGGTATTGGCAAATATGCCAGTCTAATCACAGGTCCGACACAAGGGTAAATGGGTTGATACTATGGCAGGTAAATACAATGTTGGTGCATGTGGAATTTGCTTTGGAGTTGCCCAAGAGCACATTGAGTGAGGATTCTGCTGTTCCCGGTTGGTGGACATCATATAAGATATTGTTTTTCTTTTTTTTTATATTATTTTCTGGTATCGGTATTTTGTATATGTATCGGCTAGTACAGAAAGTGTGGTATTGGGATCGGATCGTAAATGAAAAAGGTGTATCTACTCTACTACATCTCTAGTTATAATAACACTATTTACACTACAGGTAGGTTTTTATTTCTGGAATGCAGCTTTAATTTAACTCAAAATATTCAGTATATTTAGTCTTTTGAAATAAGTGTCAGTGTCACTATTAATTTTGTATCACGGTATACATTTGCATGCATATCGTTGATGAATAGCTCGGTGGGATCCCAGGACTGTGTTTTTCATGTTTCCGGGTCCTCCGGAGAGTATTATTTATGGTTATTCATGAAATGACAAAGGAGGTCTACCTTAACTATTCCAATTTATTCAATTAGCCACGTCCCCATGAGAGCGCGGGTACCAACCAGGGATATAGCCTCTATGCATTCCAGAATGCATAAAGTCTGAATATGAAAATCCTCTTTCACAAAGAATGAAACATCAAAAGGCCTTTTCAATAGGGCGGAGAATAGAGGATCTATATTTTGAAACGCTGTGACGAGTCCTCTGTGTATTGAAAGCTCTGTGTGCAGCGTGTAGTGTTCCCCAGTGTGCACTATTGAAATCTGCACTTTAGAAATGCCCAGTAGATTTTCTCTTGCAAACGTACAGTACATACAGTAGTCCTTCCCAGAGGAAAAATTTGCTTCTCAGTTTAAGCTCAAAAGCGTCTCTTAAGCAACCACGTTTATTTACCATTTTAAGATCACCTAAAGATCACCTGCTCACCCGAAATTTTGCTATGTATACCAAGATTTCAGAATTGTCTCATTTATCTCTCAAATACAGCTGTAACGGCCAATGAAGAGGCTTCAGCTTTGCCTTGTGTATCTCTCAAATACATCTGTAACAGCCAATGGAGAGACTTCAGCTTTGCCACATTATGGATCCTAGTATTCATCTTAGGAGCCATAAAGAGGCATGCCATGGTACATTTCAAATGTATATTCAAGTGATTAGAAATTGATATTTGAAAATATGTCCCTCAATGACTTACATTACATGTTCAAACCTCTCTCAAAGTCACTCTTTTTCAACAGGTGGTCCGGGGACCACCAGTGGTCCCTGAGAGGATTCCAGGTGGTCCCCAGGCTAAATGATGGAAAGTTGGTTAACGGGATGTAACTCTTTGTGAGTGTAAACATGACACATATTTATATTCTTAAGGTAAAATATTCATCATCTGAATTAGCCCAAGTCTACACAATTAGAGAATGTAGAAGATTAATGGTCATTTATTACAGTATCTTGAGTGTTTTGTTCCCAAATGCCCAAATTCCCTTTTTTTTTTTTTTTTTTTTTTTTAATTTTCTTGTCTACATTTGGCATTACATCATGGCAAGGTAACTACACAAAAAAAAACTAAAAATGTGGTCTTACCCTTTAATTACGGGTCCAGTATTACAGTATCGTACTGTGCTGTTACTCTCTACCTCACAGTACACACAGTAGGCAGTGTACAAACCAGTCATACTGTATGTAACAAGCACTGTCTATCTCATGCTAATTTACATAAATCATAAATCATCATGATTGCCCAACCAGCCTCTTTAACCTTTGCTCATGCAGACAACTATTTACTAAGTCTTATTACTTTAAGGGATATTTTACATCTGGTCTACTCAGGCTTATATGAACTCCCTGACAGTTTTTAAGTGGCTTGCATAAGTATTTAGATATTTGATATTAAGTTTAGCCGCCCCCTTCCTATACAAACGCACTATAACTTTAAACTCCATGTTAACCATGATAGATTCATCAAAAACATACAGCTTTTTTCTGGTGACTGATCATTTATTAAGATATATATATATATATATATATATATATATATATATATATATATATATTATATATATATATATATATATATATATATATATATATATATATATATATATATATATAATATATATATATATATATATATATATATATATAAAACTGAAACTAAAGTTAGCAAAAAAAAAAAAGAAGAAAAAAAAAGATAACAATATTTGAATTAATGAAATCTCTTACTATAACTTTAAAAACTGTCTGGGGTTTTCACATACGCCTGAGTAGATGATTTTGAAAGCGAAATATCCCTTAAACATATGCTATTTGAGTCGTAATGATATACTATGAGGAATAGTGGTTTGAAGTGTTTTTATCTGACCTCCTCAGCTCTAGGTCCTTTCATGATGATGAACATGCAGTTTTGTGCCGGCTGCTCCTTGACTGAGCTCAATCTGGTTCTCAGTTTAGTATAAAGCATACAAATAGCCTTCCCTTGGTTCCTGGAGATTATCTTAAAATGTGGTGCCTGCATTGTTTTAAAGGCTTTGACACAAATGAAACATGGCAGAGCCATCAACAAAGGCTATTCTGTCTGCCAGTCAATGTGGCCCCCACTGTAATTGTCAATGACAAAAACAGATTCTGCTAAATTAGCCCCTGAATTATGTGTGTGTGTGTGTGTGTGTGTGTGTGGGGGGGGGGGGGGGGGGTAAATAGTTTGTGATTTATCATACTCTAGGTTGGAGGTAGATGGCCTTTTTGTCTCCTCAGCAGAAATAAAGGAGGAAAAAAGAAAACATAAAAAAAGATTCCATGCATAGTAATAACATTCATCCACATTCTCTTCCCCCCTAAAGTCAGAATAAAAACTATGAATAAAAAATGTCTCTAATGGTAATGACTGCTGGGCAGCAGCAGCAGCGGTGGAAATCCGGGGATTTTTCGGACGCATCGAGTCACGGCTCGTTCATCCGCCCCCCCTGCTGCCGCCGCTGTGTATTATTGCAATTTATTATCGCGGAAAAACGTAATGGCTGGAGGTTGGTGGAGACTGAGAAGAGTCATGCTTGGAAATGTCAACTACACACTAGGCTGATTGTTTTTAACCAGTCCTTGTTCTGATGATCATCAAGCTGCCTTGGCCCTGTCTCACATCACCCCACCGCTCCAATCTCTGAGGGTTGAGAATGATTACAAGTTCACACATGGATTCTCATTAAAAAAGAAAAAAAGCTATTAGCTTGTAATTACTTCCGCTAGCGTGTCAACCCTTCTCTTTTCCTGACTTCCTGAGCTTTTAGTAAATCACCGAGTCAATTATCTTTCACATTCTCTTTTTCCAAGACCCACTCAAAAAATGGGTTGCAGAATTTATTTTGTCTTACTCTGTGTCCATTACGAGTTGAATTACTATCCTAGTTGGGTGGTGTGACCTGTATGAAACAAAGCGCTGCTTGTCAGGACATGGAGTGAAAAACCTGCTCCATTGCGGTCATTAGTCAGGGCATTTTATCTGATATTTTGGCCAATCTGGCAACTTACCAATGTGTTTCTCATGGTGTCCAATAACCTGTACTACAACAGTGCTTTTCAACCTTTTTGACACCAGGGCCCACTATTTATTCATCATTTGAGGCCATTTTAGCCCCTACAGACCCCAAAACTAAAGATTTCTTGTGCTTTTGTGCTTTTTTTCTGGTGGTCCCCGCACCACTGCTTGAAAACCCCTGTACTACGAGATTGAAATTCAACTCCTGTGGGAAATCTCAAAACAGGTTATTGTCGGGGTACTAGTCACAACATATATAAGGCGAAACATGCAAACATGAAATTCATGCTTTATGTAGCATGGATATGTCTAACTAGATGGTTTTCATGATGCTGAATCCATTCCAAGCATTAGGTTTGCCCAAAATGTGCTGACTAAACATTTACTGTATGATTCAAACTATGGCTGTTTTTAGACCAAAGGAATGTTGTCTGAGCAAAACTAATGCTTGAAATGGATTCAGCATCACGAAACCCCCCTAGTTAGACATCCAGTATCATATGCTGCATAAAGCATGATGACGTTTAGCATGTTTTGCCTTCTATATATGTTGTGACTAGTATCTCAACTTTGGCCTGTTTTTATGAGGTTTCCCACTGGAGTTGAATTTCAATACATGGGTATCTGTTATTAGAAACCATTAGAAACACATTGGTGAAGACATTTCTTGATAACAATTTAGTTCCCAAATTTTCTTGATCAAATGAAGAACAAGTAAAAAGACAAAGAATGCAGAGATGGATGGTTTCTGCCCAACAGCAATCGATATATTCTGCTCAGTGTTTTTATATGCCTCTTTTCGCCCATGCAGGACAGTAGCGCTGTGGTGGTAGAACTGAAGCTGATTGACATGAAAGACGCATTGCCGGAGGGCTTCACACCTATACAAGAAACGCTGGACACCAGTAAGTAAACATTCAGGTACAAAACCACACTGCATTGTATACTCACCACCTGCCCCTCTTCCCTTGTTGTTGCTTTGACTCTCAAACCCCTTATGCATGCCAGCCAGGAGGTCCTCTGGGGCAGCTTTGCTTGAGATAGTGAATGTTTTATGGGTGCAGGTTAGCTTAATTTATGGTAGTCTGTGGGAATAAAATAAACATTTTGCCCTGGAGGTACACGGAGGAGAAGGAGGAATCATGAGTCATTGTTTATCTCAGCTGGAGCTTGTGCTTTTCTTTATGAGCGGCTTATTTATTTATGTATTTATTTGGGGAGAGGACGAGTGGATGGGGGTTATCTAATATTAATGAAATGCATTCCCCAATGCTTTAGTGCTTTTTGAGTGCTATGTATTTCCCCTTCCCCTCACTATCCATGCTCTCGGAAATGTAATAATATTTTGGTGTGGTGGAGTGAGGACAGCTTGTTTATTATTTTTATTATCATTGCATTTACACTGCACTTTCCACTGTGCTGCTAGGGAAAAGAATGAGCGAGGCGCAGATGCAATATTGGAAAGCATGGCTGTTTTTTTCCCCCTGTTCTTTTTTTCCCCTTTCTTTACCAGAATGAAGGAAAGAGATTATGTTTTGTTTGGGCTATGGTGTAATTTAATGTTTTATTACTGTTATGTGAATCCATGTTTAATGTATACATCTGACATTATGGATGAGATGCTACGCGGAATATCCAGTTTAAATCCCTGTTGTGCACTATAGCTGATGGAGGGCTTTGCTTGCTTCTATCATTTTATACCCACTAAAATGATGAAAATTATAATAATGCATGCTGGGTATTTGTGAGACTGCATGCTGTCCGGCCATCCCAGTGGAAACGCCATTCCTGTATCTAGAGATTATAGTGAAGAGTAAATGGCAAAAAAGGAAGGAAAAAAGATAGAAGCTTGAGGTACTTGAATGTTTGAATCATAGCATGTGGATCTCAAAGTAGGGTCCGGGGACCCCTGGCGGACGCAAGGAGGTTCCACGTGGTCACCAATGATTCGAGACACAACCAAACTGCTTCAGCGTGCGCCGCAGCAGTCTGATTTGTCCCGTTGTGCAACAGTGGTGCATGCTGGCCCACGTTGTTCAAAGAAGCTTTATTGTAGAGAATGGATTTCCACTCCTGTCCCATCCTTGCGGGAGTGGGTTAAAATAAAATCCAATCCTGTCCCACTCCTGATCTTGTACCTGCTCCCACTCGAAATTATTCCCACTCCTGTCCCGCTCCTGTTTTTCTCAGTTTATTTTTGTCTGTTTTTCTCACTCTTTTGACAAAAGTCAGTGTTGCCTCACTGAAAGATAACTACAACAAAAATGGCGGTTGTCCTTTTGGTTGGCAGCATACCCGGCTGAAAATTATCATTATCATCTATAGCTCCTGCACGCTCCTGTTAACTTTCATTCCTGTCCCAATCCTGGGATCCTGGCAAAATGTCCTTTTCTTTATTGAAAACACTAGTTTCAATCAAAGTGTGTGGTGTTTGCCGCTTTTTATCAAGTCGCAAAAACACTTGTTGTCGCAGAAGCGGATATTCCTTGCAGCTTTTCGCACCTCGCTTGTGTCTGATATCTGTACTTTAAATATAATCTCATAGAAGTAGCCAGACTGCCACGATTGTATAATTACTTTTGGAGCATGCGCCAAAGTTGGTCTGAGAATAGCCTCGTCACCCAGGCTTTCATTTTCATTCGCGTTGCGCGAAAACGGAAAGCCTGGACTAACTTGTTACACACAGTGGCCTTGAGGGGGGAGTCAACCTTCCGGGGTGGGCGTCGCTCTAAATGATGTGACGTAGAACAGCAGTGGGCGGGAGGGGCCGGGGATGACGACACGTTCGTGAGATCAAATCAGATCAGCTCGATCTGCCGTGTGGATCCCACGGCACCCCGCCCACCAAAGGCCAAAATCATTGCGGGTTAGGCCAGTCTAGTCTGAGAATAGTCCAGTGGTTTGTTGTCAGACAGGAAAATAATCCATAGTAGCGATTGCAACAACAAGCCAGTCAGCGCACCTCTTCCTGCAAGGGTATATATTCCCCATTCTAAACAAATATGGACTCCATTTCCCCTAAAGCACCAGTCCTGTTGCAGGTAGTTGCAACTTGGAATTAGTTGTATGTTGCAATGAGTTGCATGGCATGGAATCATCATCACACCAATCATTGGTGAGTGTACAAATGGAAACACTGACCCACACGTATCCATTGGATTCTGTTTACATGTCAAGAGCAATGGGGGAGCTTGGCCTATTCTACATAGTAAACTGTGGGGTCCTGATGCTCTCGCTCTCTGTGTGTTACCTCTGTCATCAGAGGAGCCAGCCATGAGGAAGAGGAGGCTGTGTGCGAAGCTCATTCCTCGGACCGCTGCAACCACTGCTGTCTGTGACATCCTGATCACCGGGAAGTCCAAGAATTCCCCAGTTAACTACACTTGTATAGGGTGAGGTCAATTCATCCACAGTTCATTTAACTGCGAGAAGCGCATGTTTGCCAACACTCTAAACACACAGTCGCCTACCTTAAAGGGGAAGTCCACCAATTTTCAACATTTTAATATTAATATACCTTAGAAATGTTGTGTCGACATGATAAAAAAGTTCCCCCAATTCTGTATTTCCTAAAAATGGAGGTCTGAAAAAATCATCAGCATGGTGAAATACATCTGATGAGATCATCAAGATGTATTTCACCATGTTAATGATTTTTCTTTCAGACCCCTTTTTCCTGAGAGGGTACAAATGGAACCAAATGGACCCGCCAGGGTCCATTTGGTTCTCATTTGTATCCTCTCAGGAAAATTTTGAAAATGGGTGGAATTCCCCTTTAACAACTTAGTCTGGTCGTGTGCAAGCTTTTCGGAAAAGCTTGCACACGTCAATGCATTTAGGCACCTCTGCTGATGTACTCCTGGTTCAATCTGAAACCATCCATTAGAAACCTTTCCAAACTGTCAGTGAATGAAGGTGTTCTATTGGTAACTTATATGTGCATGCTATGGCTGCCTACAGTATGAAGTTTCATGTTCATATTTGGAATAACAAACCAAGCCCTTCTCACAATGAACTCTATAACTGTAATGGTAACTATATAATAACACTGTTGTTTTATTTGTTATAGTTGTGAAAGGGTGAGTGGACCCTGCTTTTCAATTGCTATGCTTAACTTGGGAAAAGTATAAAATATTGAGTGTAAAAGTGAAAATGGAAATTGTCATTGGCCATGTTATTTTAATTTTAGTTAATGGCCCTTTAAGCTTGACATGAGTCATATTATTATCATTAGAACTACAGTATATACAAAGCTATACAGCTATAAACATTATACAGCATTTCTGTTTTTAGCATATGAGCAATCATGATTTGTCTTAATAATGAAGTCCATTCATCTCTTCCTAGTGAAGTTAACAGCATGGGGATATGGTATCGAATGGGAGATGTTCCTCGGACACGGCAAGCATCGCCGACCAGAGCTTCCACTGCAGCTTCCAGCGAACCCCAACCCCGCGTGGCAAGGTACAGTCTGGCCATAACTCTTTACAGGAAATAATACAGTGGAAGATCCTTGAGGTTCGGTGTCAAGCAAGAGCTGCAGTTTCCTCTCTTCTCTGTGCTTCTGCGCGCAAAGCAACGAAGTCCTCGGTAATTGATCTCTCCTGAGCAAACTGCGAGAAAAGGTTGCAAAAGGCTGGCCACGGAGAGGCGAGGTTGGATGTAAGCGAGGCTAGCGATGGGTTCACTGGAGACGACAGGCTAACTAGACAGGATCCTCAGAACGAGAACATGAGTTCAATGAGGGCTAAACTCCCGCTATTTGCGCTGTGTCCCAGGAGGCCCGGGCAGGTCGCTGTCTGCTGACGCTGGTGACAGGAGCGTTGTACTGTGCAGACAAAAGAGGAAGAGCTGTAGCCCCAGAGAGAGGGAGGGAGGGAGACAGCTGTAGAGAGGAAGGGAGGAGAGCTCCAAGAGCCTATCCGCCCGCCATCCATCCATCCCCTCTCCTCTCCTCTCCCTTCCAACCCTCTCAGCTGCTCACCTCTTCCTCTGCCTCGGGGCCCCAGCGAAGAAGCAGAAGAAGGAGCGGGGTCTTTGTACCGCGTCCAGATCAAACAGCTCAATTATTTATTGCGACCAAAGAGCTGGGGATTTCCACCGCAAAATGTAAATAAACAATTGGGACTCCTTCGAAGTGGCAGTGTGGCAGCGAGACAAAACTTGGCTGGGGCACGGGGCCGGCTTCTTTTGCCAGTTTACTAATCCCCCCTCCCCGGAATTATTCTTAATTACTCCAACATTGCTACCGATTTTTCATGATTTTTATTTATCAACCTAATCCCAATTAGAAAATGTGCCCTTCCGGGCACAGGTTTCCACCAAGGCAGGTTGTGGCCTCCTAGTGGCGCTATTGGACAATGTGAAAAGGGTTGCATTCTTTCTATGGCCTTTGATGGCAATTGGATGAGTTGATTTTTTTCCACAAAATGTGTTTTGCAAAAATCCTCCTGTTGGTAGTGCTATAATTTGCCAATGTGAAAGGGTAGGAACTGCTTGGTAGGAAAGTGTGTTAAAGATTTCACATGAACTGCACGCCGGATTCATGCCTTTATGATTTTTGTTCAAAACAAAGCAATCCTGCAAACTTTGAGATCCATTTATAGATGAGTAGGATGAAATATGGGTCTGTCTTCACTTCAGCAAATGACTCTACATTCTGTGTAGGCTCGACACCCAGGCTTTCAATTTCATCCGTGTTGTGCGAAAATGTAAAGCCTGGACTAATTTGTTAGCCATGGTGGCCTAGAAGTGGGATTCAACCTTTCGGGGTGGGCGTCGCTCCAAATGACATGACGTAGCAAAGCAGTGGAGTGGAAGGGAAGGGGCCGGGGATGCCAACAGCTCATCTGCCATCCAATTTGTGTAACAATTTGAGGGATTTTGGGACAGAACCTATGGTTGGGGGAGAGAGAGAGAGAGAGAGAGAGATTATAGCAATTTATTGTTTTATTATTTTCTAGACCCCTGAAAAAAGTACAGTAAAGTTGTTCTTTAAAAGCTTTTTTTTCATGGTTTTAAGAGTGAACGAAAACCGGTGCCACAACAGTGTATTTCTATGGAGAGCAAGTTGTTTTACCACCCAGCCACTCTGAGGTCAGGGGACACGCCCCCCGCTGAAATGCTGAAAGTTTGTTCAAAGGAAAACCATGACTCTTTCTTTTGTTTTTGTGTTTTCGTGAGCTAGATTTGCAAGACTTAGATTTTTTGGGGAGAATCATCCGAATTTTGAGCTCAAAGATGGTCAGTAATCTTTGATGTCTCCCAACGACGGTGGTGTACTCTCTCCCGACTTGCAAAACGTTACCGGTATAATCCTCCTGCTCTTTTGAAGCCTGCTTTCATGTTTGGTGAAGCACCGGGGTTGGAATAAATTGCACCTCCAAGCAACTCGCACGCCCCTCCTGCTGCCTGCTGAGATCACAGGCTCCTGTTTTTGTATTAACATTAAAATTCATGCCACGGTGCGCAAGTCTTCTTTTTTTTAGTGCATTTCCATCCATAATGCACAGACACATAAGGACGGTTTGTGGGCAGTAGCTGGTACTCTTGCCAGTTTAGACAGTGCCAGGTCTTTGGCGATTTATCTTTAGAAACTGGCATGGCATGCACTCTGCGTACTTACACAAACACATCACCATACGTATTTGTGTGTCTTTCAGATTCACAAATAATAGGTTTTGGTGCTTCATGACGGCTGGTCACAGTTACAGATTGATTATAAATACAACACGCAGTAGTAGTAGTCACTGTCCTTGTAGCATCATTTGGCTGTACTCTATTCATGTTCTGAACATGAAAATTCCTTCCCCATCCCTCCTTGGAGCTATCTACAGTATAACAACTTTATGGCCTTTGGAGAATGGCACCTCTTTAAATTTAAGTGCCCTTTACAGTCAGTGCAAAAGATGTTTTAAATACAGTCAATAATGTGTAAATTTTTAATGACCCGTATAATTTTTGAAAGCTGCAGTGATCCCTCTCAAATGTTACGTTGCCTCAGGCAGCGAGAGCTTGTTAGTGTGCGCTAACTTAAGTCAGGTTTTTCAGTTGTGCAAAGCTGTATTAAATACGCCCTAATTATAAAGTGTTCAGTGTGCTATTATGAGAGCTGCTGTACTGTATAGGCCCTCCAGAAAAACGCGATTATGCGATCGCAGAATCCATTGCATAATCAAGCAAAAGGCGCGCATTATGCGACCATCAATTTATTTCTAAAAGGGCGCGCAATTCACGCATAATTACGTATTTTGCCGATTTCCGCGCAAAATATGCGCATTATGTCGGCATCGCGTGATTTCATAATCCTCGCATATTTTCGCATAAAGTTTATAAAGTTACAACCTCACTCATTTCTTCACTTTCACACAGAAGCGCGGTGGTGATGAGCGCCTGCCTCTCTCTCTCTCTCTCTCTCTCTCTCTCTCTCTCTCTCTCTCTGCCTCTCTCTGTCGCTCTCGCAAAGCATTGTGTGTGTGTGTGTGTGTGTGTGTGTGTGTGTGTGTGTGTGTGTGTGTGTGTGTGTGTGTGTGTGTGTGTGTGTGTGTGCGCGCGCGCGCGCAGCGCTGCTGCTTCTTACTTCAACACATCCTGATATCGCATCGGCTCGTTCGCTGTTTTTGCGTCTCTGTACTGTGGAATAGGCCTACATCCATCCATACGCAGTTTATATTACCGTCGGAAAGCTTCCAAGACTCAGCCCAGGTGACGGCAATGATAATCAGTGTAGCCTATTCTTAAAGCATCAAAAAGCTCCGCTGAACGGGCAGTCGTTATAGCCTAAAGTTTACAGCTGGTTCAATGTTCTCATCGTAGCCTATTTCCAGGGGCGGATTGGCCATCTGGAGTACAGGGAGTTTTCCCGGTGGCCTGCGCCACCTAGTGGCCTGGACAAGATCCAAAATGCACTAGTGGCACTTCCAAAATGCACTAGAATGTGCTAGATGCTCGCCTGGAACATACAGATCAAAATGACCATTAATCTTCTACATTCTCTAGTTGTGTAGACTAAGTTGGGCTAATTCACATGATGAATATTTTAACTCTTGTGTAAAAATGAAACCAAATGGACCCGCAAGGGTCCATTTGGTTTCATTTTTACGCTCTCAAAGAGTTAAATCTGGTTAACCAGCTATATATATTGGTCTGTGTGGATGCCCATCTGAAATATATTTTTGTGTGAGCTTGTAGATGGGCCTGAAAATAGCCCATGGCATCTACTGTACAAGCTCACACAAAAATAGGCCTAGGCAAATTCCTAGGCCTATTTGAAAATATCCCTAAGTTTAAATATATTTTTATATTTATAGATTTTTCTAAGGACCCCCTGGAACCCCCTCAAGGACAGCACATTAAGAACCAAATGCCTATAAGCTGTAAGAAATCGCCTTTTTAATCAAAATGCATTTTTGAAAATGTCCCCGCATATTTCGCATTTTCCCGCATAATTTGCATTTTCCCGCATACTTCACATTTGTTCCGCCACTTTTGCAAATTTCCGCATTTTCACCGCATAATTGCACCTAAAAACCCCGCATATTCCATCGCATAATCAAGGTTTTTTGCCCGCAACAATCACGATTTTAGCCCGCATAATCAAGGATATTTCCCCGCGTTTTTCTGGAGGGTCTAACTGTACATTTAGTGTGTGTGTATATATATATATATATATATATATATATATATATATATATATATATATATATATACTAAATGGTAAAATGTTTTACAATTAAGGTCTCATTGTTTTGACTTGTTTTGATGAGAAGAAATGAGAGTCTCAAAGTTGTTTAACTTTTTCACTGCTTTTTACCATTAGAACCTACTTTGCTTTTCTACTGGAATTTGGTCACCTAAACCCAGAGGATTTATCCTGTAATACACATAATAGTTTATGCTAATATGACGTATTGTAAATGATGGGATATCTCGAATGGTTGACTATGACCCAGTACAGCAAATTGATGACCAGTAATTTGTAACTTATTACATAGGCTAATTACAATTTCAGCAATGCGTCCTAGAACAGTGCTCATCTCACCAGACCTTATTCCCTCTCATAAATATGGATGGATCCTACCTTGCATTTTGATCTAGTTTTGACAGTAGATCAACTCATGTCAAAGTCCAGAATCTGCAGATAATTTTCCAAAAAATATGTTGATTTTAACTAGTACTGTAGGTCAAATATGTCCAATATTAAAACAAACATTAAATAATTCTGCATTTAGGTGGAGACCTCTTGTGTGTCCATTTTTTCATACGATCATGAAGTATCATAAGATCAATCATTCCTTAATTTACAAATAGAAATTAGCCAACTTCCTCAACTGAATTGCATATGTTTGGGTTAGTCTCAAATTCTCTTTTTCTGTGTAAAGAGCATCATAATGAAGCCACAACAATAGACTCACTTCCATTGTGACATCAGCCAGCCTCTCTTTGTGCATGAAAACCAGATCCTGTTGTATACTCACAAGCTGTTGGGCAATATTACTTAGGACAGTAATATCTTTACTTTACTACTTATGACCCCTTAGAAAAAGTAATTATTAATTTACTTATTACTAAAATAGAATAATAATAATAAAAAATAAGAATAATATATTACATATTACAATATTACTTTTTACAATATTACTGTACCGCCCTCCCACCCGCAAAGGAATAGAGATGTACAACACAATCAGTTTAGTGACAACTTGCGACAACTGTGATAACTTGTAGTGTATGTCATGTGTACAGATTGCTGTGGTGGATTAGAATCTACAAACTACAGTGCATCTCTGTTATCTGTTGATAGCTTGTAAATCTGTTCTATTTCCACATGCAACAACAAGCTCAAAAGTAATAAGTAATGAGGCATGTTTTGGCAGAGTAACATATTACTTATTAGACATAAGTAATATGCTCTACCTCCTGAGCCACAGGGGCGGCTGTGGCTCAGGAGGTAGAGCAGGTCATCCAATGACCCGTGGGTCGGCGGTTCAAATCCCGGCTCCTCCTGTCTACGTGTCGAAGTGTCCTTGGGCAAGACACTGAACCCCAAGTTGCCTCCAATGAGTTGCTCAGTGTGAGCTGGCCACCCTTGGTGTGTGAATGTGGGAAGTGGGGGCGCTGGCGTCGACTGTTTGCCGCTCTACTTCCCAATGTATGAATGAATGGACCATTGTGAAGCGCTTTGAGGACTTGGAAAAGCGCTATAAAATGCAATCCATTATTTTGGCAGAGTAATATATTTACTTTACATTTGCTGGAAAATGTAATGTCTATGTAATGCTGCACTATGTAGCAGCAAGCACCTTGGATAAAGGCGCTATATCAATTTTACATTTGGGTCTTTTTTATTGCAACCTTTTGGGTTTAATCCCAAGCAGTGCGTTGTGTGACATCGTAAAATGATACCAAATGGACCCGTAAGGGTCCATTTGTGATTCGTTGGTTTCATTTTACATCTCAAGAGTTAAATTATATATAAACTTCTGACTGTAATTTTCGAGAATGTACACATGTAGAAAATGTAGTATAATTATTATTTTGACCAACGATTTGTCAGTTATCTCTCCTAAATTGTTGACACAAACTTGACAATCCTTAGTTTCGGGTCCGAGAGACTACAGTAAACTCAACATCAAATGGTGGCCCTCCGTGGCTGAAATGCAGAATAAATAGTGGGCCCTGGTATGAAAAAAAGGTTGAAAACCACTGCTATAGTAAGTAACTGCAGCAGAAGATCAGAGCAGGTGACACAGATAAAAGTTGCTGAAGACGCGCTGCACTAGACTACATCTGACTGCAGTGCCCATGGCACTGACTGTTCCTGTGCCTGCATGAGAGGACATAACTCTTCTCACCATAATGAATAATGAATAACGTTCCACCCATTTTCCACCCAAAATGACTTTATGCTTTTTTTATGTGAGAAAATCCCCCCCTAAAAATGACTCCTTTCCCACTACAGCGCCAGTCAGACTAGCGTGTTGTCTTTCTGTTTATATTTCTGGTGTGTGTCTGACTCAGATAATTATGGCCCACAAAACCTGTTACAGGGTGTTTATCGTTGTATCAATCATGATGTTCTTTTGCAAGACATTTCCATAAATGAAGTGCGTTCACGAAGTACCTTCAAGTGTGTCTCTCTCTGTCTGATACTCCCCCCTCACACACACACACACACACACACACACACACACACACACACACACACACACACACACACACACACACACACACACACACACACACACACCAGGGGCGCATGTAACATGTCCCATTTGGGGTTGGCAAGAGAACATGTTGGAGGGGCAAGAGAAAATGGTATGGGGGCGGCTTCATAAAAAAAAACAACAACAACAACATGGGTGCGGCTTCATCGCCCGAGTCGTTTCGCGCCACGGGCGATGAAGCCGCACCCATGTTGTTGTTGTTGTTGTTTTTTTCAATGATAAAATGCTCAGTGGGTTGAGTCAGTGTGCACAGGAGTTAATTGCATTAACATGTTTAATCAGATTAATCAACAATATTAATTTAACTAATTAACTCATTATTTTCAACAGCCTTACTAAAAACACAATATAGATTGTAAACATTAACTTAAAGGATAATCCTCTGCATTGTTGTCCATTCAGAGTCCATTTCAGAGTTCCCACTTTGTTCATTTTGTTGTTTATACAAAAAAAAAAGCAGCCATGGATTTTCAGGCAACTGATCTTCAAATCTTTGAGCACTGTAAAGGCTTTTTATCATGTCCGTGGTCTAAGTATTCCGAACGGCTACAGTGACCCCTACATTTATTCATGGCCTCAGTTTGACGTCAACCACTTTGGCTTGCTCTCCTGTCAGGGAAAAGGCCATATCGCCACTTCCAGACTTCATAATGTGTGAAAAAAAAAAAAAACCTGTACCTTCCGGTCAGCCTTTCTTACCCTGCCGTCCACCGTAGCCACACCAACCCCCTCGCCCTGGCCAGCCATGCCATTTGTTCTCCTGATAAAACTGTCATCGCTGAAGCTGATATCCGACCTCTACTGTACAATGACTGGTAGCGTACAGTAAATTAACCTTGCCCTAATATCGCTATTTCTTTCCCCCCTCAGAATCAAGGTTTCTGACACTTATAATAGCCTATAGTTCACCCGCCTGTAGACACTTCTTTTTCCTTTTTTAAATCAAACGACCGAAATGACAAAATGTCGAGGCCAAGTGTCTTTTTTTTCTTCTCCGTCATGGCAGGAAGTCATCAGTGTCAGGAATGACGTGCATATCAATACACCTTGTCTCTCCCCATCGTTATGCTTTTGACGTGGCACGCAGCATTGTAGTTCTACGCTGCCATTGTATCACTGCCTTAACCAGCTCTTCTCACCACACGCGAATAGAAAGACACACTGTCACTGTCACTGTCACTGCGCTCAGTCACAGATCTCCCATCTAAGATGTTGGAATACATAGTCATTTTTTTTGTTTTTCAATTCTCCCATTTTATTATTCTACGGAATTCTGAAAAAGTTACGATATATATATATTTTTTTATTATTATTATTTGTATTTTAAAGCGTCTCAATTGAAACCGTGCGGATGCAGAGAGCGGTGCCAGAAACGATAGTGATCAGCCCCAGATCTGATGGGCTTTGGGAACTGCTGCTCAAAAGATCTCGCCGGTGATTTCAAGAGAGATCCTCTTTTCAACGCCTGACACTGAGCTTAAAGGAAGATAACGATGGGTGCGAAAAGCAGCAGCACCGTCTGCACACGGAGGGAAGGTGTGGAGATGTTGTCACGGGGAAGGCTGGATGCGTGTCAAAACAAGAGCTTCCAACTCATATTGTCGCAGACTAGAAAACTTGTATCTCCATACCTTTTTTGTTTTATCCTTTCTTTTCTTCCTTTTGAAAATTAAAGCCTTACTTCATCATACGAGAAACATAATAATCAGGGAACAGTTTTGGACATACAAGGGTTCCACCTGATTGTGATGATATAACTTTATACTAAAGCAATAAGCCACTAGAGGTCTCAGAGTATTTTAATGACACGACGTGCAAGCGGATTGCTTTTCTAAAACTGTTACAAATATGACAACATTAACATAACAAACGTCTTAATTAAAACAGAACAACTTCTACAAAAAAGTAGTCAGGCTCTCTGTTAGACTTTTCCCAAACAAAGACACATGAACAGCAAGATAATCCATAGATAAAGCATATATTTTAAAGACAAATTTAACTGCTAAAACTCCACACAAAAAGTTTTGAAATGTAACTTCGGGTCGATTTTTTTTCTCCTCTTCAGTAATCCTTTTGGTTTGGTATTGTATTCATATATTTTATATTATTGATTTGTACCTTTACAATGAGTACAGCATATAAGCCCAGGCATTTGTGGACGGACGCAAAGCCATTCCATCGATGCAGCTTCTGCATGCCATTGGGGTTAGGGACAGGGTTAGTGACGCAGGCGAGTCGGAATGGCGGCTATTTCGCAATTTCTGGCTTCAGAATACCAGGCATCGGAATACTGGCTTGTAACCTCGTGGAATGAGCAACACAGTGCCTGCTCCTCAAAATAATTGCCAGAAATATTCTTCTGTTGGCATTCACCCTTGTTTTACATTGCTTAGTGGATTGGATGATTGCACTCTCCCATAGTAATAAGGGGGGGAAAAAACAACACCACATTGGCCATTTTTACACTCTGTGTTGGGGAAGTCAGTAGCATGTGGAAGATGCATACACAGTCACAACTCCCAACAGCTTGGCACCTCCTCCTCATGCTGGTCTCAGACCTAGACACATTTAGTTGTGGGACGGCATCCCATTCCTCAACCTGCATTTGTTGCAAGTCAGCCAACGTGGTTTACGGCACAGAGAACGATATGCAGATTGCTGCACAGATCGTGTGCCATCTTTCCAAGGGGACGGTGCAGTGGTATTAGGCAGTGTCTTTCTCACGTGCAATGCAGAACTTGTCATCATTGAAGGCAATATCAATGCAGCTTGTTTTCTTTACAAGCCCCGTCCGAATGCCCCTCAGTCACATGCTGCCACATGCGGACACTGCTTAGAAGCTCCGCTTATAGTAATATTTTCCACAGGCAGGGACTTGAGTATTTGACATTCAATTCTTTTTACACAAACAAGTCTTGAAAAAAAAAAAATATATATATATACATATATATACACACACACACACACACACACACTAGCGTTCAAAAGTTTGGGGTCACTTAGAAACGCCTGCATTTAGGAGGCAGGCATCCCACATCCAAAACCTTTGGAGTTGGACCGCATTCCATGAACACTACTATATTATATACCAGGGGTTTTCAACAGGTGGTCCGGGGACCACCAGTGGTCCTTGAGATGGTTCCAGGTAACCAGATGTAACTCTTGAGTGTGAAAATGATTTTTACACTCCCAAGAGTAAAAATATTCATCATCTGAACTAGCACCACTTAATTAAGAAGTTTACAGTACTGTTTTGTTTGCAAAATACAGCCTGGATTTGTGGACAAAATCAAAAGAATTCTTTAATTTTAGGTCTTTGGTGTGAAAATTTAATCAAATGGTGGATAAATGGTGGTCCCTGGAGTCAAAAAGGTTGAAAACCCCTGCCATACAGTATGGCAGGGGTTTTCAACCTTTTTGACACCAAAGACCTAAAATTAAAGAATTCTTTTGATTTTGTCCACAAATCCAGGCTGTATTTTGCAAACAAAACAGTGTAAACTTCTTAATTAAGTGGTGCTAATTCAGATGCTGAATTAGCACCATAAAACCAAATGGACCCTTGCGGGTCCATTTGGTTTCATTTTTACACTCCCAAGAGTTACATCTGGTTACCCAACCTTACATCATTTAGCCTGGGGACCACCTGGAACCATCTCAAGGACCACCTGTTGAAAACCCCTGGTATATAATATAATAGTGTTCATGGAATGCGGTCCAATTTTGGATGTGGGATGCCTGCCTGCCTCCTAAATGCAGGCGTAGTTCGGCAAGCTCACAAGCTCTTCTATCCAGACAGTCTCACCTTATAGATTGTTTTGTTTGCTTTATTTGAATATTCCACAAGGAACAACATAAACATGCATATGCATTTAAAAAAAAGTAAAACAAAAAATGTTAATCAGTGTCATCAAGCAATCCTTCGTGCCTCGGTGTACATAGCTGGACTAATGTGATTTTAACTTACACAGATTTCATGGGACCAAAAAGCTTTTGATCGGAGGTGTAATTGTGTAAATCTTTTAGGCTGCGTTCCCAGTTTCAGTAATTTGATGAGGAACAACACTATAATTGAATATTCAAATTAGGAATATCTGTCAATATGGCTCCCTTTGCCTGAAATGAGGATTAATTGTTGTCAAAACTCCAGTGGCCGACGTAATGCGAGCTCAAGCACAGTGTGGTTTATTATGAATCCACCTTGCCATGTTTTTGTTTTAAGAATTAGCTGTTTAATTGATTTGCCATATGTTATGCTCACCAGCGCACCTGAAATTGTATTTAGAAATCACAGACTTTTCGGTTCTCTGCATCAAACAGATGGGTAGAGTAACCCTAGTGGTTGACTGACTATAGGAAAGGATTGTATACATTATGCATTCTGCTGTGATTCTTTATTATTTAACTGCTGCATTTGCTTCTTACATAGAGCGAGTCGTTCAAAACACAGCAGTTCATGTTTGTCTTTTTTTGTTTGCACAACACTTATAAGTGATTATTTTTGATGAAGAGTTTCCCAATACTGCCTTTGTCTTTGCATAACATCATACCGGTAATTTACAAATTTCAATTTAGGTATTTAGCAGTTAATCTAGAGGTATAACATGAGGTGATACATCAAATGCATAGAGGGATTGTAGTGCCTCCATGATTTGGGATAATAGGTAAACCAATAACGTTACACACACACACACACACACACACGTGTGTGTGTGTGTGTGTGTGTGTGTGTGTGTGTGTGTGTGTGTGTGTGTGCGTGTGTGCGTGTGTGTGTGTGTGTGTGTGTGTGTGTGTGTGTAGAATGCGTGAATGTGATTAACTTTGAACATTCAGTGGATTTTTTGTGGTCTGGAGTTTTCAGTCGGTTTGGAAGGATTTTGAGCTGCAATGAAAACAGTCAAAACAGTGGAAACAGCGATATCTGCTGGCAAACCTAAAAATGAAATAAGAACAATTAGATTTTTTTAAATGTCTCAATCGCTTTAAGGTAGGTTTTCTCAAATATTTCTCTTTGAATTATTGCGGCTCCATTAAATATTACGCTATTAATAGAAAAAAACAAAACAAAACACAACATCAACCCAAACAAGAAACTCCTTCCGTTTATCGATGCTTGGTAAATGTATCGATGCTCAGAGACGTACGCATCTTTCCTTTCTTGGACGGAGTCAACCTTTGCAAAAAGGTAAAGAGAATTCTTCACCGAACATGACAATCATCCCCACAAGATTGATGCCAACCTTTTAAAAATGCACCACTGGCCTGGATTTAACACGGCCAAATGCTGATGTAAACAAGGCGAGGAGGGAAAAAGTCGACCCCATCATTGCAAATAAATCTGAGTCTCAGACTTCATCTCATAAATACCAGCGACCTGCCAGCGCTCTTGTTTTATTGCTGTTGATGGAAATTATTGCATTTATTTATCTCGTCCAAAGAGATAAGGCTTCGGAAGCCACAACTCACGGCGCTGTGCGGTGGCTTCGCCCTCGGAACGCCATTAGTCTTAGATTTCCAGAATTTATTTGTTAACCCTCCGCTCAGGCTCAGAGATTGATTATGATATTCATAAACAGACGCACCTAAAAAAAATGCACGGATGCAGAAAACACGCTTTATTGTTTACAGCTCTAAATTTGCTGGAACTTGCAAAAAAATAGTTCTTATCTTTTTCAACACTTGTATACCCCCCGCCCACCCATGATCTTTCTTTAACTTTCTCAACCTATTATATATGCATTTTACTGCTAGAGTCCAGTTGTCTAATAGCCCTGTCCTGCTCAGCCATGTTACCCAGTGTAGTTTCCAAGTACTTCGTTTTGCATGACCAATTGGTCATCGTTAGACATTTGTGTCGGTTCATAATATCACTGTTTTATTTTTGCTTCTTTTGCCTTCGATGCTCGTCACATTATGTGCTTCTATACGCGAAGCCTGGAAAAAAAATCCTATAGCACTCGCCGTGGATTTATCGATCGGTTGGGGGGGGTGAGTCACCGGGTGTAATTCATGATAGCTTGATTGATGAGGATTTCAATCTTTTATGGTTTGTTAACCTCAACTGCCCGTGAAGTGCATCGCATGCTGTTTTCTGTAATACAAGGCCATGGAGTGGTATAAACAGACCTCCCCTGAGGGATGGAATCTCTTTGTTCGCCAAGAATTAACAAGAAACTAATCCTACGCTGGTTAACAGGAATAAAATGACTTGATGTTGTCAGGTCTTTGTTGAATTAACATGCACTTTATGTACATTTCATGTGAGCATTTTCCTACATAATGACATCATTAATTACTGTACATCCCAGTATATCAGGGTTTTCAACAGGTGGTCCGGGAACTACCAGTGGTCCCTGAGAGGATCCCAGGTGGTCCCCAGGCTAAATGATGGAAAGTTGATTAAACCGATGTAACTCTTTGAGAGCATAAAAATGAAACAAAATGGAGCCTTGCGGGTCCATTTGGTTTCATGTTTACGCTCTCAAGAGTTAAAATATTCACCGTCTGAATTAGCCCAAGTCTAGACAACTAGAGAATGTAGAAGATTAACAGTCATTTTGATCTGTAGGTTTTACTGACTTGTTTTCTCCGAAATCCAGCCTGCAATTGTAGACAGAAGCAAAAGAAATCTTTAGTTTTACGGTCTGTCGGGCTAAAATGTCATCAAATGGCACAAATTCTGAATAAATAGTGGGCCCTTATATGAAAAAGGTTGAACACCAATGCAGTATATTATCAATAATTTGTTCACATTCACACCTCACTTTAACCACATAGTGGAGGATTTAACCCCGAAAAAAATGCCGTTAACTTCAAGTCATGACACAGATAATCCCTTTGGCATGGAAGTACCTTAGGGTGATAGGAAAAGATTCATCCAAAGACACAAGCTGCATCACCTTTCATTTCTGAAATATACACGTTTTTCAAAATGGCCGCCACCATTCTCAGCAATACAGCATAGCCCATATCTTTGCTTCTGCTAGAGCTATAATAATAATATTGGTGTGAAAGTATACATTTTTAGGGTCAAGGAATCCAATAAAATACATTTCAAGACTAAAAAACTCAATATTGTTTTCGTTACCATGACAACCGGGGTAAAATATGCAAATTTCATTAAAAAATGTGTTTTAACAGGGTAACTTTGTACCCCCTCACCTGCTAAAACTTCCATTTTGTTTTCTCTTTGGCATGGAAGTACCTTAGGATAATAGGAAAACATTTATCCAAAGAGACAAGCTGTATCACCTTTCATTTCTGAAATACACGTTTTTCAAAATGGCCGCCACCATTCTCAGCAATACAGCATAGCCCATATCTTTGCTTCTGCTAGAGCTATAATAATAATATTGGTGTCAAAGTATACATTTTTAGGGTCAAGGAATCCAATAAAATACATTTCAAGACTAAAAAACTCAATATTGTTTTCGTTACCATGACAACCGGGGTAAAATATGCAAATTTCATTAAAAAATGTGTTTTAACAGGGTAACTTTGTACCCCCTCACCTGCTAAAACTTCCATTTTGTTTTCTCTTTGGCATGGAAGTACCTTAGGATAATAGGAAAACATTTATCCAAAGAGACAAGCTGTATCACCTTTCATTTCTGAAATACACGTTTTTCAAAATGGCCGCCACCATTCTCAGCAATACAGCATAGCCCATATCTTTGCTTCTGCTAGAGCTATAATAATAATATTGGTGTCAAAGTATACATTTTTAGGGTCAAGGAATCCAATAAAATACATTTCAATACTAAAAAACTCAATATTGTTTTTGTTACCATCACAACTGGGGTAAAATATGCAAATGTCATTTAAAAAATGTGTTTTAACAGGGTAACTAACTTTGTACCCCCTCACCTGCTAAAACTTCCATTTTGTTTTCTCTTTGGTATGGAACTACCTTAGGATAATAGGAAAATATTTATCCAAAGAGACAAGCTGTACCACCTTTCATTTCTGAAATATACACGTTTATCAAAATGGCTGCCACCATTCTCAGCAATACAGCATAGCCCATATCTTTGCTTCTGTTAGAGCTATAATAATAATATTGGTATCAAAGTATACATTTTAGGGTCAAGGAATCCAATAAAATACTTTTCAAGAAAAAATAATAATAATATTGTTTTCATTACCATGACAACTGGGGGAAAATATGCACATTTTCATTAAAAAATGTGTTTTAACGGGGTAACTTTATCCCCCCTCACCCACTAAAACTTCCATTTTGTTTTTTTTTTGTTTGTTTTTTTGCATGGAAGTACCTTAGGATAATAGGAAAACATTCATCCAAAGAGACGAGTTGCATCACATTTCATTACTGAGATATACACGCTTTTCAAAATGTCCGCCACCATTCTCAGCAATCCAGCATAGCCCATAGCCCCATGTTAGAGGTATAATAATAATATTGGTGTTTAAGTATACGTTTTAAAGGTCAATCAAGCCAGTAAAATACATTTCAAGCCTCAAAAAACAATATTGTTGTTTTAAGAGGGTATAATATAAGTTAGAAGAAACAGGTTTTAGCAGGGTAACTTTCCACCCCATCCAAACCACTCTGATTTTTCATTTTTCATTTGGCATGGAAGTCACAGGGCATGGCACCATAAAATAATAATAACTTAACTCTCCGACACTGGAAGTACCATAAGGCAACAAGGACATTATCAAAATAAGACAAATTACTCTTAATTTCAGAAATGTATGCGTTTAAAATGGCCACCACCACTTGAAATAATACAACAGCAGTCAAGTATTGGACATTTGGACTTCAGTTAAAGCTATAATAATGGTAAACCTCAAATTGTACATTTTTATGTACCATTTTGTATCATGACAATGAAGTTTCAAATCATATATAATGTATATGAGACAAGTTTGCAGCTGTTTTAGACTTTGATCAACATTTAGAATCCAATATCTCCACATGACATCTGCAGAAAGCCATGTCTGGCTTGCATGCAGTGTTCAACGTACCTTACATGGGGTCTGCATGGGGCACCTGTGTAGAGGATTCCGTAGCATAGATTCAGTAATGCACATGTGGGCATGGACAGACACATGGGAGTGGCATGATTGGGAGGAATGATCTCCCTCATCTGAACTGGAGGCTTAGATTTCTGCTATGATCATGGGCTGACCATAACAGTTATAGTGGTTCAGAAATTCGGTTAGGATGCCACTCGAGCTTCTCCCTACAGAGAGATACTTGTTGCACATCACACTGGGAGGAGACCCCAAGGCAGAACAAGGATAGGCTTGAGGAATTACACCACTCATTGGCAATGGAATCCCTATAGATCCACCGGTTATGAATGTTGCTCTGGAGAGGGAAGTCTGGAGCTCTCTGGTGAAGCTGTCACCCCCGCGATCCAACTATGTATATAAGTGGTTGAAGATGTATATATGGATATTTTTAATGTTGCAGTTTAATGTTGCAGTGGACAATACCTAAAGAGTGACAGACTTCGCTAGCTTTGCCACTCATTAAGAAAGGAAACCATAAGATGTGCCATTTATAGATATGATTGCTTAGTCCCCCAAACAAAGTTTACACTAATGTATAGTACTAAAAAGGAGGTTCTAGACGATAATCAAACTTCTTCAAGAGGAGCAAGGTGCATTCTGTTCTGATCATGAATCTGAATAGCTATTCATTCTTGAATATGGGGTGAGGGGCTCTTTGTTGTGGGTCATTCAATCTCTGTACACCCAAAGTAAGATCTGTGTCTGTTTCGTGAGATACTGTGTGCATATTTCACCATCAATGTGGCGATAATTACAAAAACAGTTTTTTTTTAGCATATAACTATGGACATGCAGCTCTGTGTGTGTTTGTTAATACAGTGTTGCTCACCTCAGAGCAATGCCATTATTTTATTCACAGACACAAATATGGGATCTGATGTATTGCTATATTTGTGGCAGACATTTTAAAAAGTGTGTATTTTTTAAATGAATAGTAATACAACTTGTTTCTTTGGATATTTTTCCTATAACCCTAGGTATATTTTACCACTGTTGTCATTGCAATGACAAATGTATTGGTTTTCTTTTTATTCAATTGTTTATTGAATTGGATTACTTGGCAACAAAAATGAATTGGATTACTTGACACAGATATTATTATAGCTCTAATAGGAGCTCTAATTGGTGGTGGCCATTTTGAAAACTGTGTGTATTTCAGAAAAAAGTGATGCAGTTTGTCTCTTTGTATAAATCTTTTCCTCTTCCATGCCAAAGACAAAATTAAATAAAAGTTTTAGTGGGTGAGGGGTATAAATTTGCACTGTTAAAACATATTTTTCAAATTAAATTTGCATATTTTAACCCTGTTGTCGTAGTAATTAAAACAATAATGGGGTTTTTAGTCTTGAAATGTATTTTATTGAATTCATTGACCCTGAAAATGTATACTTTGACACCAATATCATTATTATAGCTCTAACAGAAGCAAAAGATGGGCTATGCTGTATTGCTGAGAATGGTGGCGGCCATTTTGAAAAATGTGTATATTTCAGAAATGAAAGGTGATACAGCTTGTCTCTTTGGATAAATGTTTTCCTATTATCCTAAGGTACTTCCATGCTAAAGAGAAAACAAAATGGAAGTTTTAGCAGGTGAGGGGGTTCAAAGTTACCCTGTTAAAACACATTTTTTTAATGAAATTTGCATATTTACCCCCGTTGTCATGGTAACGAAAACAATATTGAGTTTTTTTAGTCTTGAAATGTATTTTATTGGATTCCTTGACCCTAAAAATGTATACTTTGACACCAATATTATTATTATAGCTCTAGCAGAAGCAAAGATATGGGCTATGCTGTATTGCTGAGAATGGTGGCAGCCATTTTGATAAACGTGTATATTTCAGAAATGAAAGGTGGTACAGCTTGTCTCTTTGGATAAATATTTTCCTATTATCCTAAGGTAGTTCCATGCCAAAGAGAAAAGAAAATAGAAGTTTTAGCAGGTGAGGGGGTATAAAGTTACCCTGTTAAAACCCATTTTTTTAAATGAAATTTGCTTATTTTACCCCGGTCGCCATGGTAACGAAAACAATATTGAGTTTTTTAGATATTGAAATGTATTTTATTGGATTCCTTGACCCTAAAAATGTAGAGTTCGACACCATTATTATTATTATAGCTCCATCAGAGGCAAAGACACGGGGTATGGTGTAATACTGGTTCATTGTCGGCGGCCATTTTGAAAACGTGAATATTTCAGAAATGAAGGGCGACACAGCTTGTGTCTTTGGATGAATCTTTTCCTATCACCCTAAGGTACTTCCATGCCAAAGGGATTATCTGTGTCATAACTTGAAGTCAAAAGTTGATTACATCCTCCACTAACAATGTAATGTATGTATGTGGATTGTAGCGCCCCAAGTAGTGTGGTTATCTCTTCATTTTATATACTGGTGCCACCTGTCCAAGAATGAATGGTACAAGCCATGTTGTGAGGTACACTTACCATGTGTGCGCGTATATATTCATTGTTTTTTATCTTATGGTTGTTATCGTCTGTTACCCCTCCAGGAGAAGCAACAGTAGACCTGCGTATGAGCACCAGGGCAGTGGCAGTGGCATCTACACCATTTCAGGTAAGCTGCCATACACTTCATACATGGTCACATTCTAGTACACAATGGTGACGTGTGAGCCCAAACTCTATGCAGAGAGGGAGGAGGGCTGTTCATATCCTCCTGTTGGTGTGCAAAGAGCAGACAAGCCATCCGGCTGTTTACAATCCAATGACGAATCGTTGCCATCTTACAACCATCAGAAGCCGTTTACTGTATGTTGTTTCAGTGTTAGAAGCTTTTTGAGCTAAAAACGCAGTGTCCGGTCGAACTTCACACATGAAAGCGCCATGGCAATTATATGCAAAGCAGGGGCGGATGTAACATGTCCTATTTCGGGGGGCAAGAGAACATGTATAAAGCTAAACGTCTGACTGAGAGAGTTTTCTGTTTTTCAATGATGAAATGCTGTTGGTTTAGTGGTGCCAAAAATTGTAGTTAGTAGCAGTAGTAGTGTTTCAAATCATATTAAATATAAGCACTATCTTGAAATATCTTGGGTTGTTTTGCATGGCATCGTGTTTGGGGGGGGCAGACTGGGTATTTAGGGGGGGACTGCCCCCCCATGCCCATGCCTAGATCCGCCCCTGATGCAAAGTGACCCTCTGCTCATATAACCAGTGTCTTAAATCAAAGCGTTTTGTCACTTTTTGTAGTGGTAGGTCTTTCTGTTGTGCCGCTCTGTGTGCTCCTGTGTGTATACTGCAGCCCACATGTATAGGTGAACCTGGCTACAGAGCCTATAGCCTGCAGGGACAGTAACTTGGGGTAGGAATAGGATTGTCTAAGAATTGTCTCCCGATTTTCAAGTTGGCTCAATACTTGTAGGCCAAAAAGTGAAGCACCGAGTTATAGTGGCATCATGCGGCCGTTATGAAAACAACAACGGCGTGCAAACTTTCATGCCAGTCTTAGTCTGTGCCTGAGATTTAGCTGTACACAGGCTAGTCTTGTCTGACCGGACTGTTGTCTTCCTCTTACAGATGCCATACAGTACAGCCAAATCTAAACAGAATACAGGTCGCAGTTTAGCAGGAAATGTCTAAAGATATTTTAAAACATAGTTTTGTGAAACGGAAATGGCAGCTTCCTTACTCGAATTTCAGGAGGTGTAGTTTCAGACTCTACTGTATATAGCATAGCATAATAGTTGTCTGGCTGTGAGAGTATTATTCACAGACAGACTGACTAACAGTTGAAATCATCCAATCCCTGACCTTTACAGTAGGTCTGGCAGTGATAACAGGGTATTGCAACATACCTGTAACTGGTCAATAAACAAATTCAGATTCAGATATATACAGTAACATGACAATGATGTCACTTCTTCTATTTTAAGCCAACAAAATATAACATAAAATCCATAGGCGATTTTAGGCTCTCCCAGCAGGGGGGCATAGATCTTAAACTCTTGAGAGCGTAAAATGAAACGTTTCATGGATTACAAATCATGAATGGAATGAAAAATATGAAATTGTGATGAGTATGAATTAGCACTTGCCACCGGGGGGGGGCAAGTGCCTCCCTGGCACCCCCATAAATATCGTCAATGATAAAATGGACCCTTTACCCTTGTATGCTCTCCCACCTATAACCTTTGTACTTTAGGGTTGTCTGGAATAGCTTCCCTGTAGTTTTCTTTATAAACTAAATGTCTTTGCTGAAAATAGCTGATCCACATTGCTGCGAACTGCAAACTTGTAGAATGTTTTTTTATATTTGCTGAACGATAGCGAGTAAAGCATGTCGTCGTTTATTCTTTTGCTAACACGCCGGTAATTCTACGACAGCATGCTTTCTGCGCCGTGCCTTTTATACGCTATTTAATCTGCAACACCTGCATGCAGAGACTTTCTCCTGGCGGTACTTGATGTACAAATGCTCCGTGTCTATCTTTCATCACTGATGGGTACAGAGCTGTGCTTATCTGAACGACTGAGCGCAGCTCCCCAGAGGAGCTGCGCATTACACTCAGGAGAACGTTTAACAGCTGTCAAAGATGATTCATCACGTGCCATGCGTTTACGGCTGCGCCGTACGCAATACTGTACCATATATTCCTTTTTTTTCCCTCTCCGTACAACAAATTTAAATTGAGTACACTCTTGTTTACAGTGGGCGCGAGCCAAGAGTGATTCAAGGAAAAAGCAAAAGATTAGCGTCACGGTTCTGGTCCGGTGCAGTCAGTGAGAGAGACAGATTTGTGTAGTATGTTGGGCAGTATTACTTACTAGTGTAATATTTTACTTATTACTTCTTTAAAAAGTAATGATGTTACCTATGATATTACATAATACTTTTATATTACGGTACTTCTATGCCCCCCACCCACAAAAAAGGGAAGTACAACTACACATTCTGCTTAGTCAGACACTTTTAGAACTGAATCCAATTGTTTTCAATAATAATAAGAGTTACCAGAAATGCTATAAAACAGTGGTTTTCACCAGAGTGTAAACACAGGTTTACACTCTCGAGTTAAAATATTCATCATCTGAATTATTTCAGTTAATTAAGAAGTCTGCACAATGTAAAAGAATGGTCATTTTGATTTACTGTATGTTTGCCTGTTTTGTTTACGAAAATCCAGCCTGGAATTTTGGACAAAAGCAAAATAAGTCTTTAGTTTTGGGTCTGTGGTGTGAAAATGTCATCAAATGGTGGTCCGTGGCTCAAATGCTGAATAAATAGTGGGCCCTGGTTGAAAACCACTGCTATAAAACAAAGAAGTAATCTCTCAAGCTTTTAAATGGAATGATTCCAAGCCAAAACATAACAAAACAAAAACTAAAAAGGAATATGTAATATGTTTTTATTTTTTACAAAGTAGCCTAACTAGTAATAATATTACTGGTTTGGCAGCGGAATACCTTACTTTACTCCTTAGTGGGAGTAAAGTAATAATATTACAGCAGCATAGCAGTGGTAGTTGCAGTTCTCAAACAGTTTCAGCCCAACAGATAAACCCAAATTGATCTGCGTTTGTTCATGGATCTCCATCCCAAATGAAGACCTCCCATAAGAGAAAATATTTATTTTTATTTTCTTCTTGACTTGCCAACAACAGCAGATCCCTCTCTCTCTCTCTCCCTAATCCTTGACTAAGTGAAGCATTCAATGTGGTTAGCGTGGTTGAACTGATTTCGATGCTGTATTAACTTATTTTGCTGAGGACCACTGCTTTAGATCTGCTCCAGTCTGTGCGCCTGTTTGTGTGTGCATGCGTGTGTGCGCATGCGTGTGTGCGTGTGTGTGTGTGCGTGTGTGTGTGTGCGTGTGTGTGTGTGTGTGTGTGTGTGTGTGTGTGTGTGTGTGTGTGTGTGTGTGTGTGTGTGTGTGTGTGTGTGTGTGTGTGTGTGTGTGTGTGTGTGTGTGTGTGTGTGTGTGTGTGTGTGAGCAGCCTGGTAGTCTTTCTCCAGCTGTAGAGAGACCCCATGTGGTGGTGCTTCCTCCTGCTAGACAGACAGAGGCAGAGGCATTGCTTTAGACAGCAGCCTGAGGTATCTCTGTTCTATTCTAGTCCACACTGCTGTGTGTATACTGTATATACACTATACTGTATATGCAACAAACACAATAGAACAATTCTGCCATGTCTCCATTTTTAGGCTGATTTTATTATAACCATTTGATTTTATTTGTGTATAATATGATACACTTCTAACCATCGATCTACATAATCTGTAAGTTGAAATATATCTCATATATATTGGACATATACATCTGCTGATGTGTCCTTGTAGACCAGCTGTTTTCAAGTATCCTTAATTCATTCTGACCCGAGTTAATGGCTCTACAAATGTTTTCTGGAACACGTCAGTAATGCTCAGTAATAATTTCATGTCAAGGACCCCCAAAATCGTTTGTATGTGTTCGCCGACCCCCTTCTGAAAAGATGTAGCTCCAGGGATCCCCCCAGAAGCAAAATATTTGAGTTATAAACCTTGGCTGTGGCAGAATATTGTGTGACAAATTATCAAGATTTTTCAAAAATAGCAGACCTACAATAGTTTAAATACAACATGCGTAGATCAACAAAAGGCATTCGACCAAAATGGGTAAAAAAAAAAAAAAAAAAAAAAAAAGATGGAAATCGTAATTGTGTGAAAAGAATGTTTTTTCCCCCCCATTATTATACTACTTCTTTTAAATCTTTGCTTATAATTACAGTGGTATCCAGGGTTAATAATGTGCTTTAATAATGCCATAATGCCTTCTCCCTGGGCTAGGTTAAGGTGTGCTGGTATTATAGCTGCATGCATGGGTATTAAAAAGCATTGATTGGAAGTTGATTAATACGTCATTATCTCACCACGGTAATCATAGTGCAAATGATGGTGTAAAGGACACCCTGAAGGAGCAAGGCAGACAGACATTAACGCACACCGCCCCATGGTTTGTGGCACGTTGTGCGTGTGTGTGTGTGTGTGTGTGTGTGTGTGTGTGTGTGTGTGTGCCGCCTGCCTCCGGTGGGACGCCGTTTGAGTGACAGTGAGGAACATGCAGATCCAGTAGCTCTGCCAGGAGTCATCATTTATCACCAGAGTCCCCCCATTACCTCCCAAGCCTTTATCTATCTCTACCCCCCTCCCCAACACCACCCCTGCCTCACTTTTTTTAGGGGAAGAGAATATACTATGGGTTGTGAGAAGAAAGAATGAAAAGAAAGGAAAGATCCAGCTCTAAGTCCTCAGACAGTGCAGTGTAGTCACTCATGGACCTGGGAGCCCTGTGTGTAAATGAGAGAGGACGTTACATCCCTTCATTAACAATGTGATGGCCTGCAGACCAAGTGTGAGGTCGTAGCAGACAGCTTCTGTGTGTTAATTGTGTGTGTGCGTGCGTGCTTGCATGCTCATGCGTGGGGGTGTGTGCGGGTGTGTCTGTGGTTGTGTGTGCGTGTCGCTGTCCACGTGCAAGTGTGTGTGTGCATGCACGTGCGTCTGTGCGCATGTGTGCGTGTGTCTGTGCGCGTGTGTGTGTGTGTGTGTGTGTGTGTGTGTGTGTGTGTGTGTGTGTGTGTGTGTGTGTGTGTGTGTGTGTGTGTGTGTGTGTGTGTGTGTGTGTGTGTGTGTGTGTGTGTGTGTGTGTGTGTGTGTGTGTGTGTGTGTGTGTGTGTGTTGACAGCTGGCCAGGTTCTAGTTGCTCTAAAACCATGTGCGCTCTGTCAGGGTTGTACAGGCGCCTTCTTTAGGATTGATGAATTGCCTGCTTTCTTGATTAAACCCTCCGTCACTTCCCAACAAAACAAAAACCCCTACACACGCACACACACACACTTGTGCGCGCACGCGCACACACGAACACACACACACAAAAAACGAGCAGAGTTGTGGGGAGGAGAAGGTACCTGTCTGTGAGATCTGTCATGTGCGCTCGCGTTTACGTACACGTGTGATGTGCGAGAAGTGCGTTGACATTTATTACCGCAATATTAAAAACTAATTCGCGTTTATTTTGCGGCCCACTTTTCGCTTGACAGTTCAAGCTCATTTGAAAAGTTATGAAGTTTTCACAACAACCCCCCCCCCCCCCCAAACCCCACCCCACCCTTTTTTCCCTTTTCTTTTTTTTTTGATCGATGCCAAGTTTATGTGCCAATTAGGTGAATTTCCCATAGGCGTTTATTTTTTTCCCCTCTCTCTCTCTCTTACATGCAATTAAAAACGGACTTGGATTCATTAAATATGCCAGAAAGACATTACTTGCATGAAAACAAATAAGGTACTGGAAATCCGCGACTGAAATCTGGCTCCGATGTTTTCTTCAAAATGTCAGGAGTATATACAGTGCATACGGTACAGCATGTGACACATACAGCCATTCTGGCATTCTGTTGCGCCGCTGCAGTCACGCCACATTATTACCCAGGATGCAACTTATAGCGTTCAGCAGTCACCCACCTGATAAAAAAAAGGTAAACCTAATAAAAAGTAATGCATTTACATATCTATCGCATTAATCAAAAATAAATCCTGACATTGGCCCTGATCTAACGTAATATGGAGAGCAATTATTTCACTATCCATTAAAAGAACTTCAATTAACAGGCGCGAGACAGTTCATCCTTTGGAGAGGAGATGGGAGATAGGAGGAGGAGGAAGAGGGTGGAAAAAATAAGACGCGGAAAAAAAAAAAAACGGGGGGAGAAAAATCCTGAGGAGACTCGAAATTAACTCCGGTTTGCAAAATATCTCGGCAGGATGACAATGATTTTTTGATTTTCCGGAAACGATATTAGAATTCTTATTAAACTATTTGCATCTGCTTTTTAATTTGCCGCAAATAATTGGAAAATGCAACGGAGCTTTCCAATTAAAGCGCCACTCTATGCTGTTTAATAATGCCCTCATAATATTATAGCTTATGAAATGACAGGTGAGTTGATGTATGAATAAAACATAAAGCCACCGTAATAAGAGACGGCGAGGGGGGGGGGGATATATGAGACAGTTGTTGGGGGTGGGGTGGGCTTTTAAATGCTCGATATAATTTGCATATATTAATCTCCCCCCTTTTTCAGCCTTATCAAGTATTCCACTGTATTTGAAGTTAAAATAGTCGTGACAGGCAGGCGCGCGCTTCATTTTTCCGAGGATTTATTACTTGTATAATTCCGGATCTTTAATAAGCCAATATGACTGATCCTCTGAGTTCTGTGGAATTTGGTTAATTGTTCCAGATGGTGCTCGCTGATTATGCAAAATTACTTTCTTTCTCTTCTTTTTTTCTTTTTTTTCCTTTTCGCCCCGCGCCACCCCGACCACACCAATTTTTGATTGACTAACACGGAGAAAAAAGATTATTTTTGGCCCAGCACTTTCATTAAGAGGTTTCTCATCAGGTTTCAAACAAAAGTTCCATCTTACTGTATCTCCCCGTGTGTTCTTGGGTTCTTGGGCTAGGCTGGGCGGTGGAGCAGCGAGGCGGGCGGGCCATCAGCGCCGGGCCGCTTATCTCTAAGCCATGATGGATCTCAAACCGCTTCTGCACCACTGGGGCTATATTTTAGAATAACACAATTCTTTAGGCTGAGAGATTAAAAAACATAACCTCTGGATGGTGTGACACAAAAGTTATGATTAGTGTGTGGCGCTCTCTTTCTCACACTTTATCCTTTGTTTTGCTCTCCCTCTCTCTCTCTCTCTCTCTCTCTCTCTCTCTCTCTCTCTCTCTCTCTCTCTCTCTCTCTCTCTCTCTCTCTCTCTCTCTCTCTCTCTCTCTCTCTCTCTCTCTCTCCTGGGGGTTGGTGAAATTACTAACCAGTGAGGTTTGGTTGGTCTTACACTGACTTGCAGCGTGGGTTTACATCCACACAACTCACCAACAACATTCTGTTTTGCATCAGCTAAATTGAGCTGAATGAATCATTTATGGGTGAGTGTTATGGGTGGGGGGTAAAGGGGTGGATTTACTGCTGGGGCTTTTTTTTCTACTTGGGATATAGAGTGAGATTTGCTTCTATGAAACTGATTCTGATGTTTGAAGCGAAGCCAACGCTTGCATCAGGACATGAAAAAGGAACGCCCCCCTTTAAAACTTTGCAATTTGATTGTGTATTCCTGTGGTCAGCATAAAGTCAAGTATATACAGCAGTGAGCAAGTGGTGTTTTACAGTATGTGCATGCATGTACACACAACGGCATGTTGTCACAATACAGTCCCAAAATATGGCTACAGCTCATCAAAGAATTTCTGTTACTAACGTATGGCAAATCAGTTTTTGGATATGTGTAGAAAGAAGTTAGTCAGTGTAGTAGATGATACAGAAGATGTAGAGATAATAATCTTAAATGATATGATTTGTGTGGTTGCTTTAGGCAAAACACTATTGTTCTAGGTCTTGCCGAAGTGTATCTATTTTTGTTTTGTCAGTTTTTTCGTAACCTTTCCTGTAAAGTCCTTTTTCTGTCTCTTTTCTGATTGGACAGTATGATATCCAATCAGACAGGACTGTCATCACAACATGTAATATAAAAGGCAAGACAGGATTCATGGAATAATACAAAGTATACAGAATCTATGAAGAATTCAAGATGGAATACATTTCCTCAGCGGAATCCGCACGGCTCACGTCACACGTCGCAACTTCTCAGAATTGCACCTTTTCTAGTTTTATCTTAATCCTTATACATATGTTAATCTCATAATTCTCCTCTGTTAAACCCAAAGGTTTAATTCCCCCCCAAAATACCATCCTGACGCGATTTATGCCATACATTTTAGGAAGCCGTTTTCTAATAATTCTGCTGTTGGATTCCTTCTCATTTTTTTCGACTATAAGGCAATGATGATGAGGGGCCCGGGGCATTTTTTGGCTATTACAGTCAAATATAAAGCGACTTTGAATGGCTTTGCGTTGTGGCAGGGCCAGACCGGACTCTAGAGCCTCATCCCTCATTGGAGTTCTATCCATCCCAGAGATAGAAGCCGGTGCTCCATTAGTTTCAGTGTCCAGATATGGAGACGGCCTCAATGGATGGCGCCTGTCACGGCTTCCTCGTTTGCCCCGTGTACAGCAGGGTTTGTTATCGCACATCTAATTAGAACTTGATAAAAAATATTTCGCAAAAAAATCTTAGTCATTAAATATAGTTTAAGGAGATTTATGGTCAAATATGCCTTAAAGATCTTTTAATGGCTCTGCTGACTTGTTAAGTTTGTAATTAATGGTCCTCTAATACATACTGGTGGTGCCGTGATTTAGAAAGCACAATGAGATTCTGGGAATGAAGTCGTTTTGGTAAAAGGGCATCTGGGGCTCCCAGAAGCTACATTAAATAGTTGTGCCTAGACCTGTTTTTCTCCCCAGAGCCGCCCAGTCTTCTCTGTGGGGGAAAAGTTCAAACGGATCAACCAATTTAACAAAGATGGCGACCATTTTTCTTTTTTTTTTCGTGCCGTAGTCTGCAAAGAGACAGAAAATGGCATGATTAGGAAGCGAAATTGTTCTTTCATGACTGGACCAGTGTCAGTTAGTCCTGCGTGAAATAAATCACCCTGGCATATTTCTGGTTATACTAATTAAAAACTGGTATTTCCAATTGTCTGGCATGTGGACCGCAATTAATGTATATGCAAAGGCGTAATCGCCCTGTAAACAAATCCAACATACAGTACAGTGCATTCCCGGTCGTCACGTGAAAATGAATATGCATCAAACATACGAATGCATTACACTAATATCAGTCGCCTGTTTCGCCGGTGGAGAGTAATGGCGTCCTTATTAGCATAATTAATGACAAATGGCAGCGCGGCATTGGTGGATGGGTTCGGCGGTGGATGATGAATGGGTGGATGCCCAGGTTAGCGGCTGCCAAAAGGAGGCCTCTCTTTGGCTGTCATCCCTCCTGCTTTCCCTACCCTGGCACCGTCCATTACTCACCACGTGAGGTGCCACTTTACATTGCCCGCTACTGTGAGCAAGGAAGAACTTAATAACGCCACCCACAAACCGGGCAGGGGCCCCGGCCCGCTGCTTCGCCCACTGTCCAGAGGGCAAGCTTGCCATTGAGAGGGTCTCGGTGCTTTTGGAAGGCTGGAGGAGTCTGCATGGGACCCACCGACCGTCCCCTGCTGTTTTGATGCAAACAGATCGCATGTCAGTCGCTACTTCAGGGGGCGGCCCGCGGCGGAGCCCATATACGACCCCCGGTCTCCGGTGTTTGTGCCGCGGCCGCGTTCTTGTTAGGACTTTCTGCGGGTTCTCCACATCCCCTGCATCATTACGGGGTTGGTTTGCCCACAGAACCGCTAATTAAGAGGGGATTTGTGTAATTGTGCCTTCTGCTGCGTCCCATCCGGCACATGCAATTTACTGTCAGCCCTCTGCCAGCTTTTACACTTGTCCAGAGAGGCATGCGCCATTTATACAAACGCACGCACAGTGCGGCGCGCCTGCCTGCCCGCCCCGCAGATGCACATTCGCGTGCATGCACATTTGCACGCAAACACAGACACACTGCTGCATATTTTCCAGGAGCCACAGCTGGGGATGGATGCCGATGCCATGGCAATGTCTTAAGACGACCGTGGCGCTGATTAAAGGGGTGACTGTCCATTTTAACAGTTCATTTGAAAAACGAACGCGTCGTAACAAAGTGGAGGATTTATTATTACAGCAGCAGTGATCACTCTGTTGTGTCTTCTCGAGGTATTTTGCTTCGAGCCGCTAGTATTTACATCCCCAGCCTTCAGGCTCCCGTGTAATTTTCTATTTCTGTCTCGTTAGTTGTCAGTGCCCACATTGTGCATATCGGTGAGGTTTCACACGCGTGCGTGCGTGTTGTGCAGTGGACACCTCCTCCAAAGCGTTGGGTGTTGAGCGCTCGGTGTTTGTGGCCAGCTCACCGTAGGTGCTGCTGGCTCTGTCTACTTTCTGGAAGACGGATGGACCAGCGCCCGACTGGGACTGCCTTCTGGCTCCATACCCACAAGCAGATTTCAAGGACTGCTTGTCACAGATGGAAACATAACTGGGTCGTTCTGCATAAGCATGCCATTTTGTAGCCTTAGATGATACTAGCAAAAAAAAATCAGTAAATGTTTTACTTGCCTCATACCAGTCTTGATAACATACAGTATACTGTATAAAAGTAACACAAGTTGAAAAGTGATTTTTGCCACGGATATACAGGCGTGTGTTTTATAAATTATGTAAAATATTTGTTTACCCAAGTTAAACAAAACATCATTTTGGTAAACTTTGTATTATTCACAGCACAGGCTGCTATGGACTATGTGTCCATTTGGTTTAAATTTACACTCTCAAGAGTAACAGATCTCTATGAGTCCATTTGTTTGCCAACTCTCCATCATTTAGCTGGGGACTACCTGAAAACCTCTACTGGACCGCTGGCTGAAAACCACTGCTATATATTGATACAAACAAGTTTAAAATGATATTGTTACATTTAATAGATTTGTAACTAAAGAAATTCTTGACCGATACTGATGTTTTAAATACCAATTTAACCAATAGCCAACATCAATACCAATATACTCTTTGCTTATTTAACTTTTTTGTTGTCTTTATGTCCTCATTTTGTGCCAGGAAGCTACATCCACATCTTCAATACAGGAAATAAATGTCCAGACCAGGACCGGATTTAGCCAGCCCTACTAGGATGGGCACGAAGAATGGCAGGGTGGGCAACTCCAAGGTTTTTCATATGTAGCCCCACAGACCCTAAAACTAAAGATTTCTTTTGATTTTGTACACAATACCAGACTGGATTTGAGAAACAAAACAGTAAAACATACAGATCAAAATGAGCATGAATCTTCTACATTCTCTAGTCTAGTCTAGTTGTGTAGACTTGTGCTCATTCTGTTGATGAATATTTTATCTCTTGAAAGTGTAAAAATGAAACCAAATGGACCATTTGGTTTCATTTTTACGCTCTCAAAGAGTTACATCTGGTTAACCAACTTTCCACAACTCTCTCAAGGACCACTGGTGGTCCCCGGACCACTGATGAAAACCACTGATATTACCTTTCATTGGGTGGGCAGGATGCACATTTCGGTGGGCCCTGCCCACCCTGGCCCCCCTCTAGATCCGGCACTGGTCCAGACTTTACCGCATGGTAGACTACACATTACTGTTATACCCATATAGTATGCAAAATGTGTGCTTGTTAACAACAAACATTGGGTACTTCGGTTAAAGGGGAATTCCACCCATTTTCAACATTTTACTCTCTGTCATTAATGTTGTGTGGACGTGATAAAAAGTTCCCCCCATTCTGTGTTTCCTAGAAGTGGAGGTCTGAAAAAAAACTTTAACATGGTGAACTGGATGACTTCATCAAGTTGTGTTTCACTATGTTAATGATTTTCCGTTCAGGACCTTTTTAAAAAAAAAAAAAATCTGAGAGCGCAAAAATGGGACCAAATGGACCGCTAGGGTCGATTTGGTCACATTTGTACGCTCTCAGAAAAAAATTAAAATGGGTGGAATTCCCCTTTAATGTCAGTTTTATTTTCTGATTTCGATATAACTGCATACCAATACGTGGACCTGCACATAGGAGCATCACTATTTGCTATGTGCATCACTAACACAATGTTTCAAAAATAAAATATCTATTCTTATATAGAATTCTGCCAGATCATGAAAACAATAGTAAGCTTTCATGGCACTCCACTCTCCCTTGCTATGTAGTCCCATGTGAGCCACCATGCACCCCCCTCTCTCTGTAAACCTGTGTGTGTTGCATGGCTCCATATAGCTGCCCCTCAGTCAACCTACTAATCCAGTGGTTGTCGAACTTTTTAATCCCAGGGCCCATCATTTATTCAGCATTTGAGCCACGGACCACCTTTTAAGGACATTTTAGCCCCACAGACCCCAAAACGCAAAGCTTTTGTACACAATAACGGGCTGGATTTGGGAAACAAAACAGGCAAAACATACAGATGAAAATGACCATTAATCTTCTAGACTTGGGCTAACTCAAGATGATGAATATTTTAACTCTTGAGAGTGTAAAAATGAAACCAAATGGATTCTCTCAAGGACCACTGGTAGTCCCCGGACCACTGGTTGAAAACCACTGTACTAATCCATCCATGATACTATATTATATGATACCTCTCCCTGTGCATTAAAGGGCCATTTAAAAAACAAAAACGCTGATATTTTGAATATGCTTTGAATAGCTTTGCGGGTCGTTTGATGTTGTTTTGGGTGGTGTGTTTTCTGTGGGGTGGGGTTGATGCAGATATTTTCTGTGTGAAATAAATAACCGCACACACACAGCCCTTGACTGGCTGTCAAGAGAATAGCGAGGGTGAAAACCACACGCATGCACAATGTTTGAAACGGGGCGCCGCACGCATCAGGGAGAAAATAAAATAAAAATAGATATAATCTGAATTCCTCAACATCATCCAAAGTTCTATGTTAATTGAATCCCCCAGTAAACATTTTAATAATTCAAAAGTTGCGCTTTATTTTATTTTTTTCCATGGGCAGATTATCGGTATCTTTCAGAATCTTTTATTTTCCCGTTTTCCTTTCAAACTTCACTGCTCTGTCTGGAGGGTTTCGAGGAGAGAGAGAGAGAGAAAGAGAGAGGGTTTGAGAAGAGATAAAAAGAAAAAGAATGGGTTTTTCACAGAGCCGTAGTCATTAAAAGAATCTGAAAATAGCAACTTGCGATCATCTGTTCTCATAGCACGGGTCAGGAGCTTCTGACACCTCCAAAATTCCTCCTGTCAGGGTAGGGGGCCATTTGTATTCTCTCTCATTAGGCAATTTGACTAATGACCTGCCGGGGCTGCGGTAGCTACTGAGGGACCGCCGAGCTCGCCCGGCCTTCTCTCCTCCACGCAAGCAGCCCTGAACACACAGCCCTCCGTCGGAATGGCACAGATGGCATGCCCGGGCGACAAAATAAACTACAATATGTCTCCGAGATGCTGTCAGAGGCCCGGGCACTATTTCTCATGTCATGAGCCGGGGCGAAGGGGCTGTGAGTGGGCATAGGGGGGGTCCTCCATATACCAGCTTCTCTGTTGATCTACTCACCATTATCCGGTGGAGGTGACAGTGAGAGAGAGAGAGAGAGAGAGAGAGAGAGAGGGAGAGATAGGGGCCTGCTGCTGCAACTGGAATAGCATTTCCAGGGTCTGCATTAAGATTCCATCTCAAATTGAGAGTCTCACACACACACACCGACAGACAATGTATTGCGCACGAGTGTTGTGTGTGTGTGCGTGCATGCGTGCGTGCATGCATGTGTGCATGTGCGTCAAGGCTGGCTACGCAGGAAAGGGTGGAATACACATGAAGAAATGCATTCCACAATCATTCATTCATACACAAATGCTCTTCTATCGAATACTTTATTAGTGTTTAGTGGTGCGTGCGTGTGTCTGTGCATGCAAGCGAGCGAATACACACACACACGCACACACACACACACACAGTTGTACTCGAGTTGAACTGTAAATCTCCATTTCTGAAAATAAAAAAATAATTCATTCATAATGTGTTCATTCATTCAATCATTCAAACATACATATAAATACACACACACACTTGCACCCCCTCTATGAGGTACGACCGTTGTTTAGACCTTTCTCCCTCGGTCCAGCCGTGGTGACGGCTCCACCTGAGTAATCACAGTGGACAGAGATCAATGCAATCCCTGCTGAATTAGTGAAGTGTAAAATAAAAGTTCATCAACATTCTAAAGGTGTTACCACGCGTCGAGTCGCGGTTCAGGTGATATGGGGTATGCTCCATCACCCACGCACATTTTTCCATCCGTCAATGTCTCGGTATAGCAATGCACATGCACACACACACACACGCGCGCAAGTGTGTCTGTCTGGTTGCGCGTGTGCTTTGCATGTCTGTTGAGGGGAGTGTTGGTGCGTCTCCGTTTGTGTCTGCGTGTGTGGAGGGTTAAGGTGGGGGTTGTACCTGGGAGTGTGTGTGTGTGTGTGTGTGCGCCCATGTGTGCGTTAGAGCCCCAGAGATGCAGCGGCGGTGGCGGCGTCTACGGTACGGCGAGCGGGAGGGACCAAGCGGAGTCCTGGGTGTTTGACAGTGCATCCAACAATGGAAGAGTGAGGGATTAGCGCTCAGCCCGGGCGTGCGAGGGAGCCCTTCCCGCCCCTGAAACAGCCATTCATCTGGGGGCCCGGGGGCTGGAGATGACAATGCAGCCATTGCTCATCGCACCTGACGGAGCCATTAATAAGGCAATGATCCACACGGGGCCCGTGCTGACTCCGTTCTTTACACTACCATCACTCAAGCCACAGGGTCCTCCTTACTTAACACCACCTCTGTGCTCATCAACACCACCGTTGGACTCGTCATCATCATCATCATATCATCGTCGTCGTCGTAGACTCTTCTGTGGATCCGACATTCCTGGCAGATGTTGCCTCTACATTTAGATGATCCAAATACGGAATACGTATCCAATTCCCAATACTCCCGGTGCACTCATGACTTAATGGGCTGTATCCTGGCCATTTGAGCGGCTAAGAGCATGTTTCATACCCGGGACTATAGTCCCAGCCCAGAAGATTGGATTTACATTATTTTTTGACCCTTTGCACCTTCCAGATTTGCCCCCCCTTCTCTACGCGGTATCCATTTCTTACCGGAGTGCGGTCGGTCGTCGTCTCCCCGCGCCTCTCCATTTGTCTAGGCCCCTGTAAGATAGGCTATCTCCAGTATAGATGGTGGTGGAATACAAAGTGAGATCTGATTTTAAATGTAATCCTTGAACAATAAAGAAAGAAGCAGCTCTCTGTGCTCTGGCCTTCTGGGCTCCAACGCGTTCATCTGTCTGTTCCGTGCAGATCCATCAACGGCAACGCGACAATCTCGCGCTTCCCGTTTTGCTGGTGGTATTGATTCAAATGTACCCCCACCCACCCACCTACCCCACAGCCCCACACTACAACCAGCCCACCTCTACGCCGGGCATCGTGTGCTCCCAGCGACGCGGTAGCACATGTTTATTCACTTGTGTGTGTGTTTTTTATGGTCTTAAACAAGCCATCATATCCAGCCCAATCACCCTCGCCTGCTGCTGCTGCTCCAGGTAGCCCCCCTCCCCCACCCCTCACCCACACACCCCCAGAGCTTGGTGTGGCTAAATGGCGGGTTGCAACGGAGTTCCGTGTCAAAGCCGGGGCATCGAATGGCTCCTGGGTGAGTGTAAATGGGGCCTGGGATGGACGCTATAAAGTCTCTCAGACCCCTCGCAATCCTCTAATACAGCAGATTTACTGTAGGAGATGGTAGAGATGTAGTTCATGGGGGAGCCAGGAAACGGAATAGGTTTTTACTCTCTTCAGACGCGGTCGCACAAAAGGGTCATGCTTTGATTACAAAGATCACATTGTTCGGTGCGGGTTCGGGGTGGAAAGTGCAGCGCTGTGTGGATATCTGGGGTAATAGCCTCGAAAGGAAAGCAAGTCACATAAGTGTCAAAATGAAGGATATGTAAAAAGTTCATGGTTTTAAATACCGCTGCGAGGTGGAAAGACTAAGAGGGTGTCAGTTCCAAAAACCATGACTCATGCACAGCTTTGGCTTACATTTATGAGTTCCCTTTCCTGTGCCAACAGCAGCCTTGACGGACTGGGGAAGGTAAAAAAGAACACCGGTTATGGAAGGCTTGGCCTCTCCGCGCTATCCGGGAGGGCTCCCTCCCTCCCTCGCGCCGCACCGGAGCCAACTGCGGCGACAAGCGACAAGAGTTTTGTGCAGCGCTTCCTAAATTTGGACTTCCCATAATGAATTTGAGCAGCTGTATGGTTTCCAAAACCTCCTCCTCCTCCTCAGCGCCGGAGAAAAAAAAAAACAACGAGGAGGCTTTGTGTCCCCTTGTCATCCCGTGTTAATTTGGGCCTCTAATGTATTTTATAAACAAAGGCCTGCTCTCTAGCCCTGACAGTCGTGACACCTTGATTCCAGTGCAGGGGTAACGCATGCAGTACCGGGTCACACCATTAATAATCAACTGGCAGCCATCACACCGCTTTAACCACGATCATTATGATAAAGGGCATACACTTAATTACAGGCCCCGCTTAATTATAGCTCTGTTGAAGCTCGTTTGTTTGGTCAAATGCTAATTATACCACCACCACGCTCTTGGCAAGTCCTCATTTCAATCCACTTTTTTCCCCCTCTCTTCTTTCTTTTTTCCCATCCCCTGCTGAACAGTGTGGCTTATTTTCATGCAAATTTGATATCCGGTGAATGTTTAGGCGTTTTTTTTGTTGTTTTTTTTCTCCCTTCGTCTTTGCTGTTTTTTTTTTTTCCTCGCAAGGGTGAGCCGAGCGCGTCTTTGTTTTGGAGGTGAACGTCTCTCAGACAAGACGGAATCAGGAGTAATCAAGAGTAATTAAAGTGGAAGATGGGGCTGTGGTGGTGGTGGTGGAAGAGGCTGGGGTGGGTGGAGAAGAGAGAGTGGAGGTGCTCCAATACGGCAGAGAATAAAAAAGCCTTTCATCTTTCCTGAGAGAGGGAGGGAGGAGGGGGGTCTGGGGCAGCAGAGGATGCTGATAGCTCTGCTGTTTTATACTCCCAGCATTTAGTCTTGTTGAAATACTCCCCGAATGAACTACAGGGAGATTTATTGTTTTTCTATTAAAAATATCCATGGCTAATAAAGATACATCTGCCTCAAAACATTATACTTGTCCTCTATTACTAAAATTACAAAATAGAATTGCCCGAAATATTGTATTCTTTCATAAGCAGTGAACCCATCACTCAACAGGGACTGCTACTGTCGCAAGTTGATGATGTCATGTGTCCATGTGTGGTCGAGTCCTAAATGGATATGCCAGTGAAAAGAAACTTAATGCTTGCTAAAGTTATTAAAAGCATCAAAGCAGTGTATTTTCTTTAATATTCTTTAGTATTGCATTCCATATATTCCCTAGGGTACTTAATCGTTACTGTACTTTTTCAGGTATCTGTACTCTGTACTGAGTATTCATTTTCATGAGTACTTACTTTTACTCATTCCATTTTGACACAAGTATCTGTACTTTTTACTCTGTACATTTTCAAAACACCCGCGTTACTTTAAGAAGTTGGAAGTTGACGCAGTTAAATTACATCTGTTTCCTGTTAATAACAATCATTGTAAAATATGAGCGAAAGGAAAGAAACTTTATTGTGAAAGGACTGTCACAGGAAAGGGAGTAATGTTGCAGAAGTTGAAGTTGACGCTGCCTCATGCCAACATGGATATGTGAATGTGATGGTCATTGTGCTGCAGCAGAAAGCTTCAGGTCTCAGTCTGGTGCTATTGCTGCTTCCCATGCCTCAACATTTTAATATTAAAGTAAAATAAGTATAGGTTGCAATAGCACTTTTTTATTAAGCTTTAGCAGATACAGGCATTAAGAAAAACATATTATATAAGAGCCTGTCATTGAGCTACACTTTTACGTTTTACACAAATAATTGTAATTCTACTTAAGTACAAAATACTACTGAGAAGTACAAAGTACTTTTCCCATCTCTGCATATGACATTTATGGCTTTTATTTTTAGGTTTTAGATATAAAGGGATAATGCTAATATGACAAGGCATATTTGTCATATTAGCCAGGGATCATTTTAAGAGAACAACAACCACAAGTCAGAATATTACGTACTCCCTTTGTATTTTTCTAATCACAAACTGTTTTTCCTTATCTCTTTGCAGCCATGGATAGTGTGCCCTTTGGGATCTCTGAGAAATTCTGCAGACCCCCCAGTGAGGTGAGTGTGACTCTTTTTGTATTATTATTTATTTATTCATTTATTTCCAATATTTTTGAAAATCAAAATAACTTTTTGCGCTGCGTTCTACAATTAATTTAAGCATAGCTAAACTACAACTAATCTCTAGATCCTCATGCTGCGAGTTACATTCAGAACTGTACTCAGACATAGTTTGTTATGTTAATCATTGCACTTGTTTACGATGTAGCGTTCCTTTGGTCGCCTGTCAGCCTGCTGGTCTCCTGACAGTTTGTATTACTCCTCTCCATTGGCTGCAATTAAAAACAATAATTGCAGCGCTCTGTTTCTCCAGTACATCTATTCTGTGGCATCCAGCCATGGCACGCAGCCTATATTCAGACGGCCATTGCATCATAGTGTCGCAACCATACAGACCAAACTCATCCACTGGTTTATGGTAACCGCTAAAGAGTAGCAGCTATTGCTAGGCCTGCTACTATTTTCATAATAACATCTTGTGTCATGAACCTGAAAGGTTAAAGTGACGCCTCCTATAATGGTGGCCAAAGAGCACACAATGACATTTTCAATCATAATGAGATGCCCCCACGGAAAAGGGGTCACCGGGGTTGGAACACGTGGTTAATATTTCCTATTATTGAGGGGTTTAGGGGGTTCAGTTCCAGCGCACAATGCAGTGGTCAGAATATTCACCGTATCGTGCTGCTTTTGAGTCAGTCGTGACAAGGCTACAGTGCATTACTCACCCTGAAGAGCTCTGAGGTTGCTCTTCGGTGATGGCTGGCCCGCGTTATTCTCACAGTATGTAGCCTGTATTACTCTCTCCGGGTCATGAACTTCAATCAGCTCCTCCAGCTCTACTCTACAGACCACTACCACCCTCCTCTCCTCATCTCTCCTCTCACCTGCTGCTGCCTTACCCTCTCCTCTCCTCTCCTCTCCTCTCCTCTCCTCTCCTCTCCTCTCCTCTCCTCTCCTCTCCTCTCCTCTCCTCTCCTCTCCTCTCCTCTCCTCTCCTCTCCTCTCCTCTCCTCTCCTCTCCGCCGGTGTAGAGTGAGTGATGAATGCGTGCAGTCAGGCAGAGCTGGCTCAATGCAGTCCATTTGGCTGGCTGGCGGCGGTTGTCACTATAGCCCCGTTTGTATTGACACAGAGCGAGAGAGAGAGGATTAAAGATTTTAAGCATGCTTACTTAGCCATGAGCCTAACCGCCATGTTCCTTGTTTTTTTTCCTTCTTCTCCTCCTTGCTTTTGATTTCAGATGCAGCGAGTCGATTTAATGGGCATTACGATCAAATCCCTGGCACAGATCGAGGAGGAAGTGAGTAGAGAGGGGCCCGCGACGCTCGGCTGCCGCCGACGCTGCCGCTGGCCCAGAATGCAAAGCAAACTGGTCTTGGGATTGTAATTAAGTGTCTGAGACGGCGAGGGCCCCTGTTGGCTCCACTAAGCCCCCCACCCCACACCCCCCGATTGAATAAAGGCATGCATGGCCCCGTCTGGGGCTGCCGCTCTCTGTTAAAAGCGTTGCGTCTCTCCGTGTTCCAAAACACTTGACTTTTTGTTCCCTTCGATTGTTCTCCCTGAAACGGCTCAATCAAATGTCTCACTGGTTTTTCGGGAGAGAACTTTTCCGGCTTCCTAGTTTAAAAAAAATAAAATAACAAAAACCCCTCCAGAGTTCCGGTATAGCCTGTCTGTCCCGATCCCCTCTTCCTCTTGCTCCGATGTGACATTGAAAGACAAGAGATCGCACAAAACAGAGAGGGAATTTACACCGACAACAAGAGCGTTACAAAATGCCCTGCCGATTTTTCCCGACGAAACGCCGCAGCCTGTAAGACATTCATAAGGAAGCAAAGCGCCTACTGTATAGAAATGAGGCGGCGTGTGAGAGTGAGGGAAAATGTGTGTGTCAGTGTGTGTGCGACACACCTATTGTGTGTGTGCGTGCGTGCGCGTGTACGTACGTTAAAGACAGCGACACCCCCCCTCTCTCATTAGCACAGTATCTGGGTATCAGAACTGCCAGCGATGTGACAGACCACTGTAAAAGAACAGGTGCTGTTGGGTTTTGAGATGTGTTACAGAGCAAACACTCCCTCATCAAACCTGGTGGTGTCTGTTCTGCACTCCGCCTCTGTCTTCTGTCACATGCTATCCAAATCACACACACACACACACACACACACACACACACACACACACACACACACACACACACACACACACACACACGGTCGCCATCTTGTCATTTTGGTCATCCACACACGGAGCTCATTGTCAGCTTCAGGTATTAATGGTGTGTGTGTGTGAGTGTGTGCGTGCGTGAGTTGTGTGTGTGTGTGTGTGTGTGTGTGTGTGTGTGTGTGTGTGCGTGTGCGTGTGCGTGCGCACGCTTGTGTGTGTGTGTGTGTCCGTCCAGTGTGGTATCCTCGTTCAGACAGCCTGGCAGCTTGTCCTCTTAGTTTGATCTCCTCTCTCTCTCCCTCTCTCTGTCTCCCTCTCCCAGCCTCTCTCTCTCCAAGCCTCTCTCTCCCCCAGCTCTCTCTCTCTCTCTCTCTCTCTCTCTCTCTCTCTCTCTCTCTCTCTCTCTCTCTCTCTCTCTCTCTCTCTCTCTCTCCTCTCCTGGTGTGATTAGCAGCAGGACACATGGTGAGCTGAGCTGGGGATGGGAAGGGAAGGGAAGGGAGAGAAGAGAGAGAAGGGCGCGAGAAATCATTAATTACCGCCGCGCTGGAGCTGATGAAGTAAATGTGAGATAGTGTAACACACAGGATTTAGTGAAGTGGACGACAGCACAAGATTAATGGGCAGGAGGCCGGGCTGATGAGGATGAAGTCACAGCTTAGCTTGATAATTAGTTTCCAAGTGGAAACATCCCTCACCATTGTGTTATTTTTACTTCTCTCTCCTCTTATTGTTATAATTATTATTATTATTATTCTGCTATGATACTGTATCTCCGGAAGAGCAGGGAGAGATACACATGTCTGTTATGTTCTGGTGCCATAACATGCATCTGTGATATGTTGCTACATTGTATGATTATTAGCCGTTTCTCTGATCTGCATTATGGTGTAAAACAAGTGTGGTTTAGTTGAAGGAGGATTAACATGAAAATCAACTTTTTATATTTCATATAGGAGCTTTCATGGAAATTGCTCTCAGGAACAGCTCATCTGATTTTGGTCTCATAATGATGATGTCATCAGTGCACTCTACTGTGTATATTCCTCCTCTCCTTCAGTCTTCAGTTCCAAATTTGCATTTCCACTTTGTGTACAATGTCCACCATTGTTGATTTTCCAAGCTGACATGGAATGGAAACAAACCTGCTTTTATCTAGTGTCAGTATTATAATGACTCAAATTTAATCAGTTCCCCCAGCACCTCAGCACAATGTGGTACTGCAGCTAAAATGCTTTCAAAGTTCAGAAAGAAATGACAGGACTGGTTATATGAGAGTGGTGACTGAGGCTCAAACCATTAGAAATAAGCTTGAGGGACATAGATGGAATATGCTATTGAGTATTAAAAACATTTTTCAGAATGTATGTTATTTGCACTTTCAATGCAGCTATTCTGTCCATTCCAGATGCAGCACACGTAACAAAACGTGACATTACTCTATAGTACATGCAGTTCCGGTCTAAACAACTCCCAGATGTTTTGAAGCACTGCTCTATGTATTCTACCTGTCAGCCCATAGAGCCCCAATGTGAACCCAGACATGTTGAGTACACTGTGGTTAGAAATGTGGAGGTCCACAGCATGTAGACACTGCCAGATGCTAACTTGCATATGTTGAGCAAATTTCATAATTGGCATAATATGATGTGACCATACCATTAATAAAAGGCCGGTATACTGTATATCTAAATAGGAGTTTTTCATGATGCTGAATCCATTCCAAGCATTAGTTTTGGGAAAACACATACACACACACATTGGGCTGAAAACAGACAAAGCACTTGCCCAAAATGTGCTGACTAACCACATTTGTGCGAGTGTTTCCTGAGCAGAACTAATATTTACATATATTCTCATGCTATATAAAGCATGTTGTTGTGTGATAGTTTTGCCTTTTTATATGTCATTAATGGTATGGTTCATACTGGCTCATTTTTGAACCATTAACAAGGCCTGCCTTTAATGCCGTGGAAAAATATGGTTGTGACATTAATTTCTATTAAAACAATGTTGTATCATCTAGGAAAACTATTAGAGGAGACGTTTGTTATGCTTAGCTGTGATTGGACTATAGCAGTTTGGGGAGGGGCTTACTGAAAGGTCAATTATGAAAGTTGGTCAAACTCTATCAGTGATTTTCAACCGGTGGTCATTGAGAGGGTTCCAGGTGGTCCCCCAGCTAAGTTGGTTTACCAGATGAAAAATTGGTTAGCCAGATGTAACTCTTGAGAGCGTAAACAACCAAATGGATCCACAAGGGTCCATTTGGTCTACACAACTAGAGAATGTAGAAGATTAATGGTCATTTATGATCTGTATGTTTGACTCTTTTGTTTCCCAAATCCATCCTTGTATTGTGGACAAAAGCAAAATAAATCTTTAGTTTTGGGGTCTGTGGGGGCTAAAATGTCATCACATGGTGGTCCGTGGTTCAAATGCTAAATAAATGGTGGGCCCTGGGATCAAAAAGTTTGAAAATCCCTGCTCTACATTTATACTGGGTTCACATTCTAGCAAATGGACTAATGCACACTGTTGTCCAGAAGAGGTCACTGTCAGTGCTCTGCTGTGGGGAGGATTCCTTTTTCTCTCTCTCTCTCTCTCTCTCTCTCTCTCTCTCTCTCTCTCTCTCTCTCTCTCTCTCTCTTTCTTCCCCCTTCTCTCCTCTCTCTATTTTTCCCCGCACAGAATCTAATTGACTAATTCCTAATTCCATTAAAAAAAAATTACATTTGTGAAAGAGATGTAGTCCCTCTCTAAACATATGCACATGTAATTGAGGAAAACTGTTGTAATCACAGGCAGAGTTTTCAGATAAGACGGTTCCCTAACAGGCATCACTTAAGCCACGTCTCAGATGATGTTGGTTCCAGCAATTAAGCATTCTTTTCATTTCCCAAATGACTTGCGAAACTTGCGGATATTATAATTGCTTTTAGCCACGCATATCTAATTTGTGTCTTTTTAAGTGTTAATTAGTAAGCGATTTAAAGTGACGTCTTCATGTAGTTTGCGCCGCTGAAAAATTTTGTTGGCGGCTGGCTAATGTTTTTTTTTTTTCAGAGGGAACGCACGTGAAAGAGAGCGTGTGCTGCGCTGCGTAGGGCTGTGTGCAACATGACGAGGTTTTCATTAGCGCCTACGTATGAGAGAATTCAGCATTTGTTGTTCGCAATGAATAGCACCGACTTAAGTGTGAGATGTCTGTGTGTGTGCATGTGCGTGCGTGTTTGCAGGTATCTACCAGTACAGTATTTGTAGTCACCAGCATTGTCAAAATATTACTTGAACAGTAATTTATGACTCATTACTGCCTGCAAAGCAACTTGACCCAAACTCAGACTACCATTATAAATACAGATGTCCCGATGCTGTATTGGTATAGGAAGAACCATCAGAATGGCGCTTTTATGTCATATCGGTACCTGCGAATAAAATACCGTATCAGCATTGGAAAGTATACAGTAGGCCCTTATTTGTCATTATCAGGTCATCGGTATCGGCAAATATGCCAGTGTGATGTTGGGGCTTGTGGAATTTGGTTTGGAGTTCCCCAAGTGCACATCTGCATTTCTGATCTGATCGGAAATTAAAATGATTAATTTTAAATATAAACTCAAACGCACAGTTGCACACACACACACACACACACACACACACACACACACACACACACACACACACACACACACACACACACACACACACACACACACACACACACACACACACACACACACACACACAGTATATACAGTATGTGTCTGCTTGTATATATTATATATTACTCAAAATTTGAAATAATTATATTACATTACTAGTTACTGGGGGAAAAAAGTAATACTATTACTAAAAATAATTTACATTTAGTTACTTGACAACAATGTGTATCGGTGTGCCCTTGTCTATCTGTGTGTGTGCGTGTGTAGAGTATGTATGCATTTCAACAAGTGTAGGTGTGTATGCCTGTATGTGTGTGTGTGCACGTGCACACATTTGTGTGTATGTGAGTGTCTGTGTGTGTGTATGTGTGTGTGTGGTCTCAGTCTCATTTGAATGTATGTAGGGACAGTAGCATGTGGGTGTATATGCGTGAGAGAGAGAGAGAGCTCCAAATAGAGGTGGAATTAATGAAGACAACATGTCACATATTTTTTGGCAGTGGAGCAGGGACAGGAAATGAAGCTCGGCGCGTCTGGGTGACTGCCGCCCATGTTCCAGCGTGTCACTGTCCTGTCAGCCCGCGTGGAAAAGTGGCAGACATTGATACATGCTCTCCCTGATAACACCCCATTCCCCCATCCATCATCCCCACGCACGCACACACACACACACACACACACACACTCACACGGAAACACACACTCACACAGAAACACACACACACACACACACACACGAAAACACACACAGACACACACACACACACACACAGAAAAACACACATGTGTGCGCGCGCGCGCACACACACACACACACACACACACACACGATTATTTATTTACTGTGCCAGATGTTGAGACTGGATTTTATTTTTCCCCCCATTCTGTGTGTGTGTGTGTGTGCGTGTGCGTGTGCGTGTGCGTGTGCGTGTGCGTGCGCGTGCGTGCGTGTGTGTGTGTGCGTGTGTGTGTGTGTGTGTGCGTGCGTGTGCGTGCGTGCGTGTGTCAGAGAGAGGGGTTGGATTTCTTCACAACTAACAGGCTTGTGATAGGTGACACGTTTGGTGTAACTTGCAGCTTCCTCGCAGGCAGCAGATGAGAATGGGTGGATGCATTGCATGCCTTGCATGGGGCTGGTTAGAGATAGATAGAATAGAAACCCATGCAGGCTGTTCAGACACCATGAGGATGGTGCTTCAGCTTGCTTCCCTCAGTGATTCTTCTTGGGGGAGAGTGAACTGGTTTGGGTGATCATGCAGCATCACCTAGTGCTGTGTTGAAGCATTACAGCTCTGGTTTCCCTTACTTATAATAACCCTTACTTATAATACCATTTGACTTCTCATTCCTATAAATACACATGAGCCAAAATATAGATTCTGCAAAAACATCTTTCATTTAGTTAAAGGAGAATTACAGTGGGTTTTCTTACCTTTATTTGCAGTTGATTCATTTCCAAAAAAGTGTTCTGGTTGTTATTTTGTGGCTGTTCTGATAGGTTGTTGTTCGAATTGTATGTATTGTCTCTCCACCATGTCAATAGTGGACACTCTGGGGTGGCACACCCCACTGTGTACCAGCGTGTTGACACCAGGGGAGGATTATCCAACGGGTACGTTGGACCCAGGCCCAGGGCCCCTGAGCTTGTGTGTGTGTATGGGTTTATTAATTTTGTCAATAAAATAACACCTAGAAGTCCTAAACCATCATGATATAGTATATTAATGCAAGTGTTTAAACATCTTTCATTTATTTGGCTTAGTTATTTTCGTTTTTTATTATTTTCAAGCAATCCCATGCTGTAAAACTTACTGAAATGTCGGTGTGCTGCACCAGGAAGAAAAATGCGGCGGGCCAGGAGCCTATCAATTCTAGTTCCGTCTATGGTTGACACACACTGGGATGGGGTTGCGCATTGTTTTTTTTTTTTTTTTGTTTTGTTTTGTTTTTTTCATGAACAGCCAATAAGGACCACTTTTTTGGAAATAAATCAACTACAAAAATAAAGGTAACAAAGCCTTCTGGGGTGGAATTTTCTTTTAACAGAACTTTATTGTTCATGAAGTATAACCTTATTGACCATGTTCATTGGTCCCGGCTTAACCATAATAGTAATAATAATTTCTGTTTATCCCAGAAATACATTTCCAAATTACTGTATGTAGCTGCATTTTGAGGTTTTGCATAACTTCGGTGTGGATCGGGACATTGCAGACACACTGACCATGAATTCCATGAAAATACACTTTTAAGCATTTTGGTCCATGGTAATTATAGGTTTGCTAATTAAATCCATACATGGCCTTGCAGTGGCCTCGAACAGCACAAAATGGGTGTACAGTATAATCCACCGCAAATGAAGTCACAGATGCATTTTGTCTCTTACTATTGTTATCCGTTTGTCCATTAAATTCTGCTCTAAATGTGCTCTCTCCTCGTCACATCACACTCATGAAATTGTTTTGTCTTGTTTTTGTCCTGTTGTGGGTTTTCTTGGAGCAGTGGTTTTCAACCAGTGGTCCAAGGACCAGCGGTGGTCCTTGTGGGGGTTCCATGTGTCCCCGGCTAAATGTTTCAAACCAAATGTGACCCTGACCCTTTTTAACTCTTGAGAGTGTTAAAATGAAACCAAATGGACCCGTACGGGTCCATTTGGTTTCATTTTAACGCCCTCAAGAGTTACATTACTGTTAAACATCTCAAGAAGTGTACACAATTAGAGAATGTAGAAAAACTGTTGTATGTCATTGTAATTCATGTAATTGTAGACAAAATCGTATAAAAAGAAAACAAAATATTCTTTAGTTTTGGGCCTTAGAGACTAAATGTCATCAAATAGTGGGCTATAGCTCAAAAATCTAATAAATCATGGGCCTTGAAATGAAACTGGTTGGGAAACACTGTTTTAGTCATGTTCATGCTTTGCCACAAGGAGGCAGTGTTTATTCATATTTCTATTCTGGTTAATTTTTGTCTTGCACTATTATTTAAACACTGATTGGAAGTTACAGGACTCTAGAATATGTTACAATATTGTTTTATTCCCTTCATTTTTTCACCTAAATATTAACCTAAGTCCCCAGTTAGTAAGCAATACATATCTTTTTTTATTTAGTAGGCTAGCTACTGTGCACAGATTACACAGCACAGTGCCCTATATTATATCTGGACATACTGAATTAACAGATTTTTCATGGGACTGTACATATTGTTGCTCTCCATAAGTAAATACATTTTTGAGGTGTATGTGTTTGTTTACATATTCCCTTGCTATTGAACACCTTTTATGTCTGTGTGTTGGTTAAACAATATTGAACCAATGGAAGAAAGTGCTTCAGTCAGAACCTTCTATAACTACATTGGATCCTAGCTAAATAGCTAACTCTGTGTGTGTGTGTGTGTGTGTGTGTGTGTGTGTGTGTGTGTGTGTGTGTGTGTGTGTGTGTGTGTGTGTGTGTGTGTGTGTGTGTGTGTGTGTGTGTGTGTGTGTGTGTGTGTGTGTGTGTGTGTGTGTGTGTGTGTGTGTGCGCGCGCGCGCGTGCGCGTGCGCGCACCTACAGTTTCACTACAACTTCAGCACAGAACGAAGCATTTCTCCGTTTCCTCCGGCCCAGCGTTCACACAACCAGCACTAAGACAGGTTGGCAGAACTACCAGCACTAAGACAGGTTGGCAGAACTACCAGCACCATGAAGCACGGCTTCAACCATATACTGAACCTTAATAATCTCAATGATGATTTGATTTTTATGTATTTTTTTCATAATGAAAATAAAATGAATTTCAATAGTAGTTGTTCAAATAAATGTTAACAATGTTATAGCATTAGTGGTTCATGTGAGATTGTGTTTGTATAGTATCTTATTCTAAAGTATGCTTAATTTAACCATTTTTTTGACTGTTACTTAATCAAATAATAAGAAAAAACAGTTTTTTTTATTTTCAGTAAAACTTATGTTTCTATGTCGATGCTGCTCAACTATTTCACTATTTAATTATTTCAAGGAGCTCTAAAATGATCTGAATGTGACCCCCATCTGAAAATATGTAGTTCCAGGTACGGTCTTGGAGGTCCCTGGAACTAAAATTTTGTTGTGGGGGCAATTTTTTTTCCCTTTGCAAATAAAATGTCCTGGGAACTATTTTTTCCCCTTTGGAACTAAACTTTTGTCCGTGGAACTAAAATTCTGTCACTGGAACTACAGCTTGTATCCCTAAAATGTTGTTTTCTGTAAAATTTTCACAATATTTCCAAAAATATTGTGGTGCGCTATTTTTCAATAACTGAATCACCTAAAGATGTTCCATTTCAGAATGGATTAAGCTTGATTAATTAAGCTATTTATTATTTTTATTTTGATAAATAAATGTATGTTTACAGATTAACACAATTGCATAAACTGTAACTCATTTGATTTTGTTCTGCTCGTCAAGAGTAACAGGAGAATTGAGGCGTCAGAGACTAGCAGTGATTGAAACAACCACAGGCCATAGGGGACAGCCTTGTCACGCTCCCTGTGACCCCCACTGTGACGCACAGATAGTCCCTTCTGATGTTCATGTTCAGGTAAATACCAGCTTATCATCACAAAGTTCATCATGAGCACTGTGCGTGCACCAAGCTCAGGCGGAGCTTTGAGAAATGAGTTGTTTTACCCCCCAGATGCCCAGTTGTGGAAAACATACTCAAATGTTTTGCGGGTGTAAAAAGTAAAAAGCAACAGACAGGCAGGCGCGGTGGGGAAGGACAACCAGATGCCCGACGTATACTCAAAAAAAGGGACTCCCAAACACTTCAGAGGCAGTGAATATGTTTAATAGTGAAAACCAGCGTCGTTTGGGGCCTTCATCCACTTATCTTTATGTAAAAGTAAGAATACTGCAATGTAGATGTACTCAGTTACAAGTAGAAGTCCCTTATTCAAAATGTACAGGCACTCTAGTAAGGGTACAGACTATTGGTTTCAAGATGTACGGTACTTAAAATATCAAAAGTAAATGTACCTATTGCACACAATGTCCCATTTCAGGTTTTCAAATGGGACGCGCTGTGAGCTTGTAGATTGGCTGTTTTCAAATGGACGAAATCTATATAGGCCCGAAGTTTGTTATTAACTGTTATGTAATAATTATCAAAATGACTAGTAAAGTAACTAACATTTTTAAATGTGATGTAAATGTGAAGTACAATATGAGCCTCTGAGATTTAGTCTAGTTTAAGTGTAAGTATAATTATTTAATTAAACTACTTAAGTAAAGTACAAATAACTCTTACAGTGAATACAGTACTGTAGTAAATGTTTCTTGGTTTCTTTCCACCAGGGGTGGGTGCAGACACCCATCCCTCTCTAATACAACACCTCTACTGGGCTATAGGTCTTCAAAGAGAACAGCACGGAAATCCACTCTTGAAATATGCTATTCCCATATTACAGCTGCCTAGAGAGGACGGAGGAGGTGGCTGTGACAGTAACCTAGAATCTTTGATGATAGTCTTGGGTATAAGAATCCGTTTTCTCTTTTCAGACACTCTTTACTGTCACTACTGTAATATTAAAGCTCATTTGATTGTAAAAGCGAGAAAGAATGTATGAAACCGTCTCTAACCCCCCATGACGTCGCTCTCAACTGTGCTCCAATAAATCTATCTACCTCTAATCTATGTTTTCATATTATGAAATCATAGATTAATATATTTGAGAGAATTCCACACCAGTTTTGGCAACACATTTCTGGTGACATTGAGGTACTACAAGCAGCAGTGGTCAGCTTGCATTTCCGTGCTGCATGGAGCAAAACGTTAATTCAGGTTTTAAAACGGGACTGAAACAGGAAGTGGTCAGAGCTGAAATCTTGTAATTTCCTTCTTCCGATTGGCTACGGCTGATACACGACATGCACAACGATGCAGTTCAATGCATGTTGGGTTACAGGTGCGTGATGGAATTATGTAGTTGAATTTGAGTGCAAAACTTCTAGTAGATTATAACTGTACACCAGTTTGAAGTGAACTCAAAGATTAGACATATGAGCCATTAGTATCTAAATATTGTTTGTGCATTGTTATGAAATCATAGATTAGAGTCATCATTCTCATTATGAAGTCATAGCAATAGATTAAAATCACGTGTTGTGTATCTTAACAGATTTGTGCACCGGTGTGTATTGTACTGTAATTGCAAATGAGATGGTATTAGTTCTTGGTATCTACAGTACATAATTGTGGGGCATATGAAATCATACATTAGAGTCTTGATTTCTTGCAATCTACCTGTGCATCAGTGTGACATCTGTCTAGTCTACATTTGTGCTGGGTGGTTTAAAGCTGACATTAAACATACAATCTGTAACACACATCCTGCATTGGTGCTGAGCCAAACTGTTAAAACAGTCAACGTAGATTGCAGAACAAAGCAGGGGCTCGCAAATCACTTTAAGATGCTCAAAAAAAGCTTTATTGAGCGACACAGCAAGCAGGCAAAAAAATATGATGAATTTCGACTGTGTGATCTTAGGCCAAGTATATGATAGTTAAAGGATGACGCCATAATATTTTATACAACAAAATATTGATATGTCACAATATTTATTGTAACATTTTTGACACATTAGAAGTGGAAGAAATGTCCTTAAATTCTGAAACATTCCAACCACCTATTTTTAAGACCAATCCTGATGTTGTTATTATATAACCACAATATTACTGTCTGTTTTTGAGGAAGCCATTTGTTTTCCTTCGTTTCAGAACAGAATGAAATCTAAGATGAACTAGCATGGACTTGAAACTTACCTAAGACAGGGTAGTCCAACACATTGACGTTCTGTCAGCCATCACAGTTACATTTTGTCAATTTGTCAGTCAAAGAAAAATGTTTAGAAATCTGGTTATTATGCAATGCCTGACACATGCCAGCAATAATGTAAGATATATATATATAGGCCTAGCATGAGTGGTCTAAAACAGGGCTTTTCAACCTTTTTCATACCAGAGCCCGCTATTTATTCAGCATTTTAGCCACGGACCACCATTGATGTTGAGTCTCTCAGACCCAAAAGCAAAGATTTTTAAGGTTTGTCCTAGCCTGGCTCAGCCCTGAATCAGCACCTTAACAATACTAGCTTATTTTTTCCCTGTGATTCAATAATAATCAAGTGAAACGAAATGACAATTCAGACTGAGCTCAGGCTAGGTTTGTCCACAATTAAGGGGAAATAACTGGCAAAACGTTGGTAAAATAACAATTCTTCTACATTTTCTAATTGCGTAGATTCTTGCAAATAACTAATTCATATGTTTAAATATAATTTAACTCTTGAGAGCGTAAAAACCAAATGGACCTGTGAGGATCCATTTGGTTTCGTTTTAATGCTCTCAAGAGTTACAGATCTATATTTGTCCATTTGGTTACTGTCCATAACTGTCCATCATTTAGCTGCATGGAGACCACCTGGAATCCTCTCAGGGACCAATGGTGGTCCCTGGAACACCGGTTGAAAACCCCTGGTCTAAAACATCTAAACTGAGCCAATTAAAAGGCACATTAACGAGATTACTGGCAATCGTTATATTATGGCAATAATTGCATTGTTTACTGTAGGCCTACGGGCATACAGTAGCAACAGTATGGGCTTCCTTTTTTTTCTTTTTTACAGTTTTCTTGTAAATTCTATTACTATAATGGCTACACATTTAGACGTTTAAATGAATCTGACTTCTAAATTCTAATGATTAGCAGTGCCCCCCCAAAAAAACATTAAATACAAAAACAAAACAGAAAAAAGGATAATACTGAATTGCTTTAAGGCCACAGACTAATTTAGGAATTACATCCGATGCGTTTCAGTCCATTTTCAGCGATGTTTCTGGTGTTGCCTTATTTTGGATAAGATTGACACATCTGGTACGAATGTAAAACCCACTGGCTGTCTTGTCAGCCCCTGAAGGACCCATTCTTTTCTCCAGTCAAAGTCAAACCATGTCCTTTTCCCCATCGCTCAGGCGTGTCATATACCCAGCTAATGAAGCCATCAGAATGTATTTGCACATTTCCGTAGCTCTAATTAGCCTCAGAAACACCCTAATGAATTAATTCCCCTTTGTTAATTAGGCTTTCCTGCCACGCTTGTGAATTTATGAACTATGGAGTATGGAGTTTATTTATTTATATACAGTATTTTTGTTTAGTTGTTTTTTTTTTAAACCAAGAGTCCTTTTGACTTTTACGGGTGTAAAATGTGCACAAGAGATAGTGCTATCACTAATGCATCAAAGTGAGGGTGTCTGTAGTATTGTAAGCATTGTAGTATGCTGACATACAGTACATGTCAGTAATGTCCTATCATGCAGTGAGAGTCCACATAATAGTACACTACTGCCCTCCCGATGTACAGTACATAGAATTACACACTGTCTGCCACATATGGAGGCTTGCTAACTCCTGTTTTCAAAAGCAATGATGGCTTAATTATCTTTAGTTGTTAGGAAGAGAGGAGCCTCAAAGTAATGGCGGAAATATTTTGCCGTTTCACTCAGCGAAGCCTTCAGGCAGAGAACCACATGAGTCGCTTTTTGAGTTCTCGAATAAGTCATGTTGTCACATCTCATTATAATATTGTAAGTAGTATTCAATGCCATCATAATATCTAAACCGCAAGTTGCTACACATGCGTATGTGGTTCATTATAATAGAGGATGCAATTTTAGGACGGACAAAAAGTGCCCCGAAAGAACGTTAAATAATTATTATACAGATCATTAGAAAAAATTGAATTCTACATTAAGAATTCTGTGTTTCTGTTCACAATATTTTGCAACATATTTGTTTAAGGTACATAATGAAAAGTAATGTATTGCCTATACTAACTTTCATCTATACATACAGTGCACTCATAGACTACAGTACATGCCATAATTCAGAGGTTATTTATGAATAGCTGACGTGGACTCACTCCAGGTAGTCTGCTTGTTGCTCTGCCGCTCAGATGTGTGCCGTTTAGGGCCGTAGCTAAATGCCAGTTGAGAGTTTAGCGTGGAGCAAACTGCCGCTTGCACTGTAGCCAAACCCACCAGATGGGCACCGTGCAATCTAAGCTCAGGGAAGAACCACAACGGCCTTAAGATGCCATGCCCAGCCCCATCAAAAAAGCTGGCTCACATGCTTCCACTTTCCCCACTGGGTTTCTACTTTATGATATAGAAAAATAATAACGATATTCAGAGAGACCGCGTTGTAAAATGGCAATGGCAAAGGCCTTCATTTTGTCCCCATTACTGTACATTGAAGGCTGTGCATTAAGGCAAGACTTATTCACCTACTTAGCGAGGGGCTTGTGCAGGGCCCTGTCGTGCGTTGCACGTAACCGCTGACCCATTTTCCCAAGGACCTTTTTTTTTAAAAAAACTCCCTCCGCTATCTTTTCCGACACAGTAGGCCCCTCTCTCTCTCCGTATTCCTCGGACCCACTGCCTGCCGCGTTACATGGAGGATTTGGGCTTTGGGCCGCAGCTCTTTGGGCCTTGGAGCTGCAGTGCAGCAGCAGCCAGCAGCACATCAAAGCCCCGCCCCAGAGCGAGGCCCTGCCAGATGTCCCGTGGTCATTTTTAAACTCACACCCCTGAGCATGACATGGAGCGGTGTGTAAGCATGTAGACAGAGGTGGATGGGCTGCTTGGAAATTGGAAAAGGAAGCCTGTATTTATGAGGTGGTTTGAGGCGCTGTGTTAAGACAGGCTTAGCCTGCCACTCTCCCTCTGACAGGCCTGCTTCCCCCTTGAGCCGGGCTGGCCAGAGAGAGAGAGGGAAAGAGAGGGAGAGGTGAAGGAGTTAAGACAGGGGACCTGTCAAAGTCAGGCACAGGCCTAGATCCGTAGCATATAGACTGGCAGGCAGGTTGATATAACAGATCCGTACTTGATCTTGATCGCACATGGAGGCAACTGCTTATTCCCCGGGACGTATGGAGAGACCGCAAGTGCTCTTATTCGAGATTGATTCATTCTGCTATTGGCATAACCAGGATCGGCTGTGCCTATGCGTGCCGCCGTGCGTCGTCCCGTATTTCTCCCCCGATGCATTCGAAGCTGTTTTGACAGAGATGAACTCACTTAGCTTATCAGTGAACTCTAGAAGCCCCCCAACTCTCCCTTCTCTCTCTCTCTCCCGCTCTCTCTCGCTCTCTCTCACACACACACACACACACACACACACACACACACACACACACACACACACACACACACACACAGTGTACAGTAGTGATGTCATCGTCACAACGAGTCTCAGTGAAGCTTTAAGTGGGGGGGGGGGGGGGGGGGGGAGTTGAACGTGTGGTCTTCCCCTCTCCATGCTACCTTTAACAAGCCCCAACTGAGCTCCGGCGGTACAGCAGCACATCAAAACAGTCTTGTCTTACCTCAGCCAGAAGTAAAGATGAGTTATCTCCCCTCCCAGAGCAGGGAGACCCTCCTCCCCCACAGAGCGGTTCTCCTCTCTCATTCCCTCTCTCTCTCTGTCTCTCTCTCTCCGTATGCTGCAGCGGCCGCGCCATGTGAGTCAAATTATTGTAATTGAGCAAGGATGGAGCAGGGTGTGAGGTGATCTCTTTCTTCATCCCCTCCCTCCTTCCTTCCCTCTCTTTCTCTCTCTCTCTTTCTCCTGGATGTTTCCTCCACATGTTGAGATGACCAGTACGATTTTTTTTTCTTCTCCTCCTCTCGGGAAAGTAGTACAACATAAAGTGCCTTGCAACACAGAAATCAATTAACTCCTTTCAAGTCAGATCAAAGGCCCAATACACCATTCGGGCCTCTCCACAACCTGAGGGACAATTAACTGTGGCTGTAGGACAGCAGCACCCACTCTGGACAGATGAAGGGGAAACTCACTGCCACTGGTCTTCTACGTGAGAAGTGGCCATAAACAAGGCTGTTGTGATTGGACGGGACAGACATAACACGCACACTTAACAAGCAATCGTGCTGCTTGATGTCGAAAATAAATAACGTTAAAAGAAAACGACCCCCGGAGTATGTGTTGTGGCATTGGCAACAACACCACTCGCACTTTTTGACTTTTTATTATTTTTTGGGGGGGTGATGGCCACTCCTCTATCCAGCTTTTAGTATGTGTGCAAATACCCTTACAAATATCAAATGCCATTGTGTTTGTAGAACAAACATTGAAGATGAGGGTGAGGACGAAAATTCAGATTTGCCGTGACAAGATGATGCATGGTGATGTACGATGATCACAGCGGCCCTCACCTCACACGGGTGTGATATTTTTTCGGTATAAAACCGCGCTGCACTTTTAAGTCACATGCAACTATTCATCTATCCTGCCTGCAGGACATTCCTTGCCCTCTGAATCATGGAGGTTGAGACACAATTTGTTGAGACACACCTCAGCTCTTACGGTGAATGGCCAAGGAGTGCTCCATCTGAAACCATGTTGTGTTGCTCTAGAACAGGGATGTCAAACTCAAATGCACAGCGGGCCAAAGTAGAAAAATTAGTACCAGTACAAGTCGAGGGCCGGAGCTGCCGTACTGTTTTACAACCCACAGGCACTTGCTTATGAGGACCCATCCAAATAGGGGGTCCCTTCCAAATGGGGAAAAAGGTTATTTTTCTTCAAAAATCAACCTCCCTGCATTATTAAATATGCGTTTCCTGTTATATGACCCTCTTCAAGCAACACTTTATTAGTAAAATGAGAGGGTAAATCAATTGAGTTGAGAAAGAGTAAAACAATTAATTTCTTATCATAGTATGTGCAATATAGTGGGCCAGTAAATAGTAATAATAGTAATTAAATATCATCCCGTGGGCCAAAGATAATTCATTTGCGGACCTGATTTGGCCCCCGGCCCTTGAGGTTGACATATATGCTCTAAAATTAAACTTTCAAATATTGACTAACAGTAAAGTTAGTTATTGTGTAATTGTGTAAGCCTGCACAATAATGCAAATGCAAACCTTCAGTAGTGGATAGTAGTGTATGAATTGCTCAAAAGTAACACCAAATTACAGTAAAAAACAGTGACGATAATAAACAAATTGATTTTGGGAAGAAGAGAATGTGTTTGGGTTCTTGTGGACATCTGGCAGTGCCGGCGCTATAGGTTGAAATGAGGGGTCAATGGCGATGTCGTGATCGAGTGCACGTGCGAGGGGGTGGGGGTTGGGGGGCTCAGTATCACATTTATTCATTTATTTTTACTTCATATTGCTTCTACCTTTTATACCCTTTCTTATCGACCCCCTGTGACCCCTCATGGCACCGGGACTGATATGTGGTGTACATACAATCAGGGAAAATGATGGACAGTTGGTAACAGACCCTGTAAAATCAGTAACCATATGGACCCTTAGGAGTCCATTTGGTTTCATTTTACACTCTCAAAAGTTAAATTTAAACATCTGAATTGCGTAATTTTCCAAAAAAAATACACAACTAGAAAATGTAGTACAATTGTTATTTTGACATTTTGGCAGTTTATCTTTCCTCAATTGTGGACAAGTTTTGGGATCCGAGAGATTACACTCAACATCAAAAGGTGGTCCTCCGTGGCTAAAATGCAGAATAAATAGTGGGCCCTGGTATAAGGTTGAAAACCACTGTTATACAGGGACATGTGGCTGGCATGGTGCTCCACAAGGAGGAGAGGGGGGTGTATGGGGTAAAGGGGTTAGGGGTATCTCAAACCGATGTGAGAGGAACCTGGGGTTGGGGAGGCAGCCCTTCATACACAGACAGGTGCACTGACCCTGTCCACCCTTGGAGGTGCCATATGCATTTTATTGGACATTTATGGCCCCGGCCAGCGTTTTTTTTTTTTTTTTTTTAACAGCCACCTGGATGCAATAAAGGGCCAGGCAGCCCCTGAGCTCTGCATGGGCTGCCCAGAGGATTTCCCAGCAGCCCCCGTGGGACCGCTGGCTGGTTAAGATGTTTATTAAGCTGAAAGTGGTCCAGTGGGAAAACACAGCAGTTCTGAGAGAATTTCGGGGCCTAGCAGTTTTCTTGTTAGTCGGGAGAGCTCCCGAGAGGACTGGGGTTTTCTTCCCCCCCTTTCAAATCTCCAGAGGCAGGACAGGGTCAGTTCACAGGCCAGGGGGTTTGGCCCTACTGGTTACTATATGAACCCAGGAAGGGGAAAAATCTACAGACCAGCGGGGTCAGTCTGCAGTTATTCCTGAATGAAGGGGCGTTACGCATTATTAAACTCAATGGAAGTTGAAACGGTGGCATTGAAATACCACTGTTTTCATATTTTATTTTTTTAGATTTTTTTGTCCTTAAAGGAGAATTTTACCCATTTTCAACATTTTACCATGTCATGAATATACCTTAGAGATGTTGTGTGGACGTGATAAAAGAACTCCCCCCCCCCCATTCTGTGTTTCCTAGAGATGGAGGTCTGAAAAAATCATTAACATGGCGAAACACAACTTGATGACGTCATCAAGTTGTGTTTAGTTGTGTTAATGATTTTTCTTTTAGGAAATGTTGAAAATGGGTGGAATTCATGTGTGAGGGGGAGGGGGTTGTGTGGGGTGAGGCAGCGTTTTATCCAATCACAGCCCAGCAGTTTCCAGCAGCTTCATAGTAAGCCAATAGAGTGTAGGTGAGGTGGAGTTAGATGCTGCTTTTAAACAAATGTGTTTACAAACACAGAGTGTGTACTAAAGTTGCCTCTATTACCTTTAATAATATAATAATAATTTAATAATTTTCTGTTATCAGTCAATATCAGTATCGGGATATGAAACTGACTTTAACCAATGTCCGTAGCCGATGTTTATCTAATAAGTATAATTTTGCATTGACTGTTGGTCATCTGTAGTCTATACCCAGCTGTAGATTCTGAACATTTATTTCTTGTATTGAAGATGTGTACTTTCCCTGGTACAAAAGTTGGAAATAAAAAAAACATATACAGTATAACCATATATTGGTACAATATCAGTTAAATTGTTTTTATAAACATTCCTATCGGCGAAGAATTTAAATATCTGTGCATTTCCAATATTCGTATTGTAGAAATGTACCTGTTGTGGCTGAAGAAACAAAAGTGAAATATCCCCACCCCAATTTATTTGATTGATTTGACGTACATGATCATTGTATTGGTGCATAGTGTATGCAGTGATGTTAGTAGATTAGTTATGTCAGTATTGCTTCATGAACTCATTCTCAATATTGTATTGAAAGGCTCTCTTGTTTGTTTTTTATCAGGTTAGTTCCAGCATTTGGGCAGTGATTTTTACCTTTAATATGGGCACAGTAGTATACTGTTTTAGAAAAGGTTTAGAAAGCTAATCATCCTGGTTGACCATGGTTCTTGTGATGTTTGTTCTGCTGGGGTGTGTGACCTCACTAAGCGCTGTTAGACCCCTAGTTCAAAGCTCTGCTCCCTGGCCTCAGGCATTCTGCCCTAATCACTTCATTTAGCCCATCGGCCTTTGATTTGCTTTGCCAAAGTTCATCTGTATGACGTATACAGGGTTTCATTCAGTGTATAAAACAAATGTATCCATGACCAGTTTTAAAGTTATAACTCGTCGCACAACGCAACCTGTTGTGAGCTTAGATCACTTTCGAGCTTAGATCACTTTTTTCTTTCTTTTTTTTAACAAATGTTCCCTGTTAAACTAGGGGTGTAACGACACATTTTAACAGTGATAGGAAACACTTCACAATACAGTACATTGTTGACGATACAATACATGGACAATATCATTATACAGTACAATTCATTATACAGTACGATTCAATGATTTGAAATAGATATATTTTAGAAACTACATGAAATACGTGTGAAACTTGTGGATACTGCAGATTTTTGAAGGGAAAAATGATATTACAATATATAAAAAGAGCAAACCTGTGATTCGATACAGATTACATACCAATTCTTTCCATTGTAAATTGATTGATACAAAGTTAAATGATATGATACTATTTTCTTTTTACAGAACGATAATATTTTTAAAGGTAAAACTGATGTTTCAATTCAGTTACTATATCGTTACACTTTTAACTGATTATTAAGTGTCCTTTTGGGTAAATGTCTGCACTCTCTCAGTTACACAAGTGCGAATACCGAACAATACTGAATATACAATAACTTCAGTATCTGCCATTTTGTGAAAGGACGGTGTGTCAAAGTAATAGTTATCAAATTTGACATTTCCTGTTTTGTTTGGAGCTCCAGGACCCATTGTTCTGTGGGGTTACAGCGTGTTGAGCATATTGCGTACAGACTAGAGCCGCACGTGCTGCTAGCAGTGGGGCTTGTAGCCTTCTCTGCCTAATGTTCAGGACAGATTAGAAACGCTAGCTTGTGACAGACGCTGTCTAGATCTTCACTACCAGATCCATCCAGCTGCACAACATCTGGACCATCTCAACCTCTTTCTCTGAAGTGCAGCCTATTAATGACACACTTACATTCATATATGTGCTGAGTGCGCGTGCACGCGCGTATCTATACGCTCATTATATATGTTGTGTGCGTGTCAAAGGATCACACATGCACACATGTATACTTTTTTTTCCCCTTTTTTTGTAATGATCACCACCAAAGCTCTTTGAGTTATGTTTGAGACTGATGCCATTTTATTGCCATATTTTGTTCAGGTTTCTTTGAAAACTTTTCATTTCTTTATTATTATTTTTGGTCAGAATCAGTGATGCTCATTTTAATAGTTCTGGTGCACATTTCTGCAAATTTGCGTTTAGGATTAGCGCCGGTCCTGACTCTCCGGATTCTTTCATAATCGTGTAGCTAACATTGTAGTTACATAGTATAGGTATAGGTAGATCTCTTCAGATGTTCTCTCTGCACTACTTGAGCCACAAACTCTGTGGCCACATGCATCTTAGAGACGTTCGGGGGAGAGAATTTATCCATTCCACATGAGGAATGGGTAGCGAAGGGCCGTGCTTGTTGTTGATGGCACGCATCCTAAAATCATGCACTTGGCCTCCTGCAGCCTTGCTTTCTATCAAGGGAAACATTATTTTTCTGCAGACAAATCCAATGAATAACATGATCGTCCGCTGAAAGGCACTGCAAATCTTGCCTCACGCGGGCCGAGGAGCTTTTTGCTAATGATAAAACCAGTCGCATGCATGTACGGCACAATACAACGTCAGGCTCCGCGTCCCTGCTGCGATCATTGCCACATGAAGGATATGATTCCCATTCCTTGTTGTGCTCCAGTGAACAAATGTTTATTTTATGAACTCTCGATTGTTTCAGCTGTGCTAAACTCTGTATCGTCTTCCACTTAGCAGACGCAACTCCCTTTTCTCTGTGACAACTTGTCCAGATGGCGTCTCTCTCGCTATACATCCCGCCCTGCACTCAACACCTTGAGACGTGGTGCGTAGAGTTCGTAGCTAGATAAATATCATTAGGAAAGGTCTTAAGTGTGTGGCAATAATTGCATCTCAATCATCTTTTCCAACAGTTGTAGAGAGGCATCGTATGTGTTAAGAGGCTGTGTGTGTGTGTGTGTGTGTGTGTGTGTGTGTGTGTGTGTGTGTGTGTGTGTGTGTGTGTGTGTGTGTGTGTGTGTGTGTGTGTGTGTGTGTGTGTGTGTGTGTGTGTGTGTGTGTGTGTGGGTGGGTGGGTGGGTCGGGTGGTTTTGGAAAACCGTTTCGATGAAGCGTTGTTTTTGCCATGTTTTTGTCTGTTAAGTAAAAAGAAGGGAATGGGAGATCCCTGGTGTTGCCACATGAAAGCATTTTTCTCAGTTATTGATTCATCTGTTGCCAGCTTTGATCATTTTAAATGTTTTGGAGGTGTGACATTCATGGAGAAAAAAGGAGATTTGATTTTGTCTTCATAAATCATTTTTACATTAGTCAAAACCTTGTGGGTGCAGGAGACGTTTGATTCTATAGAGCATATACTGTATCATGTATTTTTTTTAAAATTACATGACAACAAAAGCAACATTTTGTTTTAAGTGAATGTCACTATCTTTTCCCTTTGAAATTTTCAACTCTCTCTCTCTCACACACACACACACACACACACACACACACACACACACACACACACACACACACACACACACACACACACACACACAGCCATGAAGTTGCTCTTTTGTCAAATTAATTAATATTGTGGTTTTATGCTTTGCCAAATGTTTAACAGAATGTGTGAATGTGTATTTTACAAACATAAAACAAATTGAATAGGCCATAAGATTTCATAAATATATACTGAATATAATTTCTTTCTAGTTTATAGCCCACACTAACACTGAGCATGTATGAGATTGTTGATAAACTCTCCACCAATATGTAACAACTGCTAAAGTGGGACCAAATATATAGATATTAATTGGCACCAGCCTACTTTAGGGATATATAATATAGGCCTATGCCTTTTTGAAAATAATTTTCGCAATAAGAAGGCAATGAATTAGAGCAAACCAAGTGAAAAGACTAAAAAAAAGACAAAATTAAAGAACAATTTGCATAATAAACAAGACAACTTTCTGCATAGGCCTAATGCTTATACTTGTTCACTACTTCATTTTCTGTCTGTAAATCTCTTGCAAATGAACTACTGCTGTTGCAGTTATTCAAGCCTGTACTATTAATTCTGTGGGCTCCAACATTGGCGATGTAAGTGGTGTTTATTTATGGATCATTTGGTCTCTGAAAAAGTAGTACAGTGGTTTATTATTCCAGGTGGTCCCCAGCTAAGTTGGTTAACCAGATGAAAAGTTGGTTAACCATGAGAAGTAACTCTTTGAGAGCGTAAAAATGAAACCAAATGGACCCTTGCGGCCCATGTTTACACAACTATATAATGTAGAAGATGTTTCCCAAATCCATATTGTTGCAAATAAATCTTTAGGTTTGGCGTCTGTGGAGCTAAAATGTCCTCAAATGGTGGTCCGTGGCTCAAATGCAGAATAAATAGTGGGTCCTGGTATAAAAATGGTTGAAAACCCCTGAAGTGGTGCAACCAAGTGGGTGTATTGTGTGTGAACGTCCAGCAGGGGATGACATTGTAATTCAGATAGAGGAATCCCTGCAGCCTCAGGTAATAACACTACACGCCACATAGAAAGTGTTGAGTAGTGTTGGGTTATACACCAAGCGCTGCAAACATGAATGACCGGACCAGGTGTGTAAATATGGCTGCATCCTGGATAACCTGATGTGTCCCACAGTGCTACATGTTTTCAGGCTATGCATGTTCACTGGATTCTTGAGAAATTTGACGTTTGGCTAATATAGTTTGCTAAGAACAATGCTGTCAAAATGAGATCCCTGAAACATGCTCTATTAAAAGAAAGTATACAGTCAAATGCGGCTATATTATGTTTCATTACTTTTTCAGGATGGGATAGTTCAACTTCCCTGGCTTTCTGGCAGCTACTATTGTCGTTGTTTGCTGACCATAATAGTAATCTAACATGACGATGTTTATTTGAACATTCTGACTGGATATCAAGTTCATCGTGTTCTATTGATTTCTATTTGCACATGATTTGCTTGCATCTGTTCCTTGTTATGAATCATTCACGGGTCCACTCGGACACAAACATTCCATTTATAATGAAGTTAATTCTGTATTATTGTAGAGATTACAGTGCGACAGCAAAGTAGACAAAACGCAAGCTTTAAATTATTTTGACAATTAAAACGTGTCTGTCAAATGTGTTAATTCAAACCGTATATCACCATAACTGATTATGACTTGTGATCTATGCTGAAATATTCTGCCTTTTTTAAACAAATTAATCCCACAACTTTAACTTACAGACAGTATACAAATATGGCAGCATTTTCAACTTCACATCAGTCAGGGCCTATACTATAACATACTGCCAACCTGCTATTATGTCCAGAACTCAGAGAGGGGAGAAAAACGATCAATCCAGCATATCAAAACATCAACAAAGCCAGCAGTGAGCAGACAGTGGTGTGTTATATACTTTACCTGGCTCCTTGCAGGGTCTCTTGGTATTATCCCGCTGCTCCCGAGTTATTTGGCCATGACATTCCCAGAGGTCCCAGTATGAGAAAGAAACGTTGTTTTTAGGGGGGGAGAAAGGGGGGAAAGGATGAGGGGAGAGGTGTGGTGTGGTGGGGGGTAAAACCAAAATATCTATGTCCGCTGTGTTTATAGTGGGTGAATAAGAAAGTTCTGATCAATGCATGGGAGTGCATAAGCCTATAGCTTATAACAAGCCTGTAAGGAGAGCGCCCATGAACTAATGAAATCGTGCCTTCATTACAGTAAAATTTACTGTAAAAGTAACTCAACTCCACATTATTTACTGGAGTTGAGTTACATTTAAGACATTGCAATTTTAGACACGATAGGATATTCTTATCATTATTAGTTTTATTTTATTTTATTTACTTTTTAATATATATATATATATATATATATATATATATATATATATATATATATATATATATATATATATATATATATATATATATATATATATATATATATATATATATATATATATATATATATATATATATATAATCTAAGGGCACGTGCGTTCATGGCTAAGCCAATTAAGCCCTTGTTGGACAATCAGCATTTGTTTTCTCGCTCTGCACGTGACCTAGCTTTTGATCAACCCACAGAATAATATAACCTTATTGGCCTAACAATACATTCTCACTATCACATGCATGATGCAATCATTCCATGTTTGCTGTTGTACTACTACTACTGCTGCCGACTAAAAAAGGCAGGCCTAAAGTAAACACATCAAGCACGCGAGGCACATCAAATATATATTAAAGTGTAGTTTGTCTGCTGCAGTGAAGCTGCTGCTGCTTCAGGCCCGCGAGGCAAATCTCACCTTTAATAAGCGTCTCTCTCTCTCTCTGGCGCTCCTGCGGTGGTCAGGGAGGGTCACCCCATGCTGCATTGACGAGATAAACAATTCGCCTGGAATTTCACGTGAAAACAAATGCCATTCCATTCAAAGAAGCTATTTTAAGATTGGTTCTAAATGGTATTTGCACACGGACTTCTGTAATATACAAATAAGGAAGGGGTGAAGGAGTTCTATTCACCTTATCAAATAGCCCAGGGAATGTTTGATCCATTTGACTGAATATATTTATGAATAGTTTTTTTTAGTCTTTCCGTCGAAGTCGATTAGGCTACAGCAGCTTTTGAAGGTGCTCAAGTTCAGCTGCGCGAGTCGGGGGCTGAGAAAACAAGACAGACTCTATCGTGCTTGCTGTAATATACTGTATATACACGGTTTAAAACAGAACAGAAGCATCATGGGCAGCTTAAAGCTGTTTTAGAAGCACTCATTAAAAGATCAAAGTGAGTTTTAAACTGACAGTCCGACCTCCAGCATGCAGCTGCAATCTGGACCATACCATTATGTCTCTGGTGTGTTGACTTACTCCTTCTATACAATTTAGCTCATTAAAGAATGATAAATATAGGTCATTACTAGGCTACTAGTCCGTTTTTGTTTGTGCATAATTGAATTTTCTTCAGCGTCGAATAGCAGATTAACATCACGGTAAAGATCAGAATAGCTGCTCCCTTTTCATGCATTCTCGTCTTATTAGTATACCACATTTATAGGTATTGCAATGTATTTATTAATTAGCTGTTTTTAACCCCAGGGCAGTGTCTATAGGACATTCAAATTAATGATTGCTATAGTGATACAATATGAGTGGCTATCAGGCTACTTAAAACATATATGTAGGCTATTATGTATAAGATTAAGTCTACGCAGAACGAATTAAACGAAATATTAATTCGATTTAATAGCCTATAATTATTTTGGTTTCGCTTATAAACTATTTATTTGTGACCCCCTTCGACATTCGACTATCGTTAGCCTATATATTAATGAAAAAGGCTATAACAGAAGTTAAAATATAAATATTTAAAAAGGGGTTATCCGGGCTTCTCAAATTCGTGCCTGTTGGTCGTTCTGATGAGTTTCAAAACAGCACACAATATTTTAGTTTAAATCTTGATTAGATCATTCGAGTTTGATTTATTTGCCATTTTTTGCTGCAGAGAATGTGCAAACAGGGACAACTAGAGTATTTCCACAAAATTTCGTTTCATTTCGTTTTTCTTTTTTTTTTAATAAAGACCTTTATATTACCTTTATGCTGGATCAAAAGAATGGCTGCTTAAATATCTGTGCTACAGGCTTATTAGTAGGCTATATGTCCTTTAGTTTTGTTCTGTTGTGAGCGAGCAACACACACACACACACACACACGCACGCACGCACGCACACACACCTGCTGAATGATTTCTCTTCGTTACATAGGCCAGGGGGGCGGTCCTCACGTAGAGCCCCATTAAACACCGCGGGCCAAATTTATCACATTGATTTATTGATTAGGCTCATACGTTGTCGAAGGTCGGTGCCTTCCCTCACTCACTCTGAGCTTTTGCTTGTCTATGTAATTGGTGAATGAGGCCACTTATACTTCACTTATGTGTGAATAAATTGCGCAGCTCATAATGCCAAAGGTGGTGCGGTTGGAGGGGGGTATGGATCGGATCATCGCAGTACGCAACGTGCTTCTGTAAGCCAGTGGTTTTCAACCTTTTTTGTTACCAGGGCCCACTGTTTATTCAGCATTAGAGCCACGGACCCCCATTTAGTGACAATTTAAAAAGATTTATTTTGTTTTTGTTTTTTGTCCATTCCAGGCTGGATTTCAGAAACAAAACATACATATCAAAATGACCATTAATCTTCTACATTCTGTAGTTGTGTAGATTTGGGCCAATTCACATGGTGAATATTTTAACTCTTGAAACCAAATGGACTCGCAAGGGTCCATTTGGTTTCATGTTTACTCAAGGAGTTACAGTATACCAACTGTCCCAATATTTAGCTGGGGACCACCTGGAACCCTCTCAAGGACCACTGGTTGAAAACCACTGTGGTGTAAGCCACTGGTTCCTAAAGTTGTTCAGGTCAACATCAAATGACACTCTTTACCCTGCAGACCCCCATTAGAAGACATATGCCAAGGACCCCTGCACGAAGAGAAGTTTATTATTATTTTTACACCTAAGTAATTTACAATAATGTTCGACCTGAATTATAGCCCAGATAGCAAAATGCATTGATTCAACCAAAATCCAACGTTGAATCAATGCATTTTGCATTGATTCAACCAAAATTCAACGTTGAATCAATTCATTTTGCTATCTGGGAGGCTATTCTATCGTTGCTAGCCGGCTGCTAATCTCTCACTCCCAATTTATATTGTAAAATCGATGTTAATTTAACTCTGAGAGTGTACAAATGACCCCATGTAGCGTCCATCGGTTCCATTTGTTCACTCTCTGAGTTACAGAATAATGGTCCATTTTGGTTCCTATAATTATCATTTAGCTGATGGGGTCGCCCCTTGAATTCTGTCAAGTACCCTTAGGGGTCCCCGAACCCCATTTTAGGAACTATACAAGCCAGGGGTTTTCAACCTGCAGTGGCTCGGGGACCACTAGTGGTCCTTGAGTGGGTTCCAGGTGGTCCCCAGCTAAATGATGGGACAGTTGGTTAACCAGATATAACTCTTTGAAAGTGTAAACATGAAACCATTTGGATTTGGTTTCATTTCTACACTCGCAAAAGTTAAAATATTCATCATGTGAATTAGCCTACAAGTCTGCACATCTAGAGAATGTAGAAGATTGGTCATTTTGATCTTTATGTTTGGCTGTTTTGTTTCCCAAATCCAGCCTGGAATTGTGGACAAAAGCAAAAGAAATCTTTAGTTTTGGCTCTGTGGAATGAAAATGTCATCAAACGGTGGTCCGTGGCTGAAATGCTGAATAAATAGAGGGCCCTGCTATCCAAAAGATTGAAAACCCTATGGTATATGCCTATAAGCAGACAGTGCGCTCCGCTGGGCTATACTGGCAATACCTCCTTCACGCCAAAAGCAGCAGCTTGATGTCTTGCTTCAGGGATAACCTGCAGAGTGAGTATATGTTGAAGGCAAGGCCTACTGCATGCCTACGCATGAGGTGCCAAACATTATGCATACCTGATATACCCTATACTTCATTACTCTGGCTATACGCGTAACGTTCAACTCCTCTAAAAGTCTTATTACTGTTGTACGCGTTCTGTATTCTCAGTCCTTTCTTTAGGTGCTTATATTAGCCAGTTATTCGTCCACGGACCAGCAGAGGGCAACGCGAGCGACACAGACCCAACAATCTATTCTCTGTTTTCTCTCGTTTTTGCTCCAATCTAGGCTACAGGTCATCATCACCAAGCATGCAGCCTTGATGCTTATTCACAAAGGATGTCACCAACACACACAGGGCTGCTATATGCACTGTGGACACCAGGTAAATATACTGTAGAGCGGCACAGCACAGAGGGCTTTACACCATTATTATATTCTCTCATCCGTCTAGTGCCTTCTTCGTGTGTCGAATTGTTTAATTATAGCATACGGCCTATAATAAAGCTGTTTATATTCTAATATACGTTCGCAACAGGCCATGGAATAAAGTATTATTACGGTATTATTACTATTATTATTATTATCCTTATTATTATGAGAATTTAGTGTATCTTACATTATCTATGAATATGTATGTATACCATATTCCTTGTTATTGTTTATTTACAAATGCATTTTGTCTCCAATATTGCGCCATCAGATTATTTAAAAATATAGGCTATTGTGTGTCTATAGATTAAGACAATCAAAATAATGTAATTAACAGGCACTGCATTGATTTGCAGCATATTCGTTAATTGGAGCAGAATAACGGGTTAACCTAATTTTGTGCACCTCGAGATAGATAGATAGATCCTGGAATTAAATTGTTTGATTATTATGTCCGTCTGATGCTATTCTTTTAAAATGACTGGGCCTGGGCCTATATAGCATTTAAGATGCGCTATAATGTGCAGGCAGAAACATGAAAAGGAAAACATAAAAAAAAAGAAAATCTCATTAGGCTATTATTTCAGCGGTTGCCTGTCAGCATTTATTCCTTATAGTCTTTACAGAGAACCGCGAGCCATGCAGGGTAAAACACAAAGCCATGGTGATATTTTATACAACTATTATAGCTTATGCAATATGCTGAACACCATACATACTGCCAAATGTGTTTTAATGATGCTTATTTGGGTAGTGACGAGCCAAGGTTGTGATCTAAACTGCAGTGTTTCTCAGTGGAGTACGGGGGACCCCCAGTGGTCCTTGGGGGGGTTCCCGGTGGGCTCTAAATTGGATAAGACCACAACCCCTTTATACACATATAGGCTATCAAATAGGTATATTTATTACTCTTTTAATGAGGAAACTTAACTAAAAAACTAGTGACATTTCAGAGGTGGTCCAGCTTAATCAAGGTGACAGTCCTATATACATGAAAATGTTTCAGAACAATTGTCCACTGATAAAACGGGGAGCGCGTTCAACCGCCGCGCCGATAAAGCAGCTCAAATGACAGGAGTTCCCGTTGATTCACAGACAGCACATAAGGCCAGTTAGCCTCATACTACTTCTCATATATACTCTCTCCCTGACTGTCTGAGGCAGGCAGGCAGGCAGGCCTTCAGTGCAAAGCCCGGTGCATATTTTACATTTCTTGCCGGGATTAGATGGAAATATGTTTGTTTGGCTCAACTGCTGGCCGGGCTCCCTCCTCTCCTCTCCTCGCTGCTCTACACATGCACGCAGAGCAGAGCAGCGTGCAGCCTCTGTCTGTCTGTCTGTCTGTCTGTCTGTCTGGGTTATCGCCACTGATCGCCAGGTGCATCATCAGTTGTTGTGCGCGGGGGTCAGCGTGTGTGTGTGTGTGTGTGTGTGTGTGTGTGTGTGTGTGTGTGTGTGTGTGTGTGTGTGTGTGTGTGTGTGTGTGTGTGTGTGTGTGTGTGTGTGTGTGTGTGTGTGTGTGTGTGCGCGCGCGCGCGTGTTCGTACGCACGAACCCTCAAACGTGATAACTAAAGATGTCTTCGTTTTCCATTTTACACAACAAAAAAGAATCCGGTCTAATACGCCTGTAATAAAGAAAATAAAGAAATAATATTTGGCTGAAATGGTATAGCACGAGCCTCTAATATAATCCTTTTCAGTGATCTAAAAATAGTCTTCTCAAATAGATAGGATATAGGCCTACCTCTTTTAATGTATACCGTGTATACCGAAACTCGAGATACCCATGGCAATCCGGCGAAAATGTAATAACTAATAATAACACACGGAACTATTTTACTTTATTTATTTTCTGGCCTATTCATTTCAAACAATTCCCATAAAGCTAAGATAAATTATCCAACCCTATCATAGTTTTATAATATAATTTGATTTGAGTTGAATATGAATATATATATATATATATATATATATATATATATATATATATATATATATATATATATATATATATATATATATATATATATATATATATATATATATATATATATATATATATATATTAGCTGTGGTTGTTGTTGTTGTTGTTTAGCAGTAATAGGTAATAGCAGTACCTAGCATTTATAATGATTGGCTAAAATATAAATAATAATTATAACCATAATAATAACCAATAATTTCTCCAGCCGTGCCATGTGATGTCCCGCAAGATATAATGTCTCCTTATTTATCGATCTCCTCCTTGTTGTTATTTATGTGTGCCTATCCATGTGTGCTGCTGTTTTGGGGCGGCTCTGTGAAGCGGGCTGTAGCCTCCTCGGTGCACCAATAGCATCCCAATGGCACTGGTGGAAGAGCCTCTGCACATGCACTAGTGTGTTCATGCATGCAGTCAGCTAGTGGGAGGATCCCAGAGTCGCTTCAATCTCCAACTCACAGACTTTTCGAGCGACAGGGGTCCGAGAGGGGCACATCACCAGCCCTCTAACTTGAAGAGTCACTGTCGGGACATTTCACTCACAAATCTGGGATTTGTTGTCTTTTTTTAATTCCTCTTGTCGATTTAAACAAACAGCAACATTTCAAGTAGGGACTGAAGTCAAGCTTTCTCCTGTTCGTCGCGGCTTTGCGCGGAAGATATACAGCCTCTTCCTCTGCCGTTCTACTTCTCAATAACAGGTGACCGTTCGGAGTTTGCCAGGTTTATTATCGCTTTATTGTCTTTTCCACTGCACCCCTGACCCACCAACACTTTGTTTAGCCGTCGTAGGGCTGCTCGACTTTGACACATTTGCGACAGCGATCAAAGACGAGAGTTGTGCTTGTGTTTTTAGTGCAAGTTTTGTTCTTCTTCCATGCGAGCAGGGTTGGCTGTTTCGGGCTGACTCCCGGGTTGGTTTTACCGTCACTTTCAACAGGTTTTTTACGGAGTGGCATCTTCCGAACAGCCTTTTTTGTGGGAGATATACACGATTTTGAGTAGCCTGTGTATACAGTGAGCGAACTGAGTCTGATCATATCATTATGGATATTGCAACAGGTCTGGTGTCACTAGAGCGCCTCGCCACGAGAAAACAATCCAAGACTTCTATCATGCTGGACGGCATAAAAATTGAAGATCATCCCCTGCGTTCAGGACAAGCTACGCTCGGAGTCATGCTCGGTAAGATGGATATATATGTACGACATTAGCCTGCATAATAACACGAGCTAACTGGCGAAATCACTCTAGCTTAACACAAGAGATTAAAACTAAATCTTTGACTTGGCTTCCAGGCCTGTCTGTCTATTCCCTTTAGCCTACGCGTGAATGCTTTTGCTTTTTCTCGGCATGATTTTTTTTTCTTCTTCTGTGTTAAGTTGCTCGCCCTTGCATGCAATTTCCCCTGACAAAAGATGAAAAAATAAAGATTTGTGTTTACACAACAACACCAAAAAATGGATTGTTATTATAGGCCTGCGTGTGCCCATAAAGTGCCTGCTGGGGTGCATGCTGCTGCACCCTCTTCGCATTATAGCCTAATGGTTGTGACACCAAATACGTTGATGAATGATCTATGATCGTATCTGTCTCATTAGGCCATATACAGCTTATGGTGGGTGTAGAGGACATATAACCTGCAGGCCTATAGGCTAAGCTACAAGTGTCTCGTTTTGGTAAGAACGAGTTAAACGGCTTTATTCTAATTAATACCAGCGTATTATTGACTTACACTTGCATGTGATTGTGTGTATATTCTAATCTGACAACATGTCCTACAGTCCTATGCAGGCCTGCAGGGCCTACAAACTATAGGACCCCCCTGTGTGTGTATGTGTGTGACTGCAGTGTATGTGTGAGTGTGTGTGACCGCGGCCTATTATGCGATTCCACTCACGGCGAGCAAATATGTTTTAGGGACGGACTGTCACCATCCATCAGTGTGCGAGGGATGCCAGCGTCCGATCTCTGACCGCTTCTTGATGAGAGTCAACGACTCGTCGTGGCACGAGGAGTGTTTGCAGTGCACCGTGTGTCAACAGCCTCTCACCACCAGCTGTTACTTCAGAGAAAGGAAACTTTACTGCAAGCATGACTACCAACAGTAAGCACTGCGACCCGACTCTCTCTGTGTGTCCCTTGTATGTCCACATCACTGCACTGCAGTCCACCACACGATGATGCTCCATTTCCAAATGGCTTCAGTGCTACAGTTGGCCCGTATATTTATTGTAGGCTAGGCCCCCTTTTTACCTTTCAATGCGTCTCACTCACTTCCACACGGCGCGATGATCGCATTACCGGCCACATCTTATTGTCATATTTATTGCTATATTATTGTCATAGAGTTGGCGATGTTTCCATATTTATTTCCACCGACTGGACCCATTGGATCAGTATTCATAATAGTTTAGCCTATTATATGGTCACAACACAGCCAGGCCGGGCGGGGAATCCTTTTTTACCGTTTAATTAATTTCTCGTTGATGGTCCGCACTTGCTATAAACAGTAGCCTATATGACGTAGTGCGCTAATAATACGTACTGTATATAGGCCAGGTTGAGTTTCAAAGCACAAAAAGGGGGACATTTCCAGAAAGTCGGCCCCTTATATGCTATAGCCTACTAAGCGGTACGACGCGCCTTCAGTCGGGTAAAATATATCCCCCTAATTAAAGCAAGCCTAGTTGAACACATTTTATAAAGGTGTAGGCTGAATGTGATTTTTTTCGGCGCAATTTAGTTTGTATTTTGTTTTGTACTTCTTTTTGTAGATTTGCGTTTTGCAGTTGACGCACCCTGCAAATATTTTTTGCAGGCAATTTTATGCACGAACAATATAATAGCCCGCATACCTGTATAGGCTACGCTATATGCTAAATATTTAACGGGAGCTATAAAAAATAATAATAATACAAAAAGTGCAGAGCCGCGCGCGTGCGCACACACGCACGCAAAAACTATTATACACTGACACATATCTTAAATGTATATTTTATTTCATGACGGATTGAATTGTTCTTGTTTTTTTATTTTCTACTTATATAAGTAAAACAGCTGTAAAAATGCCCAGAGTAGGCCTATAGCCTTAAAATAAATAATATTACTATTTTGATCACAAAAAGCCAAATTTATAATAAGAATAATAGGGCTATAAATAATTTGGGTGATTTTTTTATTATTATTATTTAAAACAATTTTAAGTGATTTGCATTTCTCCCAAATATTAAAAAAAATCTAATGTATCATTTCCATATAATTGATGAGGGGAAAAAATACACCCCTACAATGAAGAAATGAATCAATTGAAATGCACATTATCACACAGTTTTTTGGGGGGTAATCTGGTGTTATTTTTGCCTGAGCTGAAGGCTGTGTAATGTGTGGTGTGTTGGCGTGCATGTAGCCCACGCAGGGTGCCTTGTGTTTCTCATTGCATGAGTGCTTTTCATGCTTGTCACTGAATTTTCAGCTTTTTGTGTCGAGGCTTTCGAACAATTCGGCTTCGATTACCGGCACATTATGGCTCTCTGCTAGATACCTTGCAACCCAACAATGACTTACATCTATTGGCCATGCGTGCTATTCATCCAGGCTTTGTGACAGGCAGTGTAGTCGCTTGATAACAATGGGGAAATTCATAGCAGTAACTAAGGGATACCGGTGTCACGGCTCCACGGGCTCAGAGAGAGACAGAGTTGGCTGGAAAAGGAAAAAAGGAGAGCCGTCCAGCCAAAAAGACAGAGGGATCCCTTTTCTTTTTGCTTATTTTACCTTACCCTGGCCATTTTGTAGTTGCTTCATATTGTTCCTCCTTGCTTGTTTTGTTTGTTGTCTAGTGTGTGTGTGTGTGTGTGTGTGTGTGTGTGTGTGTGTGTGTGTGTGTGTGTGTGTGTGTGTGTGTGTGTGTGTGTGTGTGTGTGTGTGTGCGAAGAAGCCAGGGAAAATATCTCTCTTTTCTTTTTTTTTGTCTCGATTTGCATACAATATATTTTTACACACAATATTGTGCTGGGAAAGGGTACTATTATTTTTATTGTAACATACGATATGGCGTTGTTATCCTGCGATCTCGGCGTGTCCGCATTATAGCCCTCCCTCCCTATCCTCCCCTCGCTTTGCTTTGCTACCTCTGGCATTTTTGCATGTTGTGGTTATAAGGCGACAAGTCCAAACATCCACGGCCAAAACCAGCAACCTGCTCGGCGCCATCACCGCTGCTCGCTCTCACACCGCGTTTATTCATCTCACGTTCTCTTTTTTAATTGTTCCACCTCCTCCTCCTCCCCCTATAGTTTTGCCTTGATTCCTCCCAGTCTACAAAAAAAAAAAACAACAACTAATGATAAAAAAAAATAACCTTTGCTGGAGGGTCCCACTTCACCTTAGACAAAAGCACCCCCCACTTTTTTTTTGTTTATTTCATTTGCACTGATGGGATAGTTAAAGATGTAATTGGCACCTTTTTGACTTTTATGACACCCATTTAAGATGCATTTGTCAGCCCACAAAGTGCTCTAGGCTGTTCGAAAGCAGAGAGGAGAGAGGAGGCTCCTACTAGACTTCCAGAGAGTCTATACGTGCCTAATTACATTCCTACAGCAAAACTGATTCATACCCCGTAATCAGCTCACGCTAGCTGCCGTAAATCAAGGAATTTGGCAAGCAGGCTTTCTTTCACACCTTTTGAACAGGTTAAAAAGGAACTTGACAGGGAGGGAGAAATATATACTGTGTGTGCTGTGTTAAAATAAAAAAAGAAAACACAGCATGGCATATATTCACGCGCACACACACGCTACCCACGTTTATTAAAGCACACCTTCCCAAATAGTATGATTATGTGTTAAAAAATTATCAGCCTATATTTTTTGGTTGGATCTCTGTTGTTGATGTCAAGACAGTTGACCTTATGCTGTTGTTTTTGCTGATTTTGGAGATAAACACATTTTATACGGTTTCAACTATTAGTGCAAGGACAAAATAGAAAAGGGTAAATAGTATTGGCTGACTTTCAGTGTTCCTATACGTCTATAGCTGTTGTTATTATTGTTGTTCTTTTCCAATTTTCATGGTAAAATTATAAACATGAGTGACGCACAGAAGCTGATGAAATTTCCTGCACTGTTTTGGGAAACGTTAGATTAAGATTTCAGTCCATAAGTCAAAGAAAGAAAAAGGAAGGTACTGTATATAAGGTATAGTCAAATACTGATTTATAATTGTGCACTCTCATCAGTGTTAAGGGGGAATTCTTTGTACAAATGGAACCAAATAGACCCTAAGGGTTCTATTTGTTTCCATTTGTACGGCCTCAAAAAGGTCCTAAATGGAAAAATGAGTGAAATTCCCCTTTAAGGATGATGATTCTTTTTTGAAAATCACAAGAATGTTGGTGCAGTGTTTTTGTTGTAGTATTTCAGTATTGCAGTGTGGGCTTAGGATTGAGGATGGGGTAAACAGTAAACAGGGCTGTCAGCTGGATGGGCCGCGGCCGAGGAAGGAACCAGCTTAGCCAAGACGGACGGTGTATAAGAGGTAGTGGTAGAGTGGAATTACACCGCCACCACCACCACCCCCGGAGAGTTTGTTGTGTGTCCTGGTGTTTAGAGGTCAATTATACATCATTAGAAAGTGGGAGATCCTTTTTTTCTCCCCTGGAGGGACCTTTTTTCCTCTAAACCGAGCAGATGCTTTGAAAGGAGGCTTGTAATAAGGCTATCACTTGACCAAAGTGTTGGAAAACACCCCCTTTAATTGACTTGCCTTGTTAGAGAAGGACGCGCTCAAGTGACGGGGTGTTGCTCTGCGAGGTTTGCGTTGTGTAACAGTAGCAATATATAGTCCTGCCTGCTGTGTGTGTAACTAACTTGTACTGCTGGTACCATATAGACCGTTGCATTCCAAAATAGATTTTTCAGCAAAATATTGATTTAAATCGGCTCACAGGGAGGTGAGCAAAAATCACCAGTATGTAGATTATTTCATATATTCTCCCCCTCCAAATTTCTTCCTAATTTGGTAATTCATGGTTTTTCGGAACCGGAACGAGTTCCAAGTCATAGTTCTGCATGAATATTGGAAAAGCAGACCAGATGAAGTCATAAAACCTGAGCCCTCCAGAACCTGTCTCACTTCCCCCTTGTAATTCTCAGCGCTGGACGATCCCCCGGTGTGCTGAGAGGTGCTGTTTTAGAACTGTTAGTAGTGCCCTCCTGTGAAATTGTTGTTTTTTAATTAGCCATGCTCGGGACGCTGCGGCGAGCAAAGTGTGTCGGATAGATGCTGACGACTGTGGGTTCGCTGCGAGCCTCGCAGTGTGTTTTCCTCACCTCAGGACACTCCCGTGTGGCCCTGCTGCTACTTTACAAACACAGGCACACAAAATGGACACGTTTTTTCTTTTTGTCCTCAGCCACGTCCCTCCCACAGTAAAAACCCTGAGTTTTTGGGTCCATTTCTACACCCTCTGCGTCCACGTATGCACTCAAATGGACGCTCGTTCCGTAAACGACAGAGATGGTTCTTTTGTGCGACGTGCCGAGGAGTTATAAACAGCCAACCAACCAGTTGTGGTTACATGCTCTATGCTAACTGCTAGCATCTTTTTGTCTAACTCTGCCTGAGAAAAAAAGTGCACGAAAACAGGTCTATAGCCACTTCTCTTGGGTAAATAAAGGAGGACCTCTACAGAGAGACAAATCTAATGTTAGCAACACTAAGCTGGATAATATTGCTTCAGCTTGCAAGGATTTTTTTTTGCCGCTCGGCAAGGAGCTGGCTGGACTCGGGCCTGTTCCTCTGTAAGGAAGTATTGGGTTCTATGTCAACATGGCTCAGCCTGTCCCAGCAGCGTACGAGGATGCATCATCTGTCATCTCATGCCTTTTTTTGCTAACCGTCCCCCTCCTCCTTCTCTGGCACATTTAGAACCATTAAGGACCTGTAGGAACGTCGCAGCGTTTATTATGACGCTCGAGAAAAGACTACATACATTAATTCACTCTTTTAGTCCATCCTGTTTAGCCCTTATAGCCACTTTGAGTGATTAATATTTGATTAAACGGCTCATTTTAACCAAACACCCTGTGCATGGATAGCATGGTCATTACACATCCGACAACAGTAGTAGTGGCGAAACACTAGCGCAGCCGTTCCAGTTAATAGTTTGTAAATTGCTGGTCCATTTCAGCCACGTTGAATCATCGTAAGCATGAAAACTTAAGTACTAATAATATCATTATATGTTCCATGATGACTTCATCAAGGTTTTCTTTTTTTCTTCGTAAAGCCAGGTCAAGTTAGTGCATGGAAGTATATAGTGTACCATATATACAGAGTGCTAGGAGTGCGTGAGCCGGACGTGTGTGTGTGTGTGTGTGTGTGTGTGTGTGTGTGTGTGTGTGTGTGTGTGTGTGTGTGTGTGTGTGTGTGTGTGTGTGTGTGTGTGTGTGTGTGTGTGTGTGTGTGTGTGTGTGTGTGTGTGTGTGTGTGTGTGTGTGTGTGCGTGTGTGCGTGCGTGTTTGAGTCTGGATGCCAGCAGTTTAACTTGGAAACACAAAACACTTTGGGACAGGACTCTATATGGGAAGCCACAGAGGCTCAGCCACGGCAGTGCCCCCATCACCACTCGAGGCTAAGGCTGGTGCCTAGGGATGTGGAAAGAGGACTCTGTGGCTTGGTGTGTGTGTGTGTGTGTGTGTGTGTGTGTGTGTGTGTGTGTGTGTGTGTGTGTGTGTGTGTGTGTGTGTGTGTGTGTGTGTGTGTGTGTGTGTGTGTGTGTGTGTGAGGTGGTGGTGGGGGGGGTCTGCCTGCATGGTGTGCTCACATTACACTGGATGATAGCAGAGGGGTGCAGAGGAACTCAAGCATGCAATTTGTTGGTAGCCACAATTTAACCTCATCTCCTAAAGCCGGCTGTTAGGCAGCCAGTGGGACATGTCAGTCAATCGGGTAACGCTAATCAGCGGCGGTACGGAGGAGAGAGAGTGAACGGCTTGGACGCAACGCAACGCCGTGATTTTCTCTACATCCCGGAGCCCTGGTCGCTCGCTTCGCTTCGGCTCACCTCCCTCCCTCGGGGCCCTCAGGTTTATTTTCACAGCGTGACAACTCTTCATAACAAGAGGGGAAGGCCACCGCAAAAACCATTAAATGCAATTTACAAATTAGATTTCTGGCCCAAATCTGTGAAATACCGTAATGGGCTTGAGGTTGTTTAAGAAGCGAGGCCGTGCCGAGAAATAACACGCACTCAGCGAATGTTTTCAGGTTTTTTTTTTCTTTTCAAGGGTTGGGGTTTAGGGCCAGGTTTCGTTGTTTGTAAGGAGAGAATCGAAATGTTTTTCTTTGAAAACGGTTGGATTTAACTGTACCACGGTCCACGTGACGACAATGATTCATTTTAACCCGGCTCTGCTTGAAAACCGCATTCGATACAGTGGATAGCGACAGTTTTTAGTAAGGATGCACGTTTATTTGGTAGCAGCATAACCATTTTTTACATTTTTTTTTTAAATATCAGACCTATGAGCTCGCTCGTAAGTCTGATATTTTTCAATAGTTAAAGTTTAAAATCGTGGTTGAAAGTGGTTAAGTGCTAATATGTGTTCCCGTCCAAAAAAACAAGTTAAATTAGCGTCATGTAAAATGTTGGCTAAGAATAGTTTCATTTTTCGGTGTGAAAAAAGAAAATGGAATCAGTTTGGAAGTGGGCCACATCTTGTTGCAAGGAGGGGAGGGAGGGGATTGGATGGGTATTGGGGAGTGTGTGTGTGTGTGTGGGGGGGGGGGGGGGGGTCTGGTCGAACGTGCATGAGGAATTGAGACATGGCCTCTCTCTCTCTCTCTCCCTAGCTGCTGCTGGCGCGCACGCAGCATCGCTAGCTTTGGCCCCACAGCTCTGTATATGCGATCCCGCTCTGGAATGTTTTTCCAACACGTAGGCTTTTCGCAGATACACTAGAGTCGAACTGGCATCGCGGTGGCAAGTGCTGCATTCGGGACTGTTGTGTGCCCAAGGCTCACTCTCGCACTCGCGTCCCACATTCTAGCCCTACACGGGAATCTGGGCAGGGGAGGCGGAGTGTATTTATCTATACGCTATCTGCTCGCTCCGGGGGTTTTCCGTGCGTGTGTGTGTGTGCTGTTCTGTGCGTGCGTGTGCATTAGACAATATCCTCCTTGCTCGGCGTGTCTTTCTTTGTCTCTTTCTCCGACATGCTTTCGCTGTATGACCGAGACGGACGCAATTCAGCGTCTTTCTTCTGAAATGGGCTTTGTTGTCTCGTCCATCGACGATGTACCACACAGAACCCCCCCCACCAAAAAAATCATACCGTCTCTTGAGTATTGTTATGTTCTATCATAAAACACATTTCCTTGTGTTTTTTTTGTTGTACTGACCCCCCAACCCCTCCTCTTTATTCTTCATCAAACGAGATTATCCCCCCCCAAACAACTGGTATTCCTGCCCCGAAGTGGCTGACAGAGATTTGCACTTTTATCATTAAGTGTGACACTAAGCCTGGTCAGAGCTTTGTCCTGAATGGAGGGTCTGACGGAAACGGGGGCTCCTAATCCTTTTATTTGTGTCAGAGGGCCCCGAAAAGAGGGTGAAAGAATGGGTGCAATGAGGGTGGGGACGGGGGACAGGGGGGGCTCCAGAATGCCACAGACCCACCCCACACCTCCAGACCAGCGCCTTCCACAGCCAAGTGAGCACGGTGTCTCATCTTATGTGGTCTATCTTATCTATGCACTCACCGGCAGGATGCTCCATCACACCATATATGCAACCAAGACATTGCATATATAGCAGTGGTTTTCAACCTTTTGCACATCACGGCCCACTGTTTATTCAGGATTTGAGCCGCGGACCACCATTTGATGACATTTTAGCCCCACTAGACCCCAAAACTAAAGATTTCTTTCGCTTTTGTCCACAATACCAGGCTGGATTTCGGTGAAAACAAAACAGTCAAATATACAGGTCAAAATGACCATTAATCTTCTACAACGTACATTCTCTTGGGCTAATAGTAATTCACATGATGAATATTTTAACTCTTGAGAGTGTAAACAGGAAACAGGTTTCATTTTTACACTCTCAAAGAGTTACACTTGTTGAGAACCCCTGCATATATAGGCATGCACACACATACATGCAGATGCCCACTCTCACATATACAGTAGGCCTGCAACTTAGCCTGTGTTTTCACACTGTATAATTGGTCATCACTAATGTTCCTGATGAAATGTCATCAACTCTGTGTGTGGGCAGTTCAGAAATATGTCCACCAGTGACATCATCATTAGATATTTTCTTTTAGATATTTTGAAAGAATTTTTAGATTTTTATTACTGTGAGAACGATGGCTTCGATGATGTCACTGGAGGTTTCTGAACTGCCCTCCTGTGAGACAAGAGGGCTATGGTAGAAAGAAATGATGGTGTTTCATTATGAATATTAATGAGGTCCTAAAAGTGGTGAACTGATCCTTTATTTAAGTGGGGGGTATACATCCGAATGCAAAAAATGTGTACATATAGGGTTCTGCATCAATGAAAATAAAAAATAACCGTTAAAAATAAAAAAAAATCACACATGCGTGAAGTGAGGGCCCCTCTTATCATCATACATCATCTCATCCCAGCCATTCATTGTCGATCTCTGTCAATGACATGTAATATTTGTGTTGGGCAACTGTGTTACATATACACTAATAGATGGACATAGGAGAGGCCATCGCCCCTAAATAAAAAAGTAAAAAACAATAAAACCTTAGCATCATTATAACGGCTGTTACGTGGACAGGTGGGTGGGCCGCAAAAAAAGGAAAAAAAAAAAAAAAAAAAAAAAAAACATTTTTTTGAGATTTTTTTTCTAAGTGGGCCCTGTAATCCAGGTTGATATAGGAACCAACCGGGATCAGATTAACACAAGTTTGCCGGGTTCCCCGTGGTAGCAGCCCATGCAGGAACTGACCCTTTTTTCTTCTTTTTTTGGAGTGGGTGGGGTGGGTGGGGTGTGGTGGGGTGGGGTGCGAGGCGCTTCAGCCGCAGCTTTTGTGTTGCCGCAGCCCCTCGTGGTAATCCATCTCCAGCGGGAGAGTCCCCCGGGGCACTTTATTTACTCATTCAACTGTTTGGAAGTCTGTTAGACTGCAGATCAGATGCAGTGAGACCAATGTGATTACTTTAACCACCGGCGCTGCAGATTCCTAAGGCCCTGGCCTGGCGTCTCCTCTCTCTCTCTCTCTCTCTCTCTCTCTCTCTCTCTCTCTCTCTCTCTCTTCTCTCCCCGCGGTGTGAAGCCTTAGTGTCCCGCAGGTGGGAGGAGGAGCTCCTTCAGGATGCTGCCTGCCGTCACGCCGTAGGACGTCCCGCATCACCGCCTGGGATATAGGGCTGTGTGAGGGTGTATCGAGGTCACGATGTGATTCTCCTGTGACACATTGCATCGTCCTCCTGCCAATATCGCGATTAGTTAGTAGTAGTGGTAGGCTTCGATAAGGTGACCAGATGTCCCTCTTTATTGAGAGTCCCTAATTTCCATGACTTTTGAGGTGTCCCACACATTGTGACTGACAGGCATCAGTGTTCAAAAAAAGCCCTAATAGTTGGCTTTCCTGTTATATTTGTGTTTTTTAAATCTGTTTTTAAACCCGAGTATTCCCCTGGTGTCACTTTATTCCCGCCCTCACTCCAGAGGGGCCACATTGCATGTGCTGTATTTGAATTGAAATCCTGAATTATATATACTTGTTCTGTCCCGGTTTGGATCAGGTCACCCTAGTAGGCTACCTGTTTTTGGGACAGACATGTTGTTGACAAGTTGCAAAGTTGCATTCAGTGTTTCACAGTTTGGAGGAGGGAAGATTCATGTAGTTATTGGCCAGTTTGTGGAACAAAATCTTGTAAGAATTAAAGATGCACCAATATGGAAATTCTTGGTCGATACCAATACCAATGTTTAAAATAACAATTTTAACCGATAGCCAATATCAATACCAACATATGCTATATCTAGTTTTTGTGTTTTTTAATTCTTCCTTTTGTGCCAGGGAAACTGTACATCTTCAATACAAGAAATAAATGTCGAGAATCTACAGCTTGGTAGACTACAGATGACCAACATACCAGTCAATGCAAAATGTATGCTTATTAATAACACATCAACGTATCCGCCAAACCACTGTGTGAACCAATACAATATAGGCCCATATCACTAGTAAAAATACATAATTCTAGATTTCTGCCATTTATGGTTATTTTTTTTTTAAATCGTCAACTGATACTGTGATGTATTGCTGATGAAATCTCTTGCAATTATAGAATATCATAGTATTAACATTATGGAGGGCCTACTATCAGCACAGATATTATATGGATTTAGTATCCATTTGGAGGCACCCTGTATGGATTGTTCTCTGTACTGCTTCCAACCTGGTCGAAGAAAACGTCTAGTGTCTCTGTCAGACCATTGTAAAAACGTAGAATTCCACATGGAAACCCCTCTGTTAAAAAAAAGTTTATTCTTTTGTTATCCCAGCCCCCGCGTCTTTATTATTTTCACCTCTTTTTTTAAATATTTTTGGGTAGGGGTGAGTGTATATGGTTTCACATCCAGGGGCACCGTCCAGGAGCCGCTCGGTCTTTGTACTATACGTAGAACCAAAGGCCCTTTTTCCCCCTTTTCTGTTTTAGCCGCTCCGCTGCGCCTTTGCTCGGCGGATCATAATTCAGAATGAAAAACGACGGCAAGCGTGGTGTCATAGTGTAAAAACTAACATCTTTGTTTTATTGGATACGGGGAGATGGATTTGGTTTTCCATCTATCAACACAGACCCAGAGCTGTGGTACCTGCAGGGTCTGCAAGAGGCTCTGGTCAGCCACTGCACTCTGTCAGACTCTCTCAGGGTTGCCAACCGCCAAAATACAAAATGCACTAGGAGTGGCACTTCCAAAATGCACTAGAATGCGCTAGAGCAGTGGGTTTTCAACCATTTTCATACCAGGGCCCATTCTGCATTTTAGCCCCAGAGGACCAACATTTGACCAACGTCTCTCACGTCAATTTAGGCGAAATAACTGGCAAAACGGTCAAATATTTTCTAAATGTGTAGATTTTAGATGTGTAGAATTCAGAAGTTTGAATATAATTTAACTCTGGAGAGCGTAAAACGAAACCCTTACGGGTCCATTGAACCAAAGGCGATCTCCAGAGTTACAGATCTATAAGGGTCCGTTTGGTTACCAATGGTCCTTTCTAGGAAGAAAGGAGGACTCTATGATAGGAGGAAAAAATGGTGAAAAATATCTGGTGCCTGTCAACCAATTTCGCCCCAACTCTCCAGCAAAAAGCACTAGGAGTTTTTCCACTAATTTTGGCGCTATAGGGTGGGTCTGGAAAAAAGCTAAATATAGCGACAAATGTGCGAAGTTGGCAACACTGCTCTCTCTCTTTCTCTCTCTCTCTCTTGTGCGCCCCTCGGCGCGGCCGGGGGGAACGCGGTCGAAAATCAACTGCCACGGGACAGCGGTGCACAGCGGCAGCGAGAGAGAGAGAGAGCTAGCTCCCCCTCTAAACTCTCTCTGTTTAGAGCCGTCCGCTGATTGGTGATGGCCGTCTCGGGGCAAAGAAAAATAACCCCCATATGAAAACAGTGCAGATTGGGTTTCTTTATACGTGCCTGACTTACTCCCCCGTCCCCCTCCTCCTCTGACCGCGCACGCAGGGGCCCGCCGCCGCTGCGTGGATGGGCCCCCCCACGGCAGGGCCAGCGTGATTTGTGCTCGGGGTCCCGTGACCCATGGAAGCTTCAAAAAGCAGCGAGGGGAAATATTTGGATGATCTAGATGATGGGATAGTAGTGGGAGGGAAGGGAGGGGAGGAGGGGGGGTGGGGAGGTGGTGGGAGGGTAGTTTGAGCAGGACTAACTGGTGGTAAGACAAGGCAGATGTGGTGGATCTGCAGTGTGCGCTGGTGATGACAGGACAGTCTGTCCAAACGGGAGTGCAGAGGGAATGCCCACCCTGGAATCTGCACACACACGCGTACACACCACCTCCTGCAGAGATGAGCGTAACTAGTAAGGAGTAATATAGCAAGATTACATCCTACGAAACACTAGTGGCAGGTATTCTCGAACACTATGGTGTAGCCAGGTATAGCTTAAGTCTTCTCATTGGATACATGTCAGCCAATCAGGACTGGGGCCTTGTGGTAGGCCTGTACCACCAGACCTGAGCCTGGGCTTACCAAATAATTACGCGTAATAATTAAAACCAGCCCTCAAGAGCTTCAACTCATGATGAAGCTCCCTCAGGGGAGTATAGTTACATTTTTAATTGGGGGGGTCAGGTGATTTATGGACTTTTTGAATTGCAGGTTTTAATTATTATGGATAATTATGAAGTGCAGGCTTTTGGCCTACACAGCAGGCCCCAAAACTGATTAGCTGCCATGCAACCAATGAGAAGCCTTACACTGTACCTGGCTACACTATAGCATTCCAGAATACCAACCAATAATATTACAGTTACTAATGGCACTTACTTTGACCCTAAACAAGTGCCACGAACAGCAAGCTATTATTATTATTACAGTCAGATGTATACAAAGCCATCTAGTTTGGCTCCAGCGCTGAATCACCACCTTTAAAAATAAATTATTTTCCCTGGCGTTTCAGGTCTGGTAACGCCGTCAGTGGGAGCCTCGGTTTCGCTTGAAAAATCTCGACGGGTGCAGCTGATTGGCCAGCGGCCCCGTCACTCAACATTTAGACTCTTCAGACTGGATAATGAAGTGAAACGAAATGATAACTCATTGTCAGGCAACCATCTAGTGTCAGAGTTGTGACATTGATACATAGAGGTTGGTTGAGCATTTGACTAAAAAGATTGGTACCATTTCGGTTACAGGACTTATATTAGGCAATTGAGCATCAATAATAACATCATTTGTTGTTGAAACAGACACGCAGCATGCATAAAGCTAAAGGTCGGACTCAGAGAGTTTTCTGTTTTCAATGATAAAATGCTGTTGGTGTAGTAGTGCCACAATTCTAGTTAGTAACAGTAGTAGTGTTTCAAATCTGTTTAAATTATTATAAGATATTTGAAATATCTTCTTTGAAATTTGGGTTGTTTTGCATGCTATCATGTTTGGTGGGGCTGTCAGGGCATTTATAGGGCGTCATTGCCCCCCTCATGCCCATGGCTAGATCCGGGCCTGGCTCTCTGGTGAGCCAGGGATACAGACACTGTGTTTCGCATGCCGAGGTGACACACGGGTGGTGGGGAGAAGCTGTGCGTTTCGGGGGTGGGTGGGGGGCTGCAATATAAGAGGCATTTCATCATCAGATACAGTGATACCGATCGTCTGTGCCCCCCCACCCCCCACCCCCCCCAACGCCCCCCCCCCACCCCTCCGTCTCCTCTTCTTTACCTTTGCCTCTCATGCCGGCTGGATATTAATATTTCCCAGAAAAACAGCCACCACCATACGTCTTCCTGGGAAAATTCTGTGGCTCACGACGAGTAAAATGATTTGGTGTCTCGTGGAGAGAAAAAAAGGGAAAGATAAGAGGATAAAACATGGTGGATATCTTCAACAACAAAAGAAAGCGCACTTATTTTTTTGCCTTATTGATGCGGAGACTTAAGCACGCTTGATTTCGCATGAAAAATGCATTCCTCCAGGCAAACACCGAGACATTTTGATCTTATTATCCGTATAATGTTTTTTTTCTTTCTTTTTATATGGTTTGATTCCGTTCCTCCTGGTTTCAATCTACCACATACACCCATCAGAGATGGGTGTAACTATAGTAACTAGTAATGAGTAATATTACTTTCGAGTAACGAGTAATACAGTAATACTGTTGCAGTTACTTCTACTAATATTACTAGATACTTTTGTCTTGCTGCTGCTTTCAACAGTATTGCGTTGGTTGAATTACTGTGACCTAAAAAGGTGTGATGAACAGCATCACACGTACAAAGCCATCTAGTGTCAGAGATGCAACATTATAAAGAAAGATCTTGTGAGTGTCCTCCGTATATTAGGATTATAAAGATTTGTAAAGCAGGTGATTCATCTTCTGAACTAAAAAGGTTGTGTTGTTGTACGTACTCTACCTTTTTCGCGGATGAGGTGGTGCAAAAGTATACAGTGTTTTTGTCTATATTTGGGGACTGACTGACATTCAATGGATGGTATTCTTGAACA
>CM076972.1:40172156-40202156 GCA_039105355.1 Benthosema pterotum
TAGCGCTACACGCTAGTATTTTTCAATAGCTGTAGCTAATGCTAATGCTTTCAATAGCTAATGCTAAAGCTAGCTGTCTGTCTGTCTGTCTGTCTGTCTGTCTGTCTGTCTGTCTGTCTGTTTAACTGTCTATCTGTTCGACTGTCGGTCCAATCTATCTACTGTATCTGTAGCTCAATGACACCCCCCCCCCCCCCCACACACACACACACACATGCACGCATACATGTGCACACTACACTACACACACACACACACACACACACACACACACGCACACACACACACACACACACACACACGCACACACACACACACACACACACACACACACACACACACACACACACACACACACACACACACACACATCTGCACCACACATGGTCACAGACAGGCCGTTACACATGTTGGGAGGATTTGTGGCTCTAATCAGATTAATTGGTCCATCTCTCCCTTGGAAACATAACATATACACATGCAGGTTCCTCTGGTAGCATTCAGGCTGGATGCTGCTTACAATAACCAGAAGCCGCGGACGGCAGGCAGGCAGGCAGCAGCAGCAGCAGCAGCAGCAGCAGCGAGGTCGGCAGGGTCACAGCGGTGCTTCAGCCCCCCCCCCCCCACCCCCCCACCCCTTTTATGGCTTAACATGTTACAAAAAAAATCACCACCGTGCTGGCAGATTCATTTTTTGTCGCGTGACGAAGGAATTTGTGTCTATTCCTCGCAGTGGCGGATCTAGGCATGGGTGGGGGAGCGATGCCCCCCTAAATGCCCAGCAGTCTGCCCCACCAAACATGCAAAACAACCCAAGATACAGTATTTCAAATTAAAGTGCTTCTATTTAAAATTATATGAAACACTACTACTGCTACTAACTAACTGATATTGTGGCACCACTAAACCAACAGCATTTCATCATTGAAAACAGAAAACTGTCAGACCTTTAGCTTTACGCCATGCTGCGTGTCTGTTGCAACTTCAACAACAACAACTGATGTTATTATCGATGCTTAGTTGTCTAATATAAGTCCTGAAACCGAAAATGGTATGGGTGCAGCTTCATCGGACGATGAACCCGCACCTATACCATTTTCTCCTGCCCCCCCATTGGGAAATGTTACATCCGCCCCTGATTCCTCGACAAAACTCTGTACTTTTCAAGTCACACTTCGGAGGAGGAAAAGCGTTTGTGCGGAAGGTTGCAAAAATTCAAAAGAAAACACTAAGGTTTGTGTTGCTTGGCGGAGCTCCTGTCCTCTTCAAAGACAATGGTTTAAAAAACAGGTTTGGGCCACGTACGCAAAGCATATCATTAATACATTATCCTCGGCCAGTTACCGTACCTATAGTCCTAATCCTTATTAATATTCTCCCAGAGTCACGCAGGCTAGCGTAGCTTCAGTGCCACGGTGCCCGGCTGTACTGTATGTTTTTCTTTTTGCACCGCAAGTATGTCTATGCGAGGGACTATCTACACACATGCTGCCATTCATTATTTTATAGCCTTCAGCCTTACCACAACTTATACATAGGAATGGCTACTGAGTACCCCCCCTCCTCCTCCCCCCTTTCCCCTTCTCTTCTTCTACAGTTCTGTTAAAGCCTTAATTCTCTCCAGATAAATTACACAACCTCCATGTTTACTGATGTACTCTCATACTCCAATGTCACGTCACATCACTAGTAATAGCAATGACAAGTAATAGCAACTTGCAAAAAATAAACATGGGGTGTTATGGGGTGTGGAAGGTTTACATTTCTAGGAATCACATACATACCATAGTAATACTATCTGTATGTGTTCTTCTTCTTATACATCTGTAAATACATAAATACATTAAAGGAGTATTCAGTGAGCCCCCAGCCCCCCCACCCGGTAACAAGATGTGCATATGCACACACTCTACAGTGGGGGGAAGTGCAACAGACCAACATCACATACACCAAGGCCCACCCCCACTCGATCCTGATTGGAGGAAGGACCCTCTCATCCTGATTGGACGAAAGGCTTCCAAACTGAAACTAGGGTTTTTTTTATATTCCAGAGGCTCACTGGGAGAACTGGGAGGAACTCATATATACTCATATATACTATATGGTCAGCACGCTCTATAAAAAGAAGGGAAAAAAGACCAATATTTCAATTAACTGAAATCACTGACCTCTTAATGCTCTGTCCGGGTCAAATTGCTGTGAGTGATTTATTGAATCTTGCATGGAGACTTCAACCCGTTTTGGGAGTTTATTGCACTAGAACCACAGAGATCAAGTCTGTGTCTGTGCTGTCAATCACAGGACAGAGCAGCGGATTGATTATCAAGTACTATCAAGTACTGTAACTCTGCCTGACTGAACCTTCTGACAGTTAGTATATATAGTGTCGCTACCACACGGCAAACCCCGCCCCTCTGGTGCTTGGGGAGAACTAAAACAAACCATAAAAAACAGCAAAAACCCATAAATGTGCAAATAAATTTTCTGTATATACCGTTTGACCCGAGTCTGGTTCTTTCACACATTCTGCCGCTAATAACCTCTGACTGGCCCTAAACACCCCACCAACCAACCCACCCACCCACCCACACCCCCCTTACAGAGAGAGCTGCATCCAGCGTTGTTCGGGGGGCTAGAACCTCGGTGTCTTAAGGTGGAAGCCTCATGCGGTTTCTGGAGCCAGAGAGGGGAGTCGTGCCCTAGCTGTCCCACAGAGATGACAGGAAGATAAGAGAGAGAGGGAGGCCTCTCTGCACAAAAACATCCCACCGGGAACTAACCCTAACCTGAGGGGAACGGCGGAGGGGAGAAGAAGAGAGAGAGAGGGGGGGGGGTGCTTTAGGATCCACTGCCAACGGTGTATCCAGGCAGAAAACAACCTTTTATTTCTCCCATGGTGTTCATGGGAGATTCATCCCCACAAATCCTTTTTGTTTTGTTTGATTTTCTTTTTTTTTTTATCCGCGGCGATCGTTCCGTGCGGCGGATAGGCGCAATTATCCACCGCGCAGTTTGTATCGTAACAGCGTGCCTCGTGCGTATGTCACAACGTTGGCTTTGTGGCATGGCTTCTCTTACCGACAGCTACATAAATGGGGCGTAGGGGGGAGGTAGGTGGGGGTGTGGGGGGCTTGGGAGAGAGAGAGAGAGAGAGAGAGAGAGAGAGAGAGAGAGAGACAGACTCTTGGCAGAGACGGCCCCTGCAGTTATAACTTTTAGAAAAACCGCTTATACTTTGCAATATTTGAGAAGGCGAAGTGAAAAAGTAGCCGTTTCTTCCTAGACGATGCGTAATGAGGGAACCGTAGGGAACGAACGAGGAGCAGCAGCAGAGAGCGTTCCTTTTTTTTTTTTTCGGGAAGCTTCGGCACTAACGCAGGGATCAGCAGCATTAAAAGAGATTTACACCCCGAGCTCTTAAACAGTTTTCTTTTTGCTCAACGGCTCCTCTTTTTTTACAGATATTTCAGGGAAGTAATAAAGCGCCACTGACAAGCGTTGGAGTGGCTTTGAAACATCCCTCATGGGCAGCAGTCAGAGGCTCCTCCGTCTCAGCCCCATGCAGCCGCCATTGGAGGCATATTTTTCGACGCGACTGCGGAATTCTCCTGCATTAAGAGTAGCTGGGTCCTCGGGGCGCTGCATGCGTTCGTCTTTGCCGCTGTTTACATCAGATAAAGGCGAGCGAAAAACTACGAAGGATCCGCTGGCGTATATACAGTATATACTGTATACTCTCCCTTCCAACGGGGCAACTCAGTTCAGTGTTTATCTGTTGTTTTGAGTGCTGCGTTTGGCCCTGTGATATAAAGGTCTACAGACCCTGTTTTCCTTGATGGTTTAGGTTCGTTTGAAGCTGTCTGCATGGCCTAGAATGGGGCCCTGCACAGTGTAAGATGTCATATTCCCGCTGCGCTGACCAACCATGCTCTGTAGGGCCTTGATGTGCCCATAACATTTAATGGTAGCTTGGCAAATGCAAATGGAAACTCTTACTTTGCCCCGGCAATCACATTTCAGTCCTTCTATTTCTGTTTCCTCCGTTATTTATTTATTTACTTACTTACCATACTGTAATTATTATTTGTTTGTGTCTTTGATATATGCAAAAAAAAAAACACACACGCTCGTATGCCTGAGAGGGGTAAAAGAATATGCATTCATCTGATTATCTGAATTATTAAGATTTACGGATAGGATAAATAAACCAAAACGAAAGGGAACATTTGTCTCGACTAAGGCACGGTTCCCCAATGCGTATACGTATTACCGCCCCGGAATGTCTGTTTTTGTAGAATCGCTGGCATAAATGAACATCACAGAGTGTGCGTCCCCTTTGGACATGGATGGGGGGCTGCGAGTCGGCCTGGCCGGGGCGGGGTAGGGGATCTGTTTTTGAGAAGGAGTATAGGAGAAGGAGGAGGAGAGGGGAAAGGTCATGCCAAGACACGCGTCCCAGTAGTGTGGGATGCATACATGGGGAAAGATCTCTTGACGTCGGGACAGGTTTCAGAAGCATAACATGGCCTGTTTCTGATTAGTCAGCCATGATTCATGGTGATAAACAATTCCTGTGGTCTTCCGAGATCAACTGATGTGTATTGTTTTGTGTGTATAGCGTAACGTCCTGGTGCGGTCTGGTGTGTTGTGTTGGTTTAGTATACATGGTGTGTACAGTGTTTGCTCACAGCAGGGTGCGTGTGCGTGTATGTGGGCGTGTACGTGCGTGCATATTTGGGTGGAGACAGAGGGACAGGAGATGTGGGACGAACGGCGTGTGATTGTATGGATACATTTTTTGAATGTACCCTACACAATGTCAATACACTGACAACGACTATACAGTAACTAATATGCCTCAAGGCATCCGATTAGTTAGGTCAGTGGTTTTCAACCTTTTTCATACCAGGGCCCACCGTTTATTCAGCGTTTTAGCCACGGACCAACTTTGATGTTGAGTTTAGTCTCCCAGACCCAAAATTAAGGATTTTCATGTTTTTGTCCACAATTTAGGAGAGATACAGTAACTACCAAAATGTTGGTCAAAATAACAATTCTAATACATTTTCTAATTGTGTAGATTCTTGAAAATTAAGTAATTCAGATGTTTAAATATAATGTAACTCTTGAGAGTGTGAAATGAAACCAAATGTATCTGTGAGCCGGGTCCATTTGGTTACCGACTGTCCATCATATATATACGGCCATCACAAAATATATGCATTAAAAGGGTTTGTCTGTTGAGAGCACAGCCGTAGAGAGCTTGGCATGTAAACAGTGCAAAGAATTTGCTGGCGTCCCAAAAAAGCTATTGATGTTTTTTTTTTTTAACACTCTCAAAACACGGCAAATGCGACAAAGATGCGAAGAAGCCAAAGCCTTGTTCCCACAGTGGTCCGTTTAACGTTCAAAGTCTCCAACTAGACAAAACAATATGAGTGCAACCATTACGATCACAAAGGAATATGCAAATAAATGAACAAATAGCAAAACAGACACACCAGCACAACAAATAACATTAGCTAGCTTTAGCTATTGAAAAGCACTAGCATCAGTTTTAGCTGTTTATGCATTAGCATTAACTTTAGCTACTGAAAAATAGCATATATACAAACTTGTAGAGCTGCTATTTTTGCGGTGCAAATCTTTGAATATTATGTTCTTTCAGGGCGAACGTTATTAACATGAATCTTTGCTTCTTTGCTTCTGGGGCCAAATACAGATAATTCGGTGGATCCTTGGCTTGAAATATTATTAGCAGCACTGACACAGAAACATACTGTAGATGATTCAGAAAACTGTCAGGATTTTGAAGACATTTGTAGAATCCAGTGCCAGGCCAAAGCGGGTTAAACTCGAAACTACACAATGGGAAAGAATAGAGTACAACATAAGAGCTGAAACAGAGGCGGTAGGCTATCCATGGCTCCAACGGTGAGCCTGTTGTACTCTTTGCCCTTATGACTGGTTATTTTATCTGTTTGCTACACTTCCGTGCAGATGGCCTGGCATCAAACCTTGGGGTGATAAAAGTGTCTTCGGGAGGCAAAGTGTTTACGGTGAGGATCCGCGAGGTTAGCAGGATCAAAGCCCTGTCGAGAGGGACGTTAAGCAAGGAAACAGGAAAAATAAACAAAATGGCCTTATTTTTTCTTTTCTTTTTTGCCACGCACTGTTACTCATACAGTACAGATTTATGGCATCGAGGAGCCATGTCAGGGAGAGGTGAATTTCTGTCGTGTCTCTTTATTGTGGAGGGAGGGAGGGGAAAAAAACAACAAAAGAACAAGACGCAAAAGAAAGCAGAAAAGGAAAATACGCGACTGATGTACAAAAGAACAATAGCTGTTAAAAAGCAAGGGAGGGAAACATGTGCACGCACACACGCACGCACGCACACGCACGCACATGCTTGTCTTGTTTTTATTCCCCCACTTTTTATTGCTCTCTGAAATAAGAAACTGATTGGAAGTCAACTGTATCTGACAGCTCCTTCATTCCGGCTGTATCTGTGAGTTTGCAGGGAGGCGCGGAGCAGCGCCGTCCGTCCGTCTCCGTGACTGAAAGCGTTTCGCTGTCATACGGAAAGTCTTGGGTGTCGGTTTCAGTCCCGCAGCCTCAGCTCAGCTTGGGTCCCAGAAGAACCGACATTTTTCTGTCACTTGTCAAACGGCAAGAGACTAATGGACTCGGACTGTTTTAGCTGTGTATATTTACAAGTGGTGTGCCCCTCTCCCCACCAACACCACCACCACCCATATCTCACTGTGGTTACGGTTAATAAATAAATGGTACCTCACTTTTACAAAAAAAAAAAAAAAAACTCAGTGAAATAACATACACATTTATTATTTCCCCCCCAAATGCCCTGACCGCCCAACCAAACATGATGGCATGCAAACAACCCAAATTCCAAAGATACATTGTGCTTATAATTAAAATGATTTGAAAGACTATGCTAGTAACTAATTACAATTGTCGTACCAGTAAACCAACAGCATTTTGTCATTGGAAACAGTAAACTCTGCGTCAGACCTCTAGCTTTATGCATGCTGCGTGTCTGTTGCAACTTCAACAACAACTGATGTTATTATTGATACTTACTTGCCTGTTATTATTGATATTAAGTCCTGTAACCCGAAAATGGTATGGGGGCGACTTCCTAGACCGTGGCGCGAAAGGAAGTCGCCCCCATACCATTTTCACCTACCCCCCACAATTAGGAAATGTTACATCAGAGTTTTTTTCGTGAGTACTTTCACTAGTGGTCAAACCTGTCTCAACCGCGCCGTTCCGCGCAGCCAGCAGCAGCTAGCGCTAATGCTAACATGGGTAAACACTAGCACTAGCTAGGAGCGGTATCCTATTATACCACCTGGCCCGGGCCTGTGTTTTTGTTTTTTTTTTTTTTTTTTTTGCCATTTCCAAGTTGTCTGCTGTAACCGCTATAGCCTTAAGTAGGAGTTATTACTTGCGAGATAAGTGTGGAGATAAGCTGGTCCCGGCCTGCAAAGATATATGAAGTGTCCGGACACCGCAAGAAGTGCAGCAGCACCTGACCTGGAAAATAATGGCGTGAAGGTGCAAGTGCAGCGCCCCGAGCTTCCCCCTCTCAATCCTAATGGTGACACCTAGGATCACTGAGGTGATCGCCCAGGGTTTCAAACTACACAATCAAAAGTTGGTGTAAAACTTTTTTTTTTTTGGAACCGGGCTTAATAAGCCCTATTTTAAAAAGTTTGTGAGTTTGTAGATTGATGTGATTTTTTTTCTCATCCATTTATATTGTAGGCTAATATCAAGTATTTTTAATTTGTATTATTTCTTTTCATTTACTCATACATAAACAAAAAATGTCTTTAGCACTGCACAAACAGGAGGACTTCATTGATTCTCCACATTCAGTCCAGGGATCACCGACATAATCCCCCCCCCCCCCCCCCCCCCCCCCACACACACATGCAATGGTCTTATGTTTAATACACATTATATAATTAATTTAAGAGGTATTAAAAAGCCATTAAAGCCACTGTAATATGTGTAACCCCCCCCCCACACACACACACACACACACACATACATATAAATAAATAGATCAATAACAGTACATAACAATATATAAATAACATTTGCGAACCCCGCGATAGGTCATTGGAATTATATGGTACCAAATATTACTACTACTACTACTAACAATAAATTCCAAAGCCTTGCTTGGTATTGACCTAATTTTTATAACAGTAGCCCATAAGCAAATTAAGGATTTCTTGTTCTTTGGTTTCCTTTAAGAAAGAGTGATTAGGTTTCTGTCCCTCTTTAGCGCGGTATGTGGGAGACACATTCCTGCCGCTTGGTATGTTAATTCACAGCTCCAGGCAGCCTGAGCGCGCAGCCCTTCAGCCCTTTGAAGCTTCTCTCCGTCTTGCCTGTCTCTCCCATCAGCTTGAACCCCTGCCCTCCCAACATTTTTATTTATTAGTCGATCCCTCACCTGTAAAAAGATGATAAAGTTGACACATTACAACTCTGCAGGCACTTTGCTGCGTTTCGCACATGGATTAATGACGAGAGGGGCGCTTTGTTAGACGCCGGGACAAATTTGAAGCTCTAAAAGTTTGACGTGCTCATCATGCATGCCGAAAGGTGTTTGCTCGTTGGACGGCTGCCAAAGGGTGCATTTAAAAAAAGACGTGGAATTGTATATACCAGTCAGTCATGACGGATCATTATTATGATCTCACAAATGTCAGTGAGGGTTGCCTGACTTTGCTTAAGGTGCATAACACACACACACACGCAGATCTGACGCGCCAAAGATCCCAAGTCACCCGTCACACCTTATTCCCGAGGTTGTGTTGGTCTGTCTTGCGTTGAGCTTGTGCATAGGTTGCCGGACAGATGGACCAACGAGTGTCGGACCAGTACGTCATTTTATAACACTGGTTATAAATGTAGGGTCCAGGGACCGTCTGTCAGGGAGTTGACTGTGTTATGTGTTATGACAGAATATGACACTTTAAGGATGTGTACAGAACCAAATGGACCCTTACAGTTAAACTATTGGATATACTCCACTTAGAGAAGCTATGTGGGTGCCTAAAGTGAGTGACAAAGTGAGTGGAAAGATGTACAAAGCCATCTAATGTCAGAGTTGCGATTAGGATTATACAGAGTTGTAAAAATTGGTGACTCTTATTCTCACTAAAAAGATTATGTTGTACTTACCATTTTTGTGGGTGGAGTGGTGGAAAGTATTATAAAGTAATATTACAGTTACAGTTATATTTTACTCTTGAGTTAAAGTAATATAATATTATAACTCTTCTAAAGGGGTAATAAGTAATATATTACTCTCCTAAGTAATAATGCCCAACAATGCCCTCTACTGTATTTTGCACTCTTATGGGTCCATTTGGACTACCTTTTTTATATTTGTATACTCTTTAGAGTTAACACTGACGATTATTGCAGTGTAGATTGGGGACGCAGATATAAAGATCAAATGGGGGTGCACCTGCATGGTCCTTGGAGTTAAGCAGTTTGAGAATCACAGTTTTGAAATTGAAACATCATTCGGCAAGAGTGCACATCTGTCCTCCACGAATGTCCGCTATGTGATGATCACTGGATTATTTCAACTTTCATTCCGACAATGATTCCTATTAGAAGAAAAGGTAGCGCCTGGCTAACGTTCAAGGAGGTACAGTATCTCACCCCGGTCAGGCCATGCGAGCAACGTATACTGCCGTGATTGAAGCAAGCGAGCGCCGGTAGCTTTGTGACCTGCCGAAAAAACAACAAAGAGTTATAGGTTGGCGGGGTCAGGTTGTCACTCAGGTTGGGGCGGAGTTTTTTTTTTTTTTAATCATTTCATCTTGGCCGGGGGGCTCTCCCGAGACCCCTAGCAACGTTTAGCAGTCTGCGGCTGCAGCTAGGAAGGACCCCGGGGCTCCGTCTAAAGCCCCCGCACAGCAGCGCATCCGAGGAGGAGCTGCCATTATTAGCTCTGCTCTCCAGAGCCACGCGGCGGCTCATCTCTCCCCCGAGAGGGAGGGGAGGGGTGGGGAGGGGGTCTGAGAAATGAAGCAGCGTTGGCTGGGCGTAGTAGAGCGGAGGGGCCGATAGACCACCCCCCCTCCCCTCCCTCCCTCCCCGACACGGAACAGTAATTACTCCATTGATATTCCTTGCACAATAATACTGTCATCTCCCATTTGCATAACCCTCGCCGCTGCCGCCCGTAACACCCCCCCCTCCCTCCTCACACCGCCGCCGCCCGCCTCCCGCCACAGACGAATGGCGTTGCGCGATCTTGTCGGAGGACTAAGGGACTTTTTTTTTCTCTCCACGCCGGCATGTCGTCGGCGTACACGCCGCGTCGCTCCCTTTTCGGATATCTCGCGCGGCTCCGGTGCCGGTGCCACGAGCTTCTTGTTATAAACACACAAAGGATGAAATGTTTGATTATCATCACGTCTAACAAAAGGGGGGAAAAAGGGAAAACATTCATATTACCCCTCACCCCCCTGCCTCCCCGCGGCGGAGAATATCCGGAGCCTTTCTGGTGGAGGTGCTCTCTCCCCCCTGCCTTACGATATTACGATATAAAATATAAAAGATAAGCGGGAAAGAGAGAAATGGGACTTTGGGGGTGCTGGCTCAGGTTGGTAGCTGCGTACGTGTATCCGTCCATCCGTCTGTGTGCTGGGTGGGTGGGTGGGAGTGGGGTAAGGGGAGTGATAGGGGGGTGTCAATGGATGCCACCCCCAGCCTCATCCTCCTCAGCCCCTTTCCTTGGTTAACGGCCATTGGTCAAAGCCTGTCTCTCTCTTTATTTCTTTTTTTTGCTACCTCCTCCTCCTGCTGCTTCTCTCCCCTCTCCTCCCCAGGTCTCCCACCACCACCACCACCACCACCACCCGAGCCTCAGAGCCCTCGGGCAAAGCATCATTTATTGCTGTCAGGAGGAGTAGCGGGTGGGGGTGGGGGGCGATGGGGGGACAGGGAGGATGCTGAAGAGAAACGGAGGTGGTGAGGCATGAGGAGGAGGGGGGAAGATGGAGAGAGATGTGCTGCAGAGAGAGAGAGAGAAGGGGAGAGAGACAGTGAGGGGTAGGGGTGGATCTAGGATGGCCATGGGGGGCAATGCCCCCCTAAATGCCCAGTCTGCCCCTCCAAACACGATGGCATGCAAAACAACCCAAGACATTTCAAATTAAAGTGCTTATATTTAAAATGATTTGAAACACTACTACTGCTACTAACTAACTACAGCTGTGGCACCACTAAACCAACAGCATTTCATCATTGAAAACAGAAAACTCTCTGAGTCAGACCTTTAGCTTTATGCATGCTGCGTGTCTGTTGTAACTTCAACAACAACTGATGTTATTATTGATGCTTTACTTGACTAATAAAAGTCCTGTAACCGAAAATGCTATGGGTGCGGCTTCATCGCCAGTGTCGCCTTTGCGCCACGGGCGATGAAGCCGCCCCCATTTTCTCCTGCCCCCCAATTGGGAAATGTTACATCGGCCCCTGCATGGCGAGGGGGACAGTGGAGGTGCGGCGGGCGGCGGGCGGGTTGAGCCACGCTAGACTGTCAAATCTCAGCCCCGTTGAATATTTAATGGAGCCTGGAGTGTTTATTTAGTTAGCCTGTCGATTTTTACCGCTCTGTCAATAGCGGCTCACCGTGTAGCGCCGCTGATGATCTTTAGTGTCTCTCTATCCCCCTCGGGAGAGAGAGAGAGAGGGGTGGGGGGGTGGGGGTGGGGGCCGGGGCCGCTAAACGCAATTATGGATTTTTTCTTTCACCCCCTCCCCTCCCTCCACCACCACCGCAATGTGTTTGATATTTTTACTGATCTAATTTGCAATCTGGTAGTTTATTGTTTGGCATTTTAGTGGCGCTCAAGTGGCGAGGCAAATTTGATTTCCCCTCATAATTCTTTATAACTTCATTAATGCTGTTAGCACATTGGCACAGATCTTAAATAAAGCTCGAGAATCATCCCATGGATGAATGCATTCCTCTTTTATTGTCTTGCTACCCCATTCCTTTTTTTTCCTCCTCCTTCTTCTCCTTCTTCTTACCGATTCTGTTTCTAATTAAAAAAATCAGCCTGGTGGTGCACTATGGGCTTCATGAAATATGAAATCGTAATAGGATTTGAATGCCCCCCCCCCTTCGTAAGAGGCATGTAGTATATTCAGCCCAGTAGACACCCTAAGATCCATTGTGGGCAGGACTGGGAAGACATCAAAACAACTTTCTTTCAATGGGGATTCAATGTCCTCCTCGATGACAAATGAGAGCATTAGCCGCAGAACAACAAATGCTACTAAGGCAAAGATAATCCCGGAGCGATTGTCTCGGGAGAATGTGTGGTGCGTGTGTGTCTCCAAATCTTGTCGCAGAGCCCTAGGATTTCTAGCCCCTATGACGGATGTGTTGGTTAGAGGGGGCAGCATTAGCTCTAATGCTGTTAGCATGTAGCCGCGCGTGAGTGATGTGCTAGTTAGATGCCCGGCAGTAGAGCTAATGGGGTTAGCGCGTTGAGCCTTCAGAGGGGATGCAATCGGTTAGGGCCGTGATGGATGAGTGTCGCGCCGCGGAGCCTTGCAAAAGCCTCTCCTCTGCTCATTGGCGAGGCTGTCAGCTTCTTAAGTGGACGTGCACAATTAGTGCCTGAAATCAGAGCAGGCCCAGCGTACAAAAGGAGAGAGAGCGGCTCATCTCGGCGGTGCTGAGCGAGTGATGGCCGCGCACTATGCACCATCACAATCAGAAGAGACGGGTAAAGAGAGAAGGGGCCGATACTCATCTATCCGCCTCCTCCGCCTTCCGTTTTTGTACCATTCAATATTCCTGAGTTTCGGATGGGAAAGTGGGGAGGGATGGCGAGGCTTTTCGTTTTATCCTTCTCATCTGTTCCCACATCTCTTTCACAAAACAGTCTCCTTTCACTTACTGTAAGCCATGTATGTCAAACTCAAGGCCTGGGGGCCAATTCAGGCCCGTCAGTGAATTATCTTCTGGCCTGCAGGGTGATATTTAATTACTATCAGAACTGGTCCTCTGGTATATTGCACACACCGTGGTGAGAAATGAATGCAACTAATTGTTTTACTTTCTCAACTCAGTCGATTTACTTTCTCATTTTCAGATGAATGCATTTTCACGTTTTAATGCATGTAGTTTCATCTTTGCATTGATCTTGCTATTAAGAGACACATTTGATTTTTGAAGGAAAACTACTTTTTTGCTGTTTTCCTTGGACATCCTCATAAACCGGTGCTCGGGTGTTGAAACACAGTCCTGCGGCTCTGGCTGTGTATTCAAATTTTACATCCCTGGTATAAGACCTATATTCACTTTTCAAAGAAATTTGGAATTTCTTCTGTTTTTCAAAAGCCCACTCTGATGTAACCTGCTTCTCATGCCACATCATGATGTGCAACCCATTGTGAGCTTGTAGATCCGATAAACATTATGCCTATAGACACACAGCTGGCCCAAAAGGGGATGCTGGGGTTTAAGTGTGTAATGTTCCTTTTGCTGTGTTAACCTAACTAGCTTTAGTTCTTAAAAGCATTAGCTTTAGCAACTCAAATCTTTGCTTCTGGGAGGTCCCTGGAATCCTCCATATTTCCAGATTGGGGTCCGCAGCCAAACACGGATTATTCCGGGGGTCCTTGGCCTGAAATATTATTAGCATCGCTGACACAGAAACATAGTTTTATTTGTTTATTTCTTTGTTTTCACGAAACTGTTTTGCAGTATCTAGCGTCATGGTTGAAAAAAAGAAAGAATAACAATTGAGCGATCTGTCGTCACCGCCGCGGCTCATCGGCGCAGAATGTGTGACGCGTGTGACAGACACACAATGTAACATGTGTCGAAGGCAGCAGACGTACGCGGCAACACGACGCATACCACTCCAGGGGTAATGAGCAGGGCACGTCACACACGCATGCATGCACAGACACCTCGGACGGTTCCTCCGTGCCATAAATCTGACACCTACCCCATAGTCTCAAAAACAAACGGGGGGGAAAAAAATCAAAGGTTGAAAACTCCTTTAGATCAACATAACCTGTTTTCACCTGGCCTAGTGCTATCTCCACAGTCACATAGCTCTCATTACTAGGCAGATTATAGACCAGATTAGGCCGTTGAGTGAGTCAAGTGTTTAGGCTTGGCGATCACTCAACCCATAACTCATACTCATCATACCTTTGTAGTTACACCGCAGTCATGCTGTCTGATTCTAGTGTAAACTGAATGCAGGGTAGGGAAAACAGCTACAGGATGCGTCTCATTGGGTTTTACTGATTTGTTTTTTTTTATCAGTGCACGACTATATCGTTTTGCCCTGTAACACTTTTATAAATTATTTTTTAATTCTATGGCCATGTTGGCCAGATTCTTTTGGCGCTCTTCCAGAGGTTGTTAAAATAATTTTGCGGAAATTATCTGATGGGAACGGCCGGCGGGGGAAGATTTATTTGTTTGGGGGCAGATCTGCAAGGAGAGGCTTAAATCTGTGAAATTTGAAAGATGTATACGGTATATAGGGTGCGCTGCGCGTTCAGATAACAAACAGAAATATAGATCGGCTATCTGGGAGAAATTCTTTTGATTTATTTACAGATAGTTATGGAAGTACACCCAGGAAAAAAGAAAAGGAAAAAAAAAACAGGGTGGGAAGGAACGGCCACAGACGGACCCCTCCTGACACATCCTCCTCCTCCCCACCATAACTCTGTCTCTATTAGCTATAAATTGTTTTAAAGCATTACAATCCCATCGCAGACCCATTGATTTCACTGATGATTCATGTCAAAGGAAATAGCTCCACCCACACCAATATGAATCTCCTTCCCCTGGCTTACCGCATGCATTCTTATACGAAACAGACAACACGTTGTTTTTATTTGCAGTAATCCCCAGTCATCGCTACTGGTGGAGGCCCAGAAAACGGACTCTCTTCCTTTTATTCTTTTCATTTTATTTTTTCAGACGTTTTATTTTTTTTTTCTCCAGACATTCCTGACTACAGCAGATCCCCCTCTCTAATTGGACGCTGCCGTTAGCGTTGGCCAGAACATCCACAGTGCTCACACCGAGCATCAGCTGTGGTCTGGAAGTCCTGCAGCCTCCCTGGACCCATCCCCTCATGATAATAGAACTGGGGAGGAAGCTGGGACACTTGTTTACGCTCTGGAAGTGTATTTTATTTTTATTTTATTATTTAGTGTATTTTTACTTGAGAATCGATTCTACAAAATGCTTTCTAAATCTTCACAGTTTCTTGAAAACAACTCATGTTTTCTTTGTCAATGGTCCTCGATATTTCATGTCAGGTACCCCCAAAATCATCCGTTTATGACCCACCAACCCGCGTCTGAAAATATGTAGTTCCAAGGTGCTTACACCAGAAGCAAAAACATTTGAGTTAAAAAAATGTCGCTGTGACAGAATATTCAAAGATTTCCACCATATTTTCAAGATTTGTCTCAAAAATATCAGACCTACAAGCTTGTAGTTCTGATATCTTTCACAATCTAAAGTGCATAATAATGCTTATAGGACATAATGCTTATAGAACATCAAAAGGCGTTCCCACTCAAACGGGGTTAAAATCCAGTGTTGTTATCAGCTGAGGTGAGGAGGGGGTGGATGGAGGCCTGAGAGGAACATTTCTCTGTAGGAGAGCGAGGGGAGATGTCATCCCTGTTGTAATAGTTTATGATTCATCCCCGCACCTTGGACTAAATAATGAGGGATGACAATTAGAGCCGTGGCCGTGGGAGTATATAGGAAATCAAAGAGGCTGTAGAGATTCCCCTGTGGGTCGGTCCCGTCCCGTCTGAGCGTGCGGCTCCCAGCAGCAAACTGGATCCAGATGTGTTCCCTCTCTCTCTCTCCCTTGGCCTCGTAGCGCCATGCGGCGGCCACGCAGGCGGCCGGCGGCTGTAGCTGCCACGACGGACATACAACAGGGCCTTATTCTGCCAGCCGAGAGCACATCTCTGCCTCCATGTTGAACACATGACAGGAGACCAGTGGTGGAAAGTAATTGAGTACATTTACTTAAGGACTGTACTAAAGCGCCATTTTAGCTTTAATGGGTGTTGCTCTCAGGAACAGTTTGTTTGATTTTGGCCTCATAATGATGTCACAAATGCAACCTGCTAGTTCCTCCTGTTCTTCAGTCTTCAGTTCCAAATTTGCATTTCCACTTTGTTTACAATGTCCACCATTGTTGGTTTCCCAAGCAGGCGTGGAATAGAAACAAGCCTGGTTTTATCTAGCGTCACTATTATAATGACCCAAATATTAAATTATGTGCATAACAGCGCCCCCACCACCTCAGGACATCTGATTGGTCTTTGTAATCAAGGACCAATCACATGTCTGTGACGTAATTTTCCCGGGAAACAGTAACGGTATACCCCAATTACTTTTAGATAGAAAATATTTTTAGAACAGGCTTTGAGGGCTGAAGTTCACAACATTTCAACATTTGTTTTAATCAAACAGTTACCTAGTATACCTTTAAATGGGACATTCCTCTTAATGAGTACTATCTACTTTCGGTAGTTCTGGACTTTTGCGTGTAACGGAGCATTTCCACACTGCACTATAGATACTTTACTTAAACAAAAAACAGCATGAGTATACTTTTATTTCCCACTGCTGTGTGACAGGAGACTCTCCTGGAGTGGGGACGGTCTGTCGGTCGGTCGGGGGCCCCGGCGCTCACTCACTCGTACTATATAAAAGAATTCAAGCCATGGCTCCTCTCCCCTCCTCTCCTCTCCTCTCCTCTCCTCTCCTCTCCTCTCCTCTCCTCTCCTCTCCTCTCCTCTCCTCTCCTCTCCCCTCCCCCCCCCTCCCCTCCCCTCCCCTCCCCTCCCCTCCCCTCTCCTCTCCTCTCCTCTCCTCTCCTCTCCTCTCCTCTCCTCTCCTCTCCTCTCCTCTCCTCTCCTCTCCTCTCCTCTCCTCTCCTCCCCTCCCCTCCCCTCTCCTCTCCTCTCCTCTCCTCTCCTCTCCTCTCCTCTCCTCTCCTCTCCTCTCCTCAGCCCAGAGGCTGCTGCAGTGCATATAAGTATCATTTCTGCAGCCTGCTGTGATTTATCTAACCCTGGGTCCGTGTGTCTATCCTCTCTTTGTCCTCGCCCTGCTTCTCTCTGCTTCTATCTCTCACTGTTTTACTGGGCACGTGGGAGCAGGCTGTAAAAGTAAAAAAACGGGGGGGAAAAAGGTACACTATCGTGTAAATAGGCTCTAGTGGGTCATAAATTGGAAATATACATATCGAAAATATCATTTAAAGGGTGTGCTTTATGTGAAAAAATACGAAAAAGAAACCTGCGTCGTATTTCTTCCGTTCCGTGTTGTGGGTCGGCATGCATGGCCGTCTTTGTTGTTGTTGCTTGTCGTAAGCTTGGTAATCTATTTCCAGGAAAAAACGATACAGTATAGATTTGCGTCTGTGTGTATGTGTGATTGTGTGTGTGTGTGTGTGTCAGTGGAGAACAAGTGATGTGATGTGCCTGTGGGGTCTTCTGGGAGGCGTTCGGGGGATGAGGAGGGGGAGGAGGGGCGCCGACGTTGTCACTCAACGCCGTGGCAGAATCAATGGGCCGCCACCGTGGCGTTAGGAGAAAAAAAAGAAAGGCCAGCCAGCAGAGCAGCGGCTATTGATATGTTTAACAAATTAGCCTTGATGACGGCAGGTGTGGTTGTCGAACGGGGCTGAGGCTCTCGCGGGGGTCAGAGCCTCGTCATATGGTGGCTAACAGACACGATATTGCCGGTGCCGTATCCCCTGATCTCTCCATTCCCACACAATGGCATTAGGGGCACCCCAGGGAAATAAAGAGTCCCACTCCCCATATCCCCAGTGCTCTTCAAATTAACTCCCCAGAAGGTTAAGCTCCCTGATTCATAATTATTCAAGAGCCCCCCCACCACCCCTCTCTCTCTCTTCACATCTCCACTACGCTCTCTGTCTCTCTGTGTCTCTCCCCAGGGCCGGATTTAGCCAGCCCTACTAGGGTGGGCTGGAAGAATGCATGGCAGGGTGGGAAACCCTATATGAAGCAGTGGTTTTCAACCTTTTTGACAACCAGTGCCCACTATTTATTCGGCATTTGAGCCACAGATGACATTTTAGCCCCCACACAGATCCCAGAACTAAAGCTTTCTTTTGCTTTCGTCCACAATTCCAGGTTGGATTTGGGAAACATACAGATCAAAGTGATCATTAATCTTCTACATTCTCTAGTTGTGTAGACTTGGGCTAATTCACATGATGAATATTTTAACTCAAGACCCTTTTAACTCTTGAGACCCTTGCGGGTCCATTTGGTTTCATTTTTACGCCCTCAAAGAGTTAACATCTGGTTAACCAACTTTCCACCATTTAGCCTGGGGACCACCTGGAACTCTCTCAAGGACCACGAGTGGTCCCCAGGCCACTGGTTGAAATCCACTGATATTACCTTTCATTGGGTGCATGGGCAGGATGCACGTTTGGGTGGGCTCTGCCCTCCCCTGCCCCCCTCTAGATCCGGCCCTGCTGTGTCTCTCCCTCCCTCCCTCCTTCCCTCTCTCTCTCGCTGCCACTTCTTTCTGAGTGGCACTGAGAGGCGTCTTTTTTTCCCCTTTCTTTCAGGGGGAAAGCCCAGGAATTAGATTAGCTAAGCCTGACCTGAGAACAGCCTCAGATGACGGGAGTGGGATTGGACTTGATCTCTGCCTGTCTAAGCTGTCTCTCTATCCAATCTAGCTGTCTGTCTCTCATATGTTGTGTACGTTTATTGCTTGTGAACCCACCGACGCGCGTCCCTATGGATGAGACATTTTCCCCCAGCCCACCTACCTCACCTATATTCTGTAATTGCGTGTAGCCGTCGTGGTGTTGTCTCTCTAGAGGAACGGCCAGTGTCAGATGTACATCTCGCTTGCATGGACATGCCTTCGAAATGATGTTATTGAGCCTCTGTTGTTCTTTAAGATGTGAATAATGGCACAGATCTCTCTCCACCGCCGTGGAATTTCTTTGCTCATTAAGCGATAGCGCCGCTAACAACAAACAACATTTCATGGTTGATTGTTTAGCATAGCTACAATGAGTCATGGTAATATCTCATGAAGTTGTGTTAACCGTGGTCTGGGCTACAGCAGGCCCCTTTTTTGTGATATATATAATTTACTTTTGCCGACTTTTAGGAGCAGTCGTAATTTCTACCTTTGTATCTGCGATCTTGAGAGGAATGCTGGTGGTTAAACGTAATGCACTTTCATTTCGAAATATCATGCACCATGATTATTCATGGTTTCTCAGGATTTGGCAACTTGCTGACCTCACCATGGTCCTGCACTTCCATGAAAAACAGTACATATACGGTATATATTTATGTTGTGTTGTGTTCTACGAATTTTAAGCAGAACGGAAAATAGCCGCAGTAGCTATAGGGAAAAAAAGTTTGTGTAGCACATACAGTAAGTATTCTTAAAAGTAAAACAACGCTTTTAAAACAATGATGGGAGTTCCATTCCCTGCCTCAAACCACTCTTAATTAAAACCAAGATTCACACATTGCTCATGGTTAGCTGAGCTCTCGGAAGAAATTGCACAAGGACAGTAACAATTGAAATCATCTCGCCGCAAGTATAGGCTTTGTTCACTGTCCCTTTTCTGGGCATTTTATAATAGGCTAACAGTGATGAGTTATTTTTCCCGCGAAGATTTTTGGCGTAGAGGTGATAGGCCATACCCCTTGGCAATACTAGTAAAACAAAGTTTAGTGTTCAAGTGGTTAACCTCGGCCAATAGACCTTTCCGTAAGCCCCGTCCTCTCCCCAGTGTCCAACTATGGGTTGGACACTTTCCAGAGCTGCTCATTCAATCCATTCATGTAAATATAATGGACATTACGCATTAAGTGATGGGCAAGTTACTGGGAAAATGTAGTAACCTACACTACTTGTTACTCTCGAAAAAATGTAGCTAAGCTACACAACAAGCTATCCCTAGTAAATTGTAGCAAGATACACTACAAGCTACACGACAAAAGTAGCTTGATGTAGCTTGCTACATCATCACTACATGATATAAATATATATCTCAACTTAATGTACAACTTTCTGAATAATAATCATAATAATAAAATAATATCAACAAATGTGTATTATGTATATTAGAGGGATGTATATTTTAGGTTTTCTACCCATTAAAAATGAGCGGAATTTGAAAATGTGTGCGGGAAAATGTAGTAAGCTACAATCCTTGTTACTCAAAATAAGTAGTGTAGCTTTACTACAAGCTACTCAAAAATGTAGTGTAGCTTCACTACAAGCTATTCCCAGAACAAATGTAGTAAGCTACATTACAAGTTACGGGAAAATGTAGTTAAGCTATGTAGCTTAGCTACTTGTAACAAGCTACTGCCCATCACTGGACATTACGCATTAAATACTGCATGGCTCATTTTAGGAACCAGCATTTCAAAATCTCTTCCAAACCTTTCAAACAAGGCCAATAAAGCAGCAAAAAAATGACATTTCTTTTTTAAAACAATGTTTTGCCATATCGGAAAGCTATTGGTGGAGAGGTTTGTCTATCACATGCTATGCTTAGCTGTGATTGGACCATAGTAGTTTGGGGAGGGGCTTAGGGCATCTATCTATTGAGTACAGCCAGGTGGAACCATTGCAAATTCAATGTCTAATAATTCTCAATCAACATAAAGACCACTATGATAGGATTAGTTGACCGTTATATAATCACAACATTATCCTTGCTTTTCGATGTGTTGGCCTGCTGTGTTAGAAGACATGTCCACTCCCTACACACACCCCTGCCTCGGCCCTGGGTCCGGTTCCCTCCCGTCTCTCTGTAACTGGCACAAATAAAGCAGGAATGCCAATAAAAATAATCTCAATCAGCCGTAGATCTACTACTGCAGGCGATGTGCTTCACCTCTGGATGCGGCAGAGCTGCAGCCGCTGCATGCCTCTGGAAGTCAATTGGTCTTCTCTGGAGGCCGAGGTAATGTAATGAGGGAGAGGTCTGGCTGAGGAGGGGGCTGTGCAGCGCTTCTCTCTACCGCCATCACATAATTAATCTCCCGATTCCGCGACTCACCGCCGTGTCATGACAGATAGCGTTTGTGTCCGGTGCATAATGGTGAAGCGCGTGCTATGGAACCGTGCCGCTCTTTTTTTTTTCCCGCTTCGAAAAATGGTTATAAAAGAAGCCGCGGCGGCGTTTGCTTTGCAAAAGCCTACGGAGGCCAACCTTATAGAAAACAATGCTCCCTTTGGGCCCTATTAGGAGACAAAGGAGAAACACACATACACACTTCTCAACCCGACCAGGTACCCCCTAATAATATGTCGGCAATTTAGGTAATGACTGGGAGTGAGATAAACTGAAGTGTGTATTACAGGTAATTGGATCTTGGTGTGTGTGTGTGTGTGTGTGTGTGTGTGTGTGTGTGTGTGTGTGTGTGTGTGTGTGTGTGTGTGTGTGTGTGTGTGTGTGTGTGTGTGTGTGTGTGTGTGTGTGTGTGTGTGTGTGTGTGTGTGTTGTGGTAGAAGAAGCATTGTTCCTGGGCTCACCCAAGGAGCATTGAGATGGACTTGTCAATGATAAGTATACGTCTTCCTCAGCCCACGCCGTAATAAACGGCTGATTGGAGATCAGCCTCGTACCCACAGACGTCAGTGTCGCTTGCCCAAAAGCAATTCAGAGCTGGCGCGTGGAATCTGGCTCTGGACAAGGACTGCAAAAAGCCTCTCGCATAATTCCCCGTCAGATGCCTGGCTCTGAGAGAGAGAGAGAGCTTTGGCCAGTTAGTCGGAAGAGGAGGAGGGAGAGAGGCAGGGGCGGATCTAGGCATGGGCATGGGGGGGGCAATGCCCCCCTAAATGCCCAGTCTGCCCCACCAAACATGATGGCATGCAAAACAACCCAAGATATTTCAGTGCTTATATTTAAAAGTATTTGGAACACTACTGAAAATGGTATGGGGGCGGATTCATCACCCGTGGCGCAAAGCGACACGGGCGATGAAGCTGCCCCCTTAGCATTTTCTTCTGGGCCCCCCAATTGGAAAATGTTACATCCGCCCCTGGAGAGAGGATGACAAATACAACACCCGGGGGCTGTCAGAATGATCACGTCGAGAGAGAGAGAGGAGATTCGGTGAAACCCCGTTGCAGGAAAAAAAGTTGGAGTCCTATAATAAGAGTTGTCAAAAAGCCTGTGAGGTGAGGCGTATGGAGAGAGACACTGCAGGGAGCTGAGGTCAGTGTTGCCAACTGACAAAATCCAAAATGCACTAGTGGCACTTCCAAAATGCACTACAATGCTGCTAGAGCAGTGGGTATTCAACCACTTTCATTCCAGGGCCCCTTAATTCTGCATTTTAGCCACGGAGGATCGCCATTTTATGTTGAGTTTAGTCTCTCAGAATTAACTGGCAAAACGTTGGTCAACATAGCAATTATTCTACATTTTCTAAATGTGTAGATTCTTGAAAATTGGGTATCAGTAATTCAGATGTATTTCAGATTCAGTCTGAAAAAAAGCAAAATCTAGTGCCAAATGCACCAAGTTGGCAACACTGGCTGCGGTGGTTCCTCTGAGGTGGGGTTGGGGGGTGGGATGCGTGGAGGTGGGCCGGCTCTCCTCCTCCTCCTCGGCCTTTAAAAAGATTACCTTGGCAGAGTAAGGAGCAGGTTCTACCCAGAGGGGTTCAGGGGAGATAGGGCCAAGCAGCCCCATTACCAGTTAGGCAGCAGAGGATCCCCCCCAACCCCCTCCCCTCCCCACAAGCTTCATTAATAATCTGATGATGAATCGCTGCTTTAATTGGAGCGTTATGGCTGCATCCCCAACCCAAACCCCCCCTCCTCCATCACCTCCTTTCTTAATGGGCTTAGTAGTACTGGAGCTTTTGTTTTTTAGTTTTTTCACTCACGTAGACAATACCCTATTGATCAGAATACATCGTCATTCTTGTTCATTAGACAACAGGTGTCATGTTGCCAGGAAGCGATTATGTGCGAATCCGGTGCAATTGACCTTGCAGTAAGCCCCTCCCCAAACTACTAAGGTCCAATCGCAGCTAAGCAAAACAGGTGATAGACAAACCTCTCCACCAATAGTTTTCCTAGCTGATAAAACATTGTTTTAAAAAAAATAAATGTCACAGACGCATTTTCCACTGCAGGCCTTGTTGAAGGATTTGGAAGAGATATTTGAAGGTCTGGTTACAAAAATTAACCAGTATTTGTGTAATGTCATGCTGGAATGTGCCCAGCTGGAAAGTGTCTAACCCACATGGTTGGACACTGGGGAGAGGGCGGGACCTACTGCAAGCTCTATTGTACCTTTGAAGGTGTAATTTTTTGGCCGCCGTAAAGAAAAATGTTAATTTGAGGTATTTGCTTTTGATAATTCCTCCCGTTTTTCGCAGCGTGTGTCTATTTTTGGATGACACGCGAGGTCAAATTTCTCCTACTCTTAATTAGATGAGGGAGAGTCTAATTAAATCAAATTCATTATCCACAGCTCCAGAAATCAAGGGGCTCTATTGGAAATAAGGTTAGGCTCCCCCTCATCCATCATGGCCTAACTAACCAATTTACGGGGCCCAGCCTTTTGCATGAGCCATTATTACCTTGTCATAAGCAGTTACCTTTAAAATCGGCGAATCAAGCCGTGATAGGCCCGAGCTTTTATCGCATTAGATTGTGCTACTGTGTCAGCCTCTTTCTCCCCAAGATAAAGTAGAGCCTCCAAATAATCATATTAGCAACATCAGGCAGAGACAGTGCAAACGACCGCTATTTAAACCCGGCTGATAATTCCACATAATTAAGACATACTGTACTCGCTTGCGCCGCAGACTAGGGATGTGGGACCTTTTTTCACTGAGCAATGGTGAATTAAACAGCACACTGTAGTGTTTTAAAAGCACACATTTCCTTCTTCTTTGGGAAAATAATAACAATAATTATCATGCAGTGTGTAGGTTAACTCCAAATTTACCAAATCTACCGAGACCTGTCCGACATGTTTATCCATTAGGGCACTGGTTTTCAACCTTTTTCATGTCAAGGTATATTATGTATTCGGCATTTGAACCATGGATCGCAATTAGTTGAGATTTAAGACCTAAAGGGGAATTCCACCCATTTTCAACATTTTTTCTGAGAGCATACAAATGCAACCAAATGAAGAGTAACAGGTTCATTTGGTTCCATTTGTACTAAAGAAATCCATTAACATGGTGAAAATACATAAACATCTTGATGATGTCATCAAGATGTTTCACCATGTTAGTGGTTTTCTTCAGACCTCCATTTCTTGGAAACACAGAATGGGGGAACTTTTTTATCATGTCCACCCAGCACCTCCAGGGTATACTAATGACATATTAGAATGTTGAAAATGGGTGGACTGCCCCTTTAAGACCTAAGTTCCATGAGAAGGTTTTGTTGTGGTCCTTGTTGGTGTTATAGAAGAGATGACAGGCCAACCTTAATCAAAATAACAATCCTTCTACCTCCTCTGGTTGTGTAGACTCCTTGTGCATTAAGTGCAGATGAAATGCGGGACTTTAACAATAAATCAACTCTAGAGAGTGTCTAATGGAACCAAATTTCCCATTCTTCAAGAGATAAAGATCTATAAGGGTCAATTTGGTTATACCAACTCTACAACATTTAGCTTTGGACCACCTGGGAATCCCTTTCGAGGACCATCCACCAGACCCCTGGCTTTGAGAAGCCCCCGCATTAGGGTGCTGCTGCTCTACAAAGTCAGACAGTCTCATCCAACTCCTTTAACTACACACACTTCTCTGACACCATTAGACACACACTTCACGGCCGCAGCTGCGAGTCACAAGTCACACTGTGTCCATTGTCTGGGAAACACAAAAAAGGGACCATCATGATTATGCTGAGCTCAACACGGTCTATTTGCAACCCACTGATCCATTCCATCCATCATACGGTTCATTTTTTGTAGAACGCGTTTTATAGGGCCACAGTGTGTTTAAAGACTCTGTATGTCAGCAAACTTTATATCGCTGCCGTTTTTTATTTGTTTATTCTTCCAATTATCGTGCCTACTAGCCCTGTCCCTGCATATAGCATGTGAACGCTGCGTGGCATGCTGAGGATTTTCTTTCTTTTTTTTTTAAAGGACGCCGTTGCGTAAAATTTATAGCGGAGCCATCCATGGAGAACCAGAAAGCCACTTTTTAAATACCGTTGACTGCCAGAGCCATATTCTGTAGCACATGAGGCCTGTCCCCGGCTCAGTGTTGGAAAGTGAATTAGTGCAGCTCCATTTCTAAAGCCCAGCGATAGAGAACCAGGGGCAGGGCAGAGCCTGGTGATTTGTTGGCAAGTGTGTGTTACAGCCCTGTGGTCAGGCAGGCAAGAGTGTGTGTGTGTGTGTCCCTGTGTCTGTGTGTGTATGTGTCTGCGCGTGCATCTGACAGCAGCAGGGGGAAGGGAGGGGAGGGGGCGACTTATCAGTCAGTCAGTGTTTACTCACAGTAAATTGAGTTGAAATAATAGTCTTTCTCTGCGAAGGCAGCAGACAATGGAGGCAGGAGCTGCAGGCTGCGGGCCGAGCGGCGGTGTGGGGCTCAGGCTGTGGCTGTGTATATATTTTGCACCGTGCTTTCCCCACTTCAAAATGAAAGGCTGTAGCCCGGGGGCCATCGTGGGAGGGAGGGAGGTTCGGGGGAGGAGGGGGTGGTGGGATGCTTTATGTGGACGGTTACACCAGTCGCCCCGATCGGGACACCCCTCTGACAGGCACCTGGGGTAGGACAGCGGTATGAGGGGAGGAGGGAGGAGCGGAACAGTGGAGGCGGGTGGGAGGGGGGTCTCTGTGTTGGTCTGTGTGTGTGTGTGGGGGGGGGGGGGACGCCTCGGGGCGCTGTCATTAGGGGTCGCTGGTGGAAAAGGGAAGAAGATGACTGCCCCGGGGACAGCGACAGGTCCTGGTGGGACTGACTGGTGGTGGGGTCCACACACCCCCCCTGATTCCCCCGGGTCTGGGGCTGAGACTGGTGGGAGGTGTCAGTCACTTAACCCCCTGCCTGCCCTGCCTTCGGCGCGATCACATCACCTCTGGCTATGGGCTGAGCTCTGGGTGGTTGGTGTGGAGTAAGTGTGAACCTAAACCTGCAGCAGCAGCACGGGTTGTGCTCGCATGTATGTACACACGCCAGGGGCGGATCTAGGCATAGGCATAGGCAGGGGCAATGCCCCCCCTAAATGCCTTAATCTGCCCCAGCAAACACGATGGCATGCAAAACAACCCAGGATATTTCAAATTAAAGTGCTTATATTTAAAATGATTTGAAACCCTACTACTGCAACTACTAACTACAGCTGTGGCACAACTAAACCAACAGCATTTCATCATTGAAAGCAGAAAAATCTCTGAGTCAGACCTTTAGCTTTATGCATGCAGTGTGTCTCTTGCAACTTCAACAACAGCTGATGTTATTATTGACGCTTTACTTGCCTAAAATAAGCCCTGTAACAGAAAATGCTATGGGTGCGATGAAGCCGCCCCATACCATTTTCTCCTGCCCCCCCCCCCCCAGTTGGGAAATGTTACATCCGCCCCTGACACACACGCGCATGTGGGCTTGTGTGTATGTGTGTGCGTGTGCGTGTCAGACACAGCAACGAGCATATCCATATCAATAACAGTGCATTGTTTTGCGGCTGTGTTTCAGCTGCACCTCGGCTCTGCCTCCGCTTCCCCCTCCTTCATCTATCACTCTGGCGACATAAAGTGCTGCCACAGCGCTTATATAGAAACAGCTGCTTTTTTCAGGCGGCGTCAGAGAAAAGAGGAGCCGCTCCGCCGGCACAAAGAGGAGCTGAGAGTGTAAAATCGGCGGCTGAATGCAGGGCCTTTCTTCTTCTTCTCTCTGCAGAGAGAAGGGGGCTGCGCTGCATGCAGGCTGACCGCGGGGGTGTCTGTCGCTGCTGCTGCTGCGGCAAAAGCGCAGACATTGTCACCCTATCTGGAACGGAGGGAGATACAGATTCATATCAGGGGCGTATCTTTTTTTTGTACAATGGTCAGGGGCCACACCGATGGAGTTTTCCTCCTCACTCCTCACAGCCGAGGGTGTGTGTGTGTGTGTGTGTGTGTGTGTGTGTGTGTGTGTGTGTGTGTGTGTGTGTGTGTGTGTGTGTGTGTGTGTGTGTGTGTGTGTGTGTGTGTGTGTGTGTGTGTGTGTGTGTGTGTGTGTGTGTGTGTGTCTGGTTGTCTGCAGCTGTCGCCTTGACAGGCTTCATGTGTCAGTATCACCCGTCCAAGGTGATAGCCGCCCCGCCCCTTGTATTTACTCTTGCACTACTGCAATTAGGGATCTCCCCACGTTTTTGTTTTTCTCGCTCCCGATCTGAATTGGATCTTTTTTGAGATTCGATTTTGAGCATCTAACCTGTAGCGTTTTTTTTTTTCCCAATCCGATGTTCACATTCTCGTAAAATATAATGTTTTATACATTGCTGCTTTATACATTCCGAATTGTACATGAGCTATAGCTAATCTATACGTAGCTCACACTGCGTGTTTGTAGATAACCGTTTGTTATATGTATCAATGCGCCAGCATTCTCTTTTATTGTTTACCTGTTGTATCCTTTTATCGTTGCTCTTTTTGTTCGTCATGCTCCTCGTCACCTGTGACGATGTGATTTGTCAACCCGGCTCCGTTTACTTCCATTAAAAGCATTCTTTTCCAAGCGCTGTATCTCAAAAGCGTTGTTGCTGAGCATGCTGCCCTGGCGCACAGCCTATACCGGATGTCTATCGCGTCCTTCTCTCGCACGTCTGGCGACATCTGACTGTTTGTGGCGACAACCAAAGAGAGTAGCACTAATGCTAATGTGGACTCTGCTGCTGTCATAACAACGTCCTGTGCGGTGAACCCGGAAAGTTGACGCTTCATATAGTGGAAGTGAACGAGTGGCAGCGTAGCATATAATGGCCACCAAGGGGCACCAGAAGCACAGAAGAAGTTAATGCTACATACATCACAATTAGTACATTATCCCAAACGTCACAGATTATCCACTCTAATATCAGGATATGGATCTCATATTGATTCTAGGGATGCCCCAGCACCATTTTTGGCTCCCGATCCAATTCTGATCACCCCATTCACTAAACATACAGTTTGTTGTTCGTCTTAAAGCAAAAGTATAAGGGGGGAAAGTATGCACCGTTGGGGGTCATGTTGCTAGCATGAAGGAGCCCACAGTCAGACCGGTGAGTTGACTTGAGGTAAGTGCCGAAGGGGGAGTTGCAGTGCAGTGCAGATGGAGTATCAGTTCCAGGGCTGGGCCTTTTGGGGTTGTGGAGAGAGAGAACCTAGACGTGCCGTGCCATGCTTTGCCGTTTCATTCTGTGCCTTAGAGGCTCCACGTGGAGAAAAGGGTATTTTGTCGAACCTGTTCTCTTCCAGCTGGAGAGATAAGATTATACACTCCGCCAACCACATGACAGAGAAAAGCTCGGTGTGAGTGTCTGTGTGTGTGTGGGAGAGAGACGAGAGAGAGAGAGAGAGAGAGAGAGAGAGAGAGAGAGAGAGAGAGAGAGAGAGAGAGAGAGAGAGAGAGAGAGAGAGAGAGAGACGAGAGAGAGAGAGAGAGAGAGAGAGAGAGAGAGAGAGAGAGAGAGAGAGAGAGAGAGAGAGAGAGAGAGAGAGAGAGAGAGAGAGAGAGAGAGAGAACAGAAAGGGCATCAGACAACTTCTTTGCCAGACCTCCTGGGGCAAAATGCATGCTTGAATACTTTAAGACATGAACAAAATAGTTTCACGGTAACATTAGCCGGTAACATGGAGAGAAAATCCCTTTCAAGATTAAAGACACAAAAAAACAGACACAACGCAAGTTCCAGCACGTATCAGAAAATCCAGACAATTCATTTATTGTTCTTTTGGGGATATTTTGTAAATCAACGGCTGCGGCGGAATGTCGACATTGCAGGTGACGCTGATGAAATCATCCGTGTTGTGAGGGGGAAGATGCAAAAACAACATTTATGGCTTTGTTGGAGATATTCGAAATATGATAGTATTTGAGTTATTATCGCGGCGCGAAAAAATTCCAAGCCTGATATTTGTGAGCCGCAACATGAGTCTGTAAGTAATACCAGCGAAGCAAGAATATTGATTACATGGCAGCAAGTAACCCAATTCGTATTCTGTATTTGCAGAGCTTTCCAGTTTATTATATGTTTGCCCTGTACTGTACTTTTGATTAGGTACACAGTAAAATGAAAATGTATCCATTTGTAAAGAAACCAATGGTTTCATTCAATCGGTTCCATTTGGAGTTAGTTTTGTACTGAGTACTTCAGTACTACAGTGCTCTGTCTCATACCATTTTGTGTGCAGAATTGACACCTTGTACAATAGAGCATGGGCAAGGAAAAACATAGATAAGGTCTTCTCGAGAACAGTGCACAATTTCAGGATGTAGGATAACAAATAAATACACTAATTTGGCTATTTTTCCTGTAGCATTACTACAGGTAATTAGAATAATACCTGATATATATATACAGTATGTGGTTGTGCTACATTGCACATTGAAAGTACGTGATGTACAAGCTCACAACGCTTCAGAGCACAACGCGTTGTGACATTGTAGATACTATTTTTCTACAATTTGGTACGCAACACTGTGGCACACAGCTAAGTACAGATCAGTCCTAAAGGTTTGGTCTATCTGCATATAAGCTTGATTCTTTCCTGATGTAAGTGAGCCTTCCTGACCAAAATGGACAGCACTTGCCTTTTTGTCGACCACAGCATGAATCTTCGGAACAGTTTTACATCATATAAGTGGTCCAAAGTACACTTCAGATATACAATCCAAGTCGCTTGTGCATTAGCTCCACTCGACCGGGCCAACTCT